>QLTV01002276.1:59332-82358 GCA_003457575.1 Thermophis baileyi
CGCCCCGGGGGTGGGGGGGAATGGGGAGTTTGCAGTATCCTTCCCCCGGAGTGGGATGGGAATGGAGATTTTGCAATATCCTTCCCCCAGGAGTGGGGAGGGAATGGGGATTTTGCAGTATCCTTACCCTGGAGTGGGGTGGGAATGGAGATTTTGCAATATCCTTCCCCCAGGAGTGGGGAGGGAATGGGGATTTTGCAGTATCCTTCCCCTGCCACGCCCACCAAGCCACGCCCACAGAACCGGTAGGGAAAAAATTTGAATTTCACCCCTGGAGAGAAGGTTTCCAAAAGGAAAGGACTAGACTGCATGTGTAACAATTGTGAATTCACTCACCAATGCTGAGATTTTGGACTAAAGAACTTGTGAAGGGCAGTCCTAATATGGTTCTGTTCTGTGCTCTGTTTGTGTGTTTTGTGGCAGTAGTCAGATGGTCTCCTGTGAATTTATTCCCCTTGAGTTTATTCAGGTACAAATCAAAAACTAATGCCTGTTGGAGAAGATCATTGTTATGTATTCATTTCATTTTTTAAAATGAATGATGCTTCTTCAGTACGACCATATTAATTGCTCTCATGTGTTGGGAAATTGTGGGGAGGTCTGCTTTTTCAATTGCTGCTGTTCCTTGACTCTTTCCCCACCTCCAAAGCAGCATATAGATTTCGTCTAGTGCTGAATATAAAATCCAGCAGTGAGACTCTTTTTAAATGGAGGTGATTAAAGGTGACCTGAACAAGAGTTTGTTCATTCCAGTATGTGCACTGAATGATGAGAAATGCATACAGCAGGAAGGACATATTGCAAAAATACAATATGGATTGCAGAGGATTTGTTGTGTATATGTGTGTGTGTGTGTGTGTGTGTTTAATATATTATTGCTATTCAGAAGTTTATCCTTAATACTTCATACACTGTATTCATAATATGCCAACTTTGAATTGTAAAATTGTATTTTTTTATTTGATTTAAACAATTATGGTTTGGCTCAAAGATGAATAAATTATCTATGTACACAAAGGAGGAAGAGCAGCAGGGCTAGTCAGTTCCACTTCAAAGTATGGATACAAATGTAAGTGCTAGTATAGTGAGCAACAATTTATTTTAGGCTGCCTTATCAACAGAGACATCAAACAAAAGATGTCCTTGACACCAAAAGGCTTGTTTGGCTCAGAAAGTAGAAGTGTAAAGAATAAAATATAAAGAACTGTGTGTGGATGGGTGGATGTTAGCTGCACCAAATAGAAAAAAAAGAGCACATTTTCAACTGAGAAACATTGAGATGAACAATGCCTACATACATGTATACTTACCTGAATCATAAATGGTCACCTATTATTTCAAGCAACATCTACAGTTTCTCCATGAAGGCATTCAAAATTAGGATGAATTAGTAGCACTTTTTCAGGCTAGCTCATTTTATTAAAAGCTGTAAGCCTTTATTAACTACAGCTCACTTCATCAAGAATTAGATGAAAGGTTATGCTGTTTAATAAAATCCAGATTCCTTCTGAGGTTCATCTATCATAGATTAATCCATCTCTCCTCATACAATATTTCTGATTACCTGACTAGGTAACATCATCAATTCAATAGTTGGGTAACCAGGAGCCATGGTGGCACAGTGATTAGAATGCAGTATTGCAGGCTAATTCAGTTCCCTGCCAGGAGTTCGATCCTGACTGGCTCAAGGTTGACTCAGCCTTCCATCCTCTCGAGGTTGGTAAAATGAGGACCCAGATTGTTGGGAGCAATATGCTGACTCTGTAAACTCCTTAGAGAGTGCTGAATGAAGCAGTATATAAGTCTAAGTGCTATTGCTATTGCTATTGCTAATGAAATGTCTGCAGGCAAACAACCAAGCTCACTTCATCACAAATTAGTTGAAAGGTTGAAAGGTTAATAAAACAGATCACCAAGGGCTGTACCCTTTTCTGTTTCTCAAAAGAACAAGAAATAGACAAATGTTTTAAACTGCTTATCTAGTTTGCTATTCACAAAAAAGTTTTCTGATACATAATAGATGAACTTGAAGGATTTAGATATTTATTTATCAAATGTATACTTCTACACATGCCACCTAAAGTAATTCTGGGCAGCAAATAATTCTTAAAAGAATAAATATATTAAAAATATTATTAAAAATATAAAACAGTCATTATTAAAATTTATTCCTCAACAGCCTGGAGTCAGGATGTTTTATAATGTAACACCCATAAAGCCACTTGAAAAACTTCAAGTAGTCAGTGAAACTGAACCAGTAAGTAGGTATGTAATCTAATGATCACAGACTGTGCAAATGCAATTATAATGTAATTATAATGTTATTATATCATCATCATCATCAACATCATCCTCAGTTTACAAAAAACAAAATAGAAATAGAAAACAGCTTAATACTGTGTTGGTAAGACCACGCTTGGAATATTGCGTCCAGTTTTGGTCACCATGATACAAAAAAGATGTTGAGAGTCTAGAAAAAGTGCAGAGAAGACAAAAAAAAATTGATTAGGGGGCTGGAGAGTAAAACATATGGTGAACAGTTGCAGTAACTGGGTATTTCTAGTCTAACAAAGAGAAGAACTAGGAGTGACATGATATCAATCTTCCAATATTTGAGGGACTGTCACAGAGAAGAACTATTCTCCAAAGCATTTGAGAGCAAGGGAAAAAATGGATGGAAACATATCAAGGGGAGATTCAACCTAGAACTAAGGAGAAATTTCCTGGTAGTGAGAACAATTAATCAGTGGAACAGCTTGCCTGCAGAAGCACTTCAGGAAGTGCTTCATCACCATCAATGGAGGTTTTTAAGACAAGATTAGACAGCCATTTGTCCAGAACAATATAGGATCTGCTCCTATCCTGACCAACACTTGGCTCCATGCTTTCCTCTGCTGACTCAAACTCACCCTCTTTCTCTGAACTCGCAACCAGAGAAGGGTCCGGGGGGTGGACCCATGACACAGATTTGAAGATACACTCTAGTGAATACTCAGTTCCCTTTGCCTCACTACATGTAATGGAATGTGGGAATGACTCTGGGAAATAGTGAGAGGAACCACAACCAAGGGAGCAGTCAGATAAGAAGCAACTTAGCTTGCAACAGAAATGTGATAATATCAAATATCTCAGAAGGGACCCTCTTTAATTTCATGAGCTGTAAAGGAGATGAGGGACAAATGTACTTTTAGATTTGCAAAATTCCATTAATGTAACATTACAATAAGGTAGAATTAGTTAATCTGGGTGTGCTTCCTGTCAAAACTATCTCACAATAACAATAGCATTTAACAGATTAACAGAGTTGGAAGGGACCTTGGAAATCTTTTAGTCCAGCCCCCTGTTCAGACACGAAATCCTATATCATTTCAGACAAATTTTTGTCCAATCTCTTCTTAAAAACCTCCAATATTGGAGAACCCACAACTTCTGGAGGTAAGTCTTTCCACTGATTAATTGTTCTGTCAGGAAATTTCTCCTTATATCTAGGTTGGATCTCCTCTTGATACGTTTCCATCTGTTTCTTTTTCTGCTCTCAGATGCTTTGGAGAACTTTGGAGAACTTAGACTTATATATCACCCCATAGTGTTTTACAGCACTCTTTGAGCAATTTACAATGTCAGCATATTGCCCCCAACAATCTGGGTCATCATTTTACCAATCTTGGAAGGATGGAAGGCTGAGTCAACCTTGATCCTCATCAGGATTGAACTCCAGGCTCTGGGCAGAGTTAACCTGCAATACTGCATTCCAACCACTACACCACCAGGGGTTCTCACTTAGACTTCTCACAAGGTTGACATCAGTCATGAAAGTCTAAAACTACATTTCTCCCCCTTTGCCTTTCAGCCCAAAAAATTAGGAAGTGTTCCTTCTGAGACATTCATGGGATCTATCTATCTATCTATCTATCTATCTATCTATCTATCTATCTATCTATCTATCTATCTATCTATCTATCTATCTATCTATCTATTCTAAAGATTAAAACCAGCATCTTGAATTGAATCAGAAAGCAAACCCACAGCCAATGCAGCTTAGAGCAGAGGCATGACATGTGCTGTTCCAGGGGCACACATATTTGCCCATGTGGCTGCTTTCTGTACCAGTTAGAGCTTCTGGATACTCTTCAAGAACAGTTTCATGTAGAAGGCTTCTACCTGATGTTGCTGTCACTTGGCACCACTACATCTATTGCCGCTCCTGTCTTCTGGTATTTGTCTCCTACCAGGGGTGGGTTCCAACTTACCTCGCTGCCAGTTCGCTCCCTCCCGCGCCGCATGGGCGCGCCACGTGGGCGCGCGTGCGCTTCGCATGTGTAGTAACGAAAAATAAAAATAAATAAAAATTAAAAAAAGCCAAAAACAAGATGGTGACTGCATGCACAGTGCCGGAACTCGGCTTCTGCGCATGCTCAGAAGGAAAAAATTTTTAAAAATAAAAAAATAAAAAAAATTCAAAAAAAATTCAAAAAAAAAAAAGATGGCGGCGCCCACGGACCAGCACCGACTGAACCGGGTCAGTGATGTCATTGTGATATCACCAGCGGGTCACTACCTGTTCAGGAGAACTGGTCCGAACCAGGAGGAACCCACCCCTGCTACCTACCTACCTACCTATCTATATGAATATAGTTCTATGCTTTCATACAAGCACTTATGCAGAATGAGCTCATGTATTTTATAAGCAAATATAAATGAAGCAAGACATTATTTATACCAGCACTGAATGGCAAACATACATTTTGCAGGTAGCAAGGGACAGTTACAACAGGATTGTCCATAATAATTGGCCTTTGTGATCATAAATGTCTATGATTTGCTTTTATTAGTTTTTTTTACTGGGAAAAAAAACAGTGATAGGCACACGTGAGCTTACAATGAAGCATCTATCTAAGATTAAGGAAGATGCTACTGAAGAATCAACATGAGAGTTTCAATACAATCTTTAACAGTACTCCCCCATTAAATACAGAAGTGAGTTCTGGTTCTGCTAAAGTGTATAATTTGTAGGTCCAGCCAATAAGCAGAAGTGTCTACAATGCATTTGGGGTACATAATCTGCAAACGTTGCACAAATTTAAAAATTAATTCAAAAATATTTTGTACAGTATGTGACTTTAAGTTCTGTGAAGGAAGTATGGGAAGGGGTGAATTTGATTTGCAAATTGAAAAATCTACTCTGTGATTAGCCCTCTTAAAAATGAGATCAGAAATAGGAGCATCTGTCCTTGCTACAGATAGGGATGTGACCTCTCTCTTGGGTGTGACCCACATCGCACACACACCAAGAAGGGTTGCAGAAAAAACAATTACTGCCAAACTGCCTTCCATTGAGGACCTGTATACTGCACGAGTCAAAAAGAGGGCCGTGAAAATATTTACTGACCCCTCGCATCCTGGACATAAATTGTTTCAACTCCTACCCTCAGAAGGACGCTATAGAGCACTGCACACCAGAACAACTAGACACAAGAACAGTTTTTTCCTGAACGCCATCACTCTGCTAAACAAATAATTCCCTCACCACTGTCAAACTATTCACTAAGGCTTCATAACTATTACTATTAGTCTTCTCATCGACCCATCTCCTCCCACTTATGACTGTATGACTGTAACTTGTTGCTTGTATCCTTACGATTTATATTAATATTGATTGTTTCCTGATTGCTTATTGTACCCTATGACAATCATTAAGTGTTGTACCTTATGATTCTTGATGAATGTATCTTGTCTTTTTATGTACACTGAGAGCATATGCACCAAAGACAAATTCCTTGTGTGTCCAATCACACTTGGCCAATAAAAAATTCTATTCTATTCTAAAAAAAGGGGGAATATGCCCCTGTAACCTGGATTGATTTCATCTTCTGTGTATGTGTATTATCCCCAACACACATAATAATTCAATAAACCCAGCTGTTCGGTATTATTTACATTACGCTGCCATCCAGGCTGACCCAAAGAGCAAAAGAAAATAACAGGGCATATTTGCAGCTTAATAAAAACATTGCAGTAGGGAGCCCTTCCTGAACCATTACACTTAGTTGCTTGGAATCGCCTTTGCTGATTTAACAAACTGGCTTGGACAAATGTTTAACATGCTTGCTGTAATGACATTCAGATGTTTCCCTCTCCCCCTCCTCCCCCCCTTTCCATTCTCTTCCCTTTAGCATTTGTGTCCTTGCCCAGTTGAGTGGGAATAAATAAATAAGGAAATGAACTGCAATGAAAGGTGATGGGCTGGCGTGAAGGGTGGGGCTAGGGAAGCAAGAAGGGGGCTGACTGCCCCTGACAGATTGGGGGGGGGAGTCAATATGATGTATCTGAGACAGGCCAGGCTTTGCACTGTAGAATAAATTACATGATTCGCTGAATGCCTGGGCTTCACACAGACATACACAAAATTGGAAAGATAAAAGCTTGCATTGGCTTCAGATGATATTTACTGCTTGATGGATTTACTAGCAGCCCCAGCACAGTCATACTGTATTGAATTATTGGCCTCTATTTAGCTGTGTGTCCATCGAAGCTTGAGTGTCCATTTAAGCGTAAGTGAGCTGGAGCTCTGCCAAAGCTTTCTGAAGCTGGGGAAGCAGAGGAAGAGGCATGCTAATGGCAAGCTGCTTGAATTACAAGGAACTGAAAGGAGAGACAACAGAGCAAGCTGTGCTGTTTGCTTATCAATATTAATCTTGGAATAAATATTAATGAAGGCCACCCAGCACATCAGGATTTCTTTCTTTAAAAATCATTTTTATCTTTGCATTGTTCACCCCCTACTCCGAGAGAGAGGGGGGGGGAGAGATTGAGAACGAGAGCTAGCTGGAAGTCGTGATGTGTGATTTGTCCCTTCAGTTCTCCCTCCAAAGTGAGAGAAGCCATTAGCTTTATAGTGATCCATTGTCTCACCAGCAGGATTTCTCAAGGCAGAAAAGGCACATGAAATTCTAGCTTCAAGGAAGTATACAGCGACCTATAATACGTGATGAAAATAGCACTGCCTTACACAAAGGGATGTTGTTATAGATTCATGACCCTGTTTTTCTGAAGTAGTTTAGTTATGAAATACCATTTTAGTCACATTGAACCCTAAGAGACAGAGTCATGTTTTAGAAGGCTGTCCAGAATAACAAACAGAGAAAAGGGATATCATAAAAAAAAGAGAGAAATCAAGCAGGTTTTTAAAGGGCTCGGATTTTTTAGGCTTTAAATATCATACATTGGGATGGGATTTCTGCATAAATGGTTTGTTTGTACAATAACTGACAGAAGCTATTTTAAAAGGAGACTTGAATAGAATGGAAATATAACTCACCCTGTGGAATACTTGATTAAAAGAGCAGCTCCCTAAATATTGCCGCAGTAATTTTTTTTAAAACGATGGCCAGGATAAAAGGTTGCAACAATTTTCTAAAAATATGTCAATTAAGTCAGATCTGTTTACTGATTCTCTAAGTATGTGATGCCTCAGAATTCATTATGAAACATACACTCAGTTTAAAATAACATGGCTGTAATGGTCTTTCAAAATAGATGGTGATTTTCTTCCTTATAGCTGAGATTGTCTCTTTATTAAATTACTTCTAGCCACGCTTTTTCATTATTGTTGCATTTACATTCTAATCTAATCCAAAAGGTTTATGGAAATAGACATATAGTTACATGTATTTATTTAAAATGATATAATACACCATTTTCAAGTTATCATAAGGAAATTCAAATTCAATATTGGTATTAATGCTAAATGTTAAAAAAGTTAAAGTATTGCCATAAAAGATTACTTAAACATGACAACGTTTAATGTTACTCCTGCTCTATCTAAAAATAAATGTCACTTTGTGAGTCTCTCTATTCCTGGCCCTTCATTACTTCATGTTATTCAATACTTCTTCTATGTACGGAAGGTGCAAAAAAATAAATAAAAAGGTAGTCAGTTGCTGTACAAACCTTGCATTCATTCTTCCTTCACTATGTTTTCTCAGGAAGGGGGAAATCAATTTAA
This sequence comes from Thermophis baileyi, assembly GCA_003457575.1. Taxonomy (NCBI): domain Eukaryota; kingdom Metazoa; phylum Chordata; class Lepidosauria; order Squamata; family Dipsadidae; genus Thermophis; species Thermophis baileyi. Next base: position 67,338 of record QLTV01002276.1, read on the forward strand.
AGCCAGAAACCACATACTGTGTGGAGCGATTAACAAAGCAATCCCTTACTACAGGTGAAGAAGACAGGGAGGTATGATGAGGGACTCCAGCATCTGGGCTGAAGGAGGGAGACTGAATAAAATGGAAGTCCCCACCAATGAGGTATGCCTGCCCTGAATCTCCAGAGGAAATGCTGCAGATCTGTCTTGGCAATGTTCATCATCTGAAGCAGATGCTGAGCCAACAATTAATTGGCTTACTTTCCCAAACTGTGCATAAGCCCCACACCAAAATGGAGAATAACCCCTCTGTGTGGAAGGGGCCTTCAGACTATTTCAATTGCAGTTAGTACCGTGGTGTAGTTAATGGATTGCTGCTCCAAGACTGTTTTCAGATCCAAAGCAGTCATTCAAATGAAACTATTACAAAAAGTTAATATTATTTGGAAAAGTTAGCACAGAGTAGAGTGTGAATCATGCCTACTCATTTATTGCCTTGGTTTCTTTGCAGATGACCTGTCCATTTAGAGATCATAGAGAAAGGTTTTTTTTAAATTTATCTCAAAATTTGCACAGGATTGAAATCATGCTGATGGCAACCAAGGATCAACACCTTCATCAACAACAATTAACAAAAACTCATGGGATCAGCCATGCAATCATCAGGGATTCTAAGTTCAAACCAGGGGTGAAATTCAAAATTTCTCCCTACCGGTTCTGTGGGTGTGGCTTGGTGGGCATGGCAGGGGAAGGATACTGCAACATCTCCATTCCCACCCCACTCCAGGGGAAGGATACTGCAAAATCTCCATTCCCACCCCACTCCAGGGGAAGGATACTGCAAAATCCCCATTCCCTCCCTACTCCTGGGGGAAGGATATTGCAAAATCTCCATTCCTACCCCACTCTGGGGCCAGCCAGAGGTGGTATTTGCCGGTTCTCCGAACTATTCAAAATTTCCGCTACCGGTTCTCCAGAATCTGTCAGAACCTGCTGGTTCAAACATTCTTTGAGTCCTAGCTTATCACCAGATATCCAGACCATCTTCTCCTTACTACATTTTTAAAAAGTCTTAAAACTGTGGCTCTTCAAAGTATGTTTGAAAAGTAATTTCCCCTAAATAAAGTTGCTTCAGATTGATATAATTATGATAATTGGTTTTTATTTTTTAATCCTATGATATTAATACTGTATATTTATCAGGGTACCTGGCTATGGAACAGTATAAAACTTGTAGAAATAAATAGTTAAAATAATGTATAAATGCATCATGACTTTAAGGGAGACTGGCAGCATTATAGCTTAGTTGCAGATGACAGAACCACAACTTACCTAAGGGGCCAAGGCTGAACAGGAAAAGAAAATGGGGAGATAGTTTAGGTGGAAATAAGTTTGAGGAAAGACAAATAGTTCTTAAAAATAAAAAAAATATTGTGGTTGATGGAATGTTCAGTAGTTTTGAACCAGAATTATATACCAACACAATAACTGGTTTCAATAACAATTTAGAAAACAATCCGGTATGACTCACAGGCCACACAGTTTGACCCAGAGCTGAATCTGAAACAAGACTGGGAAACCTGAAACTTTGTGCTTCCCACGGAATCCTGTGGAAAATCCACAAACAGCTGTAAAGTTTAAATGTTATAATTACATATCCCAGATACGGTAGCTTTCTGAGGGAATGAAACCTGTTAGATCTTAAAAAACCATTGCAAGAGTTTTGGTGGTCAGGTTTTTAAGCAGTAATACTTATAAAAATCCACTAAAGAAAGAGAAAAAAATTATATGTGGAGAAGAACTAGAAGTAGCAGACCACTATATATACCTTGGCCAATGGATCTCAATGGAAGATGATACAATAAAGGAAATTGAATGGCGTGTTAAATAGGGGTTGGCAGGTATTCAGCAAGCTAAGCATAATTTTCAAGAACAACCTTCCCCTATGCATGAAAAGTTTTTGATCAGTGTGTGCTACCTGCTCTAACATATGCCGGTGAAACATGGACACTAACCTCACAATCAATACAAAAGCTACAAGTGATGCAAAGAGCCATGGAAAGTTACATGATCGGCATTACAAGACAAGATAGAAAGACCTGCACATGGATCAGAGAAGAAATGAAAATATATGATGTCATCAAGAGAGTAAAAGAATTGAAATGGAAATGGGCTGCTCACATAGCAAGAAGAACTGATGGCAGGTGGACCAAGGCAATCATAGAATGGAGCCCACTTGATAAAAAGCATCCACGAAACACACCTAAAACAAAATGAATCAACAATATCAGCAAGTATTGCGGGCCCAATTGGCAAAAGAAAGCTCAGGACTGTATATGTTGGAAACATGAAGAAGAGGCCTTCATCCTGCACTGGATAGATAATGGCTAAAATGATGATGATGATGATGACGATGACTTGTAAAAAGAGATGTGGTTTTTATTTGTATATGATCTAAAGCATATACTTTTGACTTTCCTGAGCCACACTGAATGAAGAGGAATTGTCTTGGGCCACATATAAAATATATATTTAATGCATATAAATCACATAATAATGTTAATAGTTTACAATTTTGTGGTGCCTCATTACTAGCTGTCCAGGGCCACATAAAAAGCTGACCAAGTTTCACCTCTTTCTCAAAACCTGCTTAAGGAGCATGGTTTCTGTTTTGTTAAAACATTTATTTAGGCAGATTCCCATAAAAGAGAGAGAGAGAGAGAGAGAGAGAGAGAGAGAGAGAGAGTGGAAGTGAGATAAAGATTTATTCTGTTTCCTTTTTTCAAAATCTAGTTTGCTCTGTGTTGTATCTTGCCTCAGATCCACAACAAAGGGATTTTATTCCTAGTATATGAGTAGGGGATTCAGTTCTAATGAAATAAATGATGGGAGATAAGCCAAATCAGAGTGTATTAAGAGAGAAAAAGACACAGAGAGAATTTAAAAAAAATCCCTTATTTAAATATTAAAATGCAAATAGTGTTGATAAAGATAAATGACAAAAGGAGAATTCAGTGTTCCAGATAGTGGTGTTGGCCTGCTATAAAGTCTTCCATAAGATATTTGTAGTATCACAGATAACAAGATGTTTCTAAATGCAATTAATATCCTTGCACATTCACATTTCAATTAAAGGGAAATATAAACCTACAGTCATATTTTGCCCAGAGAAAGATGGACCATTAGCACCAAGCAGAAAAACAAATTACACCACAGCTTCCTAGCTAATATTTTAACTTACTCCTGCAGAAATAGAAGAATTTATATAGAAATTTCCTATGTTTATAGTTTTCTGGGTTTTCCCCAGATTCTTGGAAATTTCAAACTCTGATCAGAAGCTAGTATTCTGTTTTTTCCATTCCTAGTTCACAACTTCTGTTCCTGTTTTAAAAGGACCAAAACTTTCTATATTGAGAAAAGGGAGGTTGTAGTTTCTAATTCTGTGTAAATGACAAAGTGCATCTCTCATGAGGATATTGATTTTGACTGACAAGAGGAAATATGTCTTCTGTGCCTGAGTTTGCAACTTGTAGCATATGAAATCTCAAGAGAGTATAGTCAACCTATATAAGAGGGTATTATATGATAGAGATAACACAGATTTATCAGATTTATTTAATTTTGTACATGGTAACATGTCATTTGGTTCTTTTCTTCTCCCTCCTATTGTAAAAACGAGTGCTAAATTGCATTCATTTTTTTGGGTAGGCCATTTCTGGTCTACCAGAAAAACTGGTCTAGTTTTTTAAAAGGCACCTTTTTACATTTCTTCTGGTCACTTGGGATAGAAAGGGAAATTTGCCAGAAGTCTTATCTGTTTCACCCACCTTTAACCAAACAAAAAGTCAGAATTTTAGAATTTCACTACTGAACCTGTCAAAAAAGACTGTGCAAACCCCAAAGTCCAAACTTTCTTGGCAGGCAGCCCAGTACAAAATGGTGATTGAAGACAGAGAGCAGGGATAGGGGAGGGGCATGTCCATCAGAGCACAAACCAGCAATTTGGAATGAGATATTTGTATACTATAAAATGAAACACTATAGGATGATCAGACTTCCCTACCTGAGCTAAAGGAGGGGGAAAACTATTTCTGGTGTGGAAGAAGGACACTTAAGGTAGAGATCTTCTTCCCAGAAGTTGGAATGGAACATCATCTGTCCTGCCCTCCCAGAATGGTAAGTGACCTGTCCTTATTCTGGGACAAGCAAGAAGTATGGATCAGCTCTGACAGTGTGTGTCTCCTAACCATGGACAACAATCAAGACTAGAATAATCTGGCTATTAGGGGATCTGTTTCCAGGAAGTATCCTTATCATCCAGTCAGATCTCTGTCTTTATTATACATTTGCATAGCTACCTCCTAGAGTTTGGTTGAATTTGCCCAACAGAAGTTCTTGACAGATTGTTAACCCATCCAATGAAGGCACAGAAAAAATGGCATATTTTAGCTTTAAAGAAACCTGGGGAAGAATCAGTTGCCTTGAGTGAAAAGTATTGATTCATTTAATCATATGAACTGTTAAAACATATTTGGGACAGACCCCCTTCCACATATTAAGACCAGGGTAATTGTCTCTATAATCCCACCAAAAGGCTCTGCATAGAATGTGTTGGTATTATTTCAAGTATTTTTACTCCATTACTTAAAGATCAGATATATAAAGTATGGAACTGAAGTAGTTGGGCAAAATGGAGGCCTGTCCTTTACTCTTTTGTACTGCCTTAAAGAAGGTTCCTCAGCCTGAAACACAAAGTCAGCTGGTCCTTCTCCTTCAGCCCTAGGAAGGAAGCAATGGAAAACCACTTCTGACATCTTGTCAAGAAAACTGCAGGAGTCATCCCAGAAGTCTAAAACAGACCTGAAGCCATGCACACCACCATACATACTGTACACAAACACTTCATGAATGGACCCATTTGAAATACCATGAATGCATGTTCTGTCTTTAAATTTAAAAAGCAAATATGTTTGTACGTTTCTGAAACAGTTTGCTTCCCAGTATGCAGTTTGGTTTATAAAGTAACTTCCACCATTCTAGATTTAAATTATAATGTATGAATTATCACATGTATCTGTTAGAAAGAAGTACTGATATCTAAGGCTGTGATTCTTTCCTCATGGCAAGTCCCATCCATGAAGCATCGGACTGCACTGCAAATTTTTCCTGTAAAGTCAAATGCCAGCCATATAAATAGGTGCATGTGCAAAGCGAAGCAAAATAAAAGAAATATCTCATTGTCTCTCACTGCATCCCATGTGTCTGACTGATTACCTTCCAAAGTAAATCAAACATCTCATTGAACTTGTTTCTACTTATCATGATCTCACTGGGAAATGAAAGGATTTTCTTCAATAGCCTGTTAGAACTCTGTCATTATACTGAGTGAGGTAATTTGCTAAAACAGCTGCCTCTAATGAGCAAAGCTTTCCATCTGGCAGAATCCAAACAGACACAAACAACCTCATGTCAAGTTTTCTTTAAGAGAAAGAGAGAGAGTGTGTGAGCGATGGAAAAAGGGAGAAGATAAAATCTCAGCAATTTAAGAGGGGGTTCTTTGAATTAAAGAAGACATAATTTTTTTGCTTCTCTCAGGAGGCCTCAACTGTGGTCTTTTTCCCCTCCCTCTTCTCCACACGAATTGGCCGCAACTGCTAGAGTGCTGATATTATTGCCTTTTTAAAAGATGGATTATAGCATAACTCATAACATGTTTTTAATATAAACACTCCACCAAGAAGTGAGACAAAATTAACAGTTGTTGGAACTTGTTGGCTTTGGAAAGACAGTTTTTGTAGGGAGTTTGTTTTCATAGTGTGATTTAAAAAAAAATCCCTTTTGGAAAAACCTTGCATTTTTGCTGCTAAGGGACTTGAATTGCATATACTTATGACTCATTTTGTTAGTGTTGTGTTCACAAATCTCTGCCCTTTTTAGCCAAGGTTGTTGATGGATAAAGGATAGAAAATAATTTAACATCTGACAGAAAGTGACAAATTCCATAGATCATGGCTGATTTTAATGTAAAAATAAACTGCTGATTTTAATTGAAGTCTACATTATTCATTTTACGTGAAAAGATTTTGCCACATAAAATTGGTATGGTGGCTTTCCTATTTGGAAATCTTGTGCTTTGCAAGATTACTTGGTCATTTTCCCTATATAAAATAAGCATATAGGGTAAACTCTAAGTATTGTAATTATCTCCATTTCAAAATATGTGTTGCTACAACTTGTTAGTATGATAGTTACATTAGTTGAAATCAAAGTGGTTTCAAAAACCTATCTGGTCAAGCATTAGTGCCAATCTGATGTCTCTGAGAATCCTAGACTGCACTAGTTATAATAAAAATCCATATGATGTTGATTCTGAATCTCCTAAAGACAGAGAAGAAATGGTGTTTGTGAAAATTGGATTATTTATGTCCACGTTGCGAAATGTAAATGTTTATTATATTGTTTTTCATGTAGTAAAGACCTTCTATAATTATGTTTTGATTTCCAGGATCATACTAATAGAGAAAATGACTCATTCAATGATGGAACAAACACTACTGAATGAATTACTCTATAAGTACAGGGTAGAGACTCTGCATTAGAATCTAGCATGGAATTTAGATGTGAACCATTTCAGATTTGATATGCTCCATTCTGAGCATGAACTAAGCTCAAAACCAGGCTTGAAATATTTCTGAAATGATCAAAGCAGCCCATTTTGAATGCAAAACAGCTGTCCTGCACTTTAAAGGATGACTTTCAAATTCAACATGTTTGGCACACAAGTGTTTCAGTATCTTATTGAAGTTCAGATCCAGATCCAAGTGACACATTTCATTTTTATAGCTAAACTTTTATCCACTAATTAATTACTTTTTAAAAATTTAAATGGAAGTTTTCAGAAGTCTGATTTGGAATGGCTTTTGCTACTTTCTGCCTATCTTGAGAAACAAAAGTTTTCTTTTGATTTGCCTCTCATCTCATAAATAATTAATTTGACAAGATATATTAATTTTTTTAGATAAAAACATACTGTCTTTCAAAATCTTTAAAAAAAATTATTCTAAATTGTCATGTGTTCTAGAACGATTATAATAACTGTTCAAAAAGTACTCTTTTTTAAAATTACATTTGCTTATATTTTTGTGGCTTTCAAGATTAAATTCTACTGGAGTAGGTGTATTGCTGTAGAAATGGCTCACTGGTTTTTTGAATTGGTTTCAATTTAAAAGTATTATGTTTTTAAACAAACACTGCCATCAATACTGTGTTGGTGGTACATGTTGAGAAAGAAAGTGTCCAACTTCAGTATCTCATAAATAGTAGTCCCACCCAGAAGCTTGTCTTCTGTGAGAAAATATAGTTTGTACTATAGCTTATCAGGGAAAAGTGCAAAAAAAAAGTGTATAAAGGAGGGAAATAAAGAAATATATAGAAGAATAAAAGCCATTCTGTTGTAGAACATTAGAAACGTAGCTCTAACGAAGTCTTTCCCACCCCACATAGAATTAGCACTGGCAGTGACAGCTCATAGGATTGTGGGTGTACTCAGCTGTGCAGAACTGATTATGGAAGATGAAAAGCTGTGGCAATTTATTTCATCTCACACTGAAGCACTGCTGACAATGGAAAGTAAGGACAGACGGATTCATTTGTTCAACTTCTGTTTCAGAAAGCAAGCTTCAAATGACACTGTGGAGAATGAAGAGGGAAGAAAGTGAAATCTGAGAAGGAAAATAGTCCCTCCATTTCTGTCCTTTAGATTTCTCCATTTTTACCTGGGCTGGTGGGATTAGAGGCAAGATGATTTCATGAAAGTTGAAAGTTTGAAGATACGAAGTACAAAATGTTAGCCTGGGCCATTTCCTCTCCTCCTTTCTTATCCTCTTAGAAGCCTTGCCCATTTAAGCAACATCTTATGGACTTTCTGGTACATTTAATGAGGCGGTATTTAACTGTGATAGCGCTTCTAAGGCAACATTGCACTTGGTGAGGATACCATTTTAATTGTCAATATTGCCTCTGTTCCTAAGAAACATCTGGGTTAAAGTTTTTTTTTAAAAAAAAACCTGAAACAATATAGATCCCCCAAAACATCCCAATGGCTTCACAAGGGATATGAAATATGTCTGCACTACCAAGTGATACATACAGTATCTATCTCCTTAGTCCTCAGCTGCATTGTTACAGCAAAAGCAGTTCTTAACCACCATTTATTAAGGGCAGGGAATAATTATAAGTCACAGGTGCTGCCTTCCCTCTATGCTGTTTTTGGCTATCAAATGCTATCAATTTTCAATATGATCTTAGTCATACAAGAAAATAAAATGAAACTTTTTAGAGCAGGCAACTGGTCCATTTTAGTTCAGCATACTGTGTCCAAAACTGAGTAATCAGATTTTACCTGAGTATTAATAAGCAGAGGAAGAAGGTGCTTCTATTCTTTTTTAATTTTAATTTTATTTATTTATTTATTTTATTTGTCAAGCATATATATGATTACAGACAAAGTATAAACAAAGTATAAACAAAGTATAAGCATGGTTATGAGTACATGATATTTTACGAATACATGGGTACATTAGGACAGGGATGATGGTGTGCTTATGCACGCCCCTTACAGACCTCTTAGGAATGGGGTGAGGTCAACGGTAGACAGTCTAAGGTTAAAGTTTTGGGGGTTTGGGGAAGAAACTACAGAGTCAGGTAATGTATTCCAGGCATTGACCACTCTGTTGCTGAAGTCAATTTTTTTGCAATCAAGTTTGGAGCGGTTTACATTAAGTTTGTATCTATTGTGAGCTCATGTATTGTTGCGGTTGAAGCTGAAGTAGTCATTGACAGGTAGGACATTGTAGCAGATAATTTTGTGTGCTACACTTCGGTAAGATCAAAGGCGGCATAGTTCTAACTTTTCTAGGCCCAGAATTTCAAGTCTGGTGGCATAAGGTATTCTGTTGCAAACAGAGGAGTGTAATACTCTTCTCGTGAAATATCTCTGGACATTCTCAATTGTATTAATGTCCGATATGTAGTGTGGGTTCCAGACAGATGAGCTGTATTCGAGAATTGGTCTAGCAAATGTTTTATATGCTCTGGTTAAAAGTACGATATTACCAGAGAAGAAGCTACGCAAGATTAGGTTAACCACTCTTAATGCCTTCTTAGCAATGCTGTTGCAGTGGGCTCTGGACTTAGATCATTAGAGATGAGTACTCCAAGGTCCTTTACTGAATGAGGATCGTCACGTTTTTCTCCAGAATTTTCTTTAGCTTCTACTATAACATTAGAAAAAGAAAGAACACATGGACCACTATGAAATCATAAAGGAAATAAAGGAGCTCATTCATTATATTTAATAGAGAGGGATGAAAAAATTATTTCTTTCTATATTTACATAGGAATATGCCATAATCAACACAATATACATTTTTCAGAATTTTGCTATAAGGCTTGGAATTTAAAAAAATATAAATAAGGATAAATGTACATAATATATCTTATAATAGAAAAAAACATTTCTACACATAGAATACCTGCAAAATTCACATAAAAGTTTGTATCTAGTGAAAAGTTTAATCTAAGTTATTCAATTTAGGTATTGTCCATTCTATAGAAATCTGGACAGCTCACAATATTACAACAATAACAACATTTGAACAGCATTGGAATTGACTATATCACCACCAGTCAATTGCAAAAGGAAACTTTGCTCAGTTTGCAAACCTATGACAATACCTTTAAGACTATCAAATATCTACAGTATATCTGCCTATCCCAGGTCCTTGGGACGGACTCAGTAGGTGGACAAAAAATGCCAAATTCAGTCTGGACATCTGGCTGACTGTGTGGTGAACATGAATAATAAAAATAAGTAAAAACCAGCAAATGACAAACAAAAACATCCCATAAGGGGCTTCATTTATCATAGCTCAAGGCCTGGGAGAACAATTAGGTCTTTAGGGCCTTCCAAAACCATCAGAGTGGCAGCCACATGGTTTTCAGGTGAAAGGAAAATAATGAAGATATTTGATGTCTGTCTGGCTGCCTGTCTATCAATCCCATGTATGTACTTCAGTTCTATTTACCTTTTTTTCCTATTTCTCTCCAATGAATAAAATCTGAACTTACTTGGTATTAAATTAGAAATGTGAAGATTTTCATATATGAAGTGGAGTCATAATAATATCTTTGAGATTCTTTCTTGTTTTAATTCCTGAGTAAATTTCTCTATAATCACGGTCTTGTACATTTTATTAATCTGCAGGTATGTGAATCATTGGTTGGATGGATGGATGGATGCAGGGGTGAAATGCTACCGGTTCAGCCCGGTATGGGCGTACCGGTAGCGGCGCCTGCCGGTGGTTCAGAGAACCGGTAGCGATGGCAGCGTGAGGCTCCGCCCACCCGCCCAGACATCGCCATTTTCTTGTTTTTTTACCCTCTGCGCATGCGCAAAGCATTCTGCGCATGTGCAGAGGGTAAAAAAGCCAGTGCGCAAGCGGAGCGCGGTCAAAAAGCATCGAGTGAGCGCTTCCGAACCGGTAGGGAGGATAAGTAGATTTCACTGCTGGATGGATGGATGGATGATAGACAGACAGACAGACAGACAGACAGACAGATAGTTCAAGGCTGTTAATTTGTTGCCTCAGGTGGGGCAACTTGAGTTGATGTGTTCAATGATCCACTTGTCTTCTTATCCATGGTATTCTGAGGAGTCTTCCACAATACGTTCAAATGGTGAATTTTGTATTCTGCTTATTCAAAGCCCAACTTTTGCTTCCAAATACAGAGAAAACCATTGCTTGCATGGTTCTGATCTTTGTAGGTATAGATACATTCTAGCACCTCTTCCAAAAAATTTCTTTGCTACTTTACAAAATGCTAATCTATGGCTTATTTCTTGACTGTTAATAATTGATTTTAAAACTTCTCATTTGTAGAAGTTATCTACTATTTCAATATTTTCATTGTCAATTCTAAAAACCATTGCTTTTGAGACTTTAAATTATCCACTATATATTGTTCTGCTGCTATATAGAATTCTTTAAAGAGATATATTTGCAAGAATACTGGGACATTATGTTCAATAGCTTTTATCATAGATTATTCAGTGAAATACAGCATCTGAACATAAACCTATAGATTTTGATATGTGCTTATATTAAAATCCATTAATTCCATAGAGAGAAATGAATGCTTAACATTTCACAAAAAACTGAAGTGGTATAAAAGCATAGATTAGCTAACATTGCCCCAAAGCCAACTAACATATCTGTGTCTTAAGTACAGTTTGTCTGAGCAAAAATATTTTAAAATGAAATAAAAATACTTTCTTAATGTGTTCCAAAGTTTAAGAATCGGCTCACTTTTCTGCACCAATTTTCTAAGAAAAACAGTTGTTCTTTAGAGAACAAAGAATGAATATAACCTAAGAGGAGTTATTATTGGTCTTAACTTGGATGTGAGACTCATTTTAAAGAGGGAAAAAAACAAAGAAATTAAGAAAATAAAGAAAATATGCTTCAGTTTGAAGTAGAATAAAAGATATATACTTTAGGATAATTATATGTTAACATTACATTCTCCTTTAAACATTAGAGGTGATCAAGAAGAACTTGGGGCTAGCATATTTTTTATTGCAGCTAACTTTCTCTATTTATTGTATTCATTTTTGGTTTGACATTTCTTTTCTGTTTTCAACTTAGCTAATAGCAAGTGAATCTGTGGTTCCTGGAGATTATCAAGGTACCTTGCAAGATAAAAAAACAAACAAATACCAATTGTAAACTGCAATTACTCTACTATCACATCAATGTGAGAACTGTCTCCAATGAAGTATTATCACTGAAGTGATGTGGTATCCTGTGAAAACTTTTTTTAATTTTTTTTTAAATTTTTTTATTAAATACACATATAAGACAAACACATATAAAACAGACAAAACAGTGGGGAGTCAATTCCCCCTATTTACAATAATCTTAATATGTCATGTTTCATTGTGGCAGCTCTTTAATGCCATGTAATTGATATTCTAATCTTTGAACACCAATAGCCTTAGAAATGTGATCACACCAAAATAGAATAAGGTGAAGGTCGTTCTTGATATTTGTAGATTATTACAAGATGAGATAGAAATTATAAACGAATAAAAATCCATTATGGGAGAATTTTATTAAATGAGACCTTCAAGGTCAAATGTACAGAACGATTTCAGACATGTATTTTAATGCAGTCCTATTCCAGTTTCACCTAGCAAAAACTTTTTTTTCTATATACTTTTGGAAAATGTCTGTATCATTATATCTTAATGTTTTGTGATGGTTTTAAAGAATTTTTCTTTGAAAGTCTGATCAGGGAAAAAATAAATTATGACTGATGAAATATTTCATTATGAAACTGATGAAACAAAACAAAATGGGAAAAATCACTTGACATAAATATATATATGTATATAATGAAGTATTAGTTTTCTTATTATAACAAATCAAGTCGTAAACTTTCAGAAAGCGTTCAAAGTACGGATAACTTAGTTATTTGATGTTTTTAAAGAATATGTATGATTGCTTTCCATTTTCATTATACTTTCCAGAACTGGTTGACAAAAAAATTATAATCCAAGTATAAAAAATCTATCATAAAAATAATGCAATTTCAGCTATCTCTAACAACTAATCATTATGCAATAGTATATCCATATGCTGTTTTTCATTGTCCTATAGATAGAAAATAGCCAAATGAGTAGAAGCTAATAGGACTACACTTACAAGTCCCTTCTAGTCTCAGTTCAAGATATTAATTGCTTAGGGCTCTTTATATCCAAGGGAAAATATACACATCTGCTAGAGTAAAAAAGACCTGAAGTGATTGTTCCCTATGTTTTATCATTGGAAATGTGCAACATAAGTAATAAAAGACCTTTAATGCTCACTTTTAGAATACTTTTCCAACAAAATTAATTACATTCTATATACAACAGAGATGCTAAATAAATGCTTGAATTTTTCTCCTATCTGCTTTAATATTGCTTTACTTTCTCCCATATGTAGATTTATTTAGATGCTTGCTTACTTTCTAAATTCTTTGCAGTGCATAGCCTTCATACAAATACTTTATATAATAATGACAGGGAAATTTCTTTGCTGTTGAAAGGATTCCATCAAACACTGAAACTGAATTTTTATACAGTAATAATTTTAGGGTGCAGATTGTAGTAAAAGCATGTTCACAAACACAACCATACCAGGGGTGGGTTCCATTTACCTTCTCTACCGGTTCGCATTGCGATGGAAGTGTGTGTTTTGTGCACGCACGCTCAATTCGATTGCGTGCGCCCCCCCATTACATTGCGCAAAAGACCTGGAAATTACCCTCTGCGCATGCGCAGAAGCCTTTGCGCATGCGCAGAGGTTTTTTTTGAAAGCCGCGGTGACCAGAGTACCAGTTCGGCAGCGTGGGCCGCCGGTCATCGCTGCTGGTTCTGCGAGCGACGGTAAATTTCCACTACCGGTTCTAATGAACCGGTCCGAACCGGCAGCAACCCACCACTGAACCATACTTATTGATAGGAAACAAAATGTATCTTCACTAATCTGCGCACAAAAATATCAATAAATCTTGCTAAGATCTCTGAAATGTTACAATTTATTTTCTGCACTATAATTTTGGATTCAAGTACAGTATACATTCTGATTCAGAGGATTGTAAAGATCAATATACAAATTAGACCTGAGGATTTTCTTTTGGTATTGATGGATAAAATGGTTGGGAAAACTTCATGGGACTTTATCTTGTGCATGATACCTGCAGCAAGATTATTGTATGCACAAAGTTTGGGGGGGGGGACATAACCCACAATGCAGTTGATGGGTGAAGATGATGGAACTTGCACAGATGGCTAAATTGACTTCTTTGATCAGCAATAAGACAATATTTGTGTTTATTGCTGACTGAAAACCCTTTATGGGCTTTTTGTGTAAAACAGAAATAAACATGATTTATGGGTTTGATGATATGACATGATAGATTATAGATAAAAGACAATTATGTTTTAACCATAGAATAAGTGGTAAATTTATAATTTTACTTATAACTGCTGTAAAGAAAATCAGAAGCCACTTCTTTGTATATTTTTTGTCCTTTCTTGCACATTTAGCTTTCTCATTGATTTTTTTTGTTTTTAATTTATATTAGTTTATGTTAGTTTTTAATCTTTTGTTTTATTTTTTTAATGAAATATATATTTCTTCCATTTAATGAAATATATATTTCTTCCATTTAATGAAATATATATTTCTTCCATATACAGTACATTATTATATATAAAGAATATTAGGACTATAATGTATTTTTTTTTAAATACAAGATCAAAATTTAAGAAAAATAATTTACCTCAATTTTTTATTTTCTAAAATAGATATGGGCAATCCACCAGTTCTGGATCACACATAGCCTTTGCTTTGTTTTAGAATATCTAAAATCACTCTAGAACTTTCTTTTGAATTTCATAGTGGCAAAATGCAGAAACTCAGGGTTATGATCCCAAACATGGAAAATAGCTATGTTATGCTAAGCCTCTACAGGTTAATGTACACATTACCCTTCAAAATGTAAACATTTTGAATGCTCATCCTTCTCATCATGTCACTGTTGTGTCTGTTCCAGGTCTTAAAGAAATAAAGTGGAGCTGTCATGCTCCACCCCCTCAATGCTGACTAATCCTGAGTTAAAGCAAGAAGATTTAAAAAGCCTTCCCCTAATAGTAAGGCAGAGAGTCCTGATGGAAAGCATATTGCTAAACCAATAGGAAAAAATGTTTAGGCCAGAGCCAGATAGTTGCTTTATGTATTCCTTTAAAGTGGACTGTAGTGAATTGGTTTGTTTTTTTTAACAAATAGAATAGAATAGAATAGAATAGAATAGAATAGAATAGAATAGAATAGAATAGAATAGAATAGAATAGAATAGAATAGAATAGAATAGAATAGAATAGAATTCTTTATTGGCCAAGTGTGATTGGACACACAAGGAATTTGTCTTTGGTGC
>QLTV01002276.1:93988-110497 GCA_003457575.1 Thermophis baileyi
TGGTTTTTATTTTTTTCTTCTTCTTCTTCTTCTTCTTCTTCTTCTTCTTCTTCTTCTTCTTCTTCTTCTTCTTCTTCTTCTTCTTCTTCTTCTTCTTCTTCTTCTTTTCTCTCTCTCTCTCTCTCTCTCTCTCTCTCTGTATACGATCTGTGATTAGTAATGGTCTTTCACTGATGTGAAGTTCTTATCATATTATTATTGATAACCCTCAATAATAGGAATAGGAATGTTTTGGGGTTTCATTTTGTCTGTTGTTCTGCTGTTATTAAAGTAGAACAAACATCTCTCTTTTAATTTGTAGGTAGTTTTATTGTTCACAACACCCCATAAGACTAATACAGTATGATGGAATATTTTATATTCTGCAAATGTCCTATAATGCAACTGAACATATAATTTCTCAGAAATGAGTTTCACTGAATTCAGTAAGCAGATACATATTTTCATCCAATATATTTTGAACTTCCTCATTAACAGTGAATATTTAATCTGGTTATGTAAACATCTTTCATGAATTGCTAGTTTGTAAAATGTGGTACTACATAAAGTGCTGACATTAATTTAAATCTAAATTCCCTGATATACAAGCATGTAAATTTGAGACCCTTATGTATTATACTTTTAGAATAGATCCAAATTTACACATCATGCTAAGTTGTAATAAGGTTCAGTTTGATTTTGTGAGGTGTGAACACCTACTTCTACTGACATCCCCTGATAATAAGCCCAATCGGGCTTTTGAATGCATGGCAATAAGGCCAAGCGCTTATTTCAGGGTTCAAAAAAATATAAGACAGGGTCTTATTTTTGGAGAAACATGGTATAACTTCTTCAGCAAATAATGTTTAAAATCTGGCTTAATTATGTATGACTTCAACCAGTGAGAGTTCAATTGTTTCTTTTCCAAAAGATAGGCATTGGCTGCAACCTTAGATGTTCCTATATCATGCCAGCAAATATCCATTTAATTTTCCCACATGCAAAGGTAGAGTTCCACAAGATTAAAAAAAAATATTTTAGGAAAGAATTAGCATACCAGGATAATCTACTTCTATTTACTTTTAATTGATCAGCTGGTAGAAATTATTCTTTATTTGAAGCAGAAGAACTAAATATTCTGAACAGTATTGTTGAATCCTTAACGCGAGGGGAAAGTACTGAGGCGAGCCAGGACGTGAGTCGGAACAAGCCTTTATTAAGGCTAACAGATTAACAGCAACTACAACAGAAGAACAGCTTCGTACAGCCAGCGAAAAGCCGGTCGCGTCTGACAGCTCTTTTATAGCCGGCTGTCAGACGCGCCAGCCAATGGGAGTGCTCTAAACTCCCGCTCTCAGGCAGCTCGCGTCATAGCCTATCAGAGAGGTTCCTAGGCAGGCTTGCTCGTCCTGAGGGGACGTAGCACCCCTCCCCTCTCGGATGGCGCACGCGTAGTCGTTCAGATAGGTGGGGCGCCTGCGCGGCCGAGTCAAGCGCCGGAGTTCGGGAACAACTGGAGGAGGCGAAGGCGGGAGCGGCTGGTCGGCAGGCAGCAAGACTGGTGAGGCTTCCGGACGCAGGAGAGGCATGCAGCGGTCATCGGAGGTGGACAGGCGTACCGGTAAGTCATCTGCAGGAGTGCCGGACTGGGGGGCGTGGTCGACGGCGTCGGGCTGGGAACACGGAGTTGCGGCTGGCACCGAGGAACTAGGTGGTGGGTCGACGGTGAGTGTGAGTCGCCCACGTAGCTGGTCGAGGTGCCGGCGCCAGGTTCGGCCATCGGTCATCTCTACCCTGTAGGAACAGGGGCCGGTTACTTGGACAATTGTGCCTGGTAACCAGCGAGGTTCCCCCCCGAAGTTCTAAGCGTAGACCGCGTCGCCCTCTTTAAACCCCCTGGGCCAGCTGGACGAGTCAGTGGGGGTGTCAGGCGAATAGAGAGGGTGCAAGAGGTCGAGGTCAGTGCGGAGGCGGCGTCCCAGTAGCAACTCGGCCGGGCTGCGATTGGTGGATGGGCACGGGGTGGAATGTTGTGCCAGGAGATACTGCGAGACCCTGTCTGCCAGTCGGCCGAGTTCAAACGTCTAAGGGCTTCCTTGGCTGACCACACGGCGCGTTCAGCTCTGCCATTGCTGGCGGGATGCCAAGGGGCAACCAGGGCCTGGCGGATGCCATGAGATGCCAGGAACATCTGGAACCGGGTGGACGTCAGCTGCGGCCCATTGTCCGAGACCAGGACATCGGGCAGCCCATGGGTGGCGAAAAGCTTCCTCAGAGCCCTGATCACGGCCTCAGACGTGGTGGAGGTCATGAGTTCAAGTTCAACCCACCCTGAGTATGCATCAACCAATACTAAGAATTGACGGCCAAGAAAGGGCCCTGCAAAGTCCAGGTGGACCCGGGACCAGGGGGCACTAGGGGTTTCCCAAGGCCTAGGAGGGGCCGCCGGGGTGGCTGGTCGAGAGCCTTGGTATGCCTGGCATCCTGCCACACATTCTTCGATGGCCCGGTCCATGCCAGGCCACCAAACGTAACTCCTCCACAGAGCTTTCATTCTAACTATGCCGGGGTGGCAGTCATGGAGCCGTGCAAGGACAGGTTTATATAGTGGTGGGGGAACTACCACCCTGCTGCCCCACAGGAGGCAGCCCCTCTGTACCGACAACTCGAGCTGCCTGCCTTCTATCCCATCCTCGTCGCCAATGTTAAATCCTTAACGCGAGGGGAAAGTACTGAGGCGAGCCAGGACGTGAGTCGGAACAAGCCTTTATTAAGGCTAACAGATTAACAGCAACTACAACAGAAGAACAGCTTCGTACAGCCAGCGAAAAGCCGGTCGCGTCTGACAGCTCTTTTATAGCCGGCTGTCAGACGCGCCAGCCAATGGGAGTGCTCTAAACTCCCGCTCTCAGGCAGCTCGCGTCATAGCCTATCAGAGAGGTTCCTAGGCAGGCTTGCTCGTCCTGAGGGGACGTAGCAAGTATCATTATTAATACTATTTCAATATGCATATGCAAATTTTGTTTTCTTTTAACCTTGAAAGTCTTGATTAGATAGCACCCTAGTTTTGTTTATTTATGCTGTCCTACTCAAATGTATTTCTGTGTCCAGAATGATTTAGGATCTTTTTTCTGGAAAAAAATACTTATTTTGCTTTTGTTCTTGCTGGAAGACTTATGCTTAGTGTACAGTAGTATACTTAAAAATGTATACTGAATGACCCACTACTGAACAAAATTTTGGTGGCATTCAATATTTGGTAGTTGTGGAACAATATATGTGATGAGGACAGATGTATTCTCCTATACATGACTAGCACAATCATCTTCCTTCCCGTCAGTATCAGATGGAGCTGGGCACAAAGAGTCTTTTGAAATTCTCAATCAAATTTTGAGAGACCCTTGCACAACCTATTCTTCATATTATGATTATTATGATCGCGTAGCATTTTGGATTTCAAAGCACTCAGGAGTTTGAACATCACATTTTACTGGAATTCCTTGAAACAACTGTGTCCTTTTCTGTACATACTCAAAACAATTGCAATCTGATGTTTATGTTTGAGCCCTCATATACACTGAAGCATGTTTTGCCTTCAAATCTAAAGCATTATTTATATTCCCATAGCCCATCAAGCAAATATTCGGCAGGTTGATACATATAACTAAAATGGGGGAAATGGCAGGCATTTTTTTCTAATCACACACACTCCATCTCACCTTATTTTTGCCGAGGCAGTGTGCTACCCTGTCAAGTATAATATAATTTGTCAGTATAATAGTGGTGCAATTCTCACCAAAATCACTGTGCTCACAAAATGGTTGGTCTTGAATTGTTTTACAACAATCCCTTTTTTTTTAGACATAAATCAGAAACAGGAATTGCACTGAACATAATCTCTTTTTGCAGAAACCCAGGTATAATTTTTCTGATTTCTTTTTGTTTTCTTCTACATGCTGGACAAAAATCCCAGAGTGCCGCTAATTCCCCAAGAATAGAATATGGATATAAAAGTCAATCAAATTCCAACCAAGCACTGGGGACATTTCTCATTTGTTGGAAATACAAAATGACAAAGAAAGCAAACAGTCGTATGTGTCTGTTATCTTGTAAAAAATAATTGGCTCATTAATCCTGCCTATACAAATGTAATTATATCATGAAGGCTAAATATAAGAATTTTCTTCTTAGTGTGCTTAAGCACAGCCTTGCAGGCATTCTGTATTAGGAAATAATCAGTAACAGTATAGACAGCTTGGGAAGCTCCACTGGAAATATAGTACCATATTTTTCGCACTATAAGACACTCCGGACCATAAGACGCACCTAGCTTTTGGGGAGGAAAACAAGAAAAAAAAATCTGCTTCTGCCTCCCAGCAATTTGCCTCCTTGCAGCAAACAGCAAAGAGCCTGGTCAGCTTCAGCACAGCCTGATTTAGCACGACCAGCTGATTGGCAGTTGGATCTGCCTCCCAGAATGCCGCCAATCAGCTGTTCCAGGCTGCGGGGATTGCCACCGCCCATCGCCCCCATCGCCGCCCATCGCCTCCATCGCCGTCCACCGCCGCCGCCTATCGCCCCCTCCGCACACCCCATTTTCGTGGCAATTCCCACCTCCTGGAACGGGCCGAAAATGGGATGCGTGGAGGCCAAAAATGGGGTGCGCAGAGGCTGAAAATGAGACGCACGGAGGCCGAAAATGGGGCATGCGGAGGCTAAAAATTGGGTGCGTGGAGGTGGCGATAGGTGATGGATGACGATGGTGGTGATGGGCAGTAGTGATCCCTACAGCCCGGAACAGCTGATCATCAGTATTCCGGGAGGCCAATCCAACAGCCAATCAGCTGCTTGTGCTAAATCAGGCTGTGCTGAAGCTGACTAGGCTGTTTGCTGTTTGCTGCAAGGAGGCAAATTGCTGGAAGGCAGAGGCCGAAGGGTGGTGGGTGGTGGGTGGGCGGGGCTTTGGCAACATTCACTCTATAAGATGCACAGACATTTCCACCCACTTTTTTTTGGGGGGGAGTGCGTCTTATAGACCGAAAAATATGGTACTTCAACAACCCTCTAAAAGGATTCAAATGACCAGCCGTCTGCAAGGAATATAAATCCTTCCATTCCCCACTATCCTGTCAGAGCTGAAGAAGCTTCTTGGATGAGAAACGAAACGTCTTCAAAGGAAAAAAACAAGAAAGTCCAGTTGTTTCCTGAAAAAGGACCTTTGGGAGAACCATGACCTGGATGACTGAGAATCTCTACAGACTTTTAGCTATACAATTTGGGATGAACACCCTTTGAATGGTGTGGGAATAGGAATGGATTTCCAGAGAAAAAATATTGCAGACTACAAGAACCACTACTCAGGTGACCCTGAGGACACAGATAAACCTCCAAGTGCTTCAACAACCCTCTTAAAGGACGCAAATAGCCAGCTGTCTGCCTTCCATTCCCCACTATCCTGTCATAGCTGAAAAAGTTTCTTGGATAAGAAGCAAAACTCTTCAAAAGAAAAAACAAGAAAGTCCAGTTGCCTCCTGAAAAAGCACCTTTGGGACAACCATTACCTGGATGACTGAGAATCTCTACAGACCATTGGAAATATAGAACACATAACACTTTTTATGGATTGGCACTTTCTCAACACTATAAGATACTGTGGATAATAAGATTCCTGACTTTTTAATATTTCATAAATGGAACATTATGTTTCAAATACAAAAAATTAAAATACAGGCTTCTTATATTTTACAACTGTAAACAAAATTAAATAAAATAGAGATTAAATAACGATTAGCCAAGCCATCCAACATAAATTATATCTGATTCAACTGTCAAACAAATGCTGTGATCCAAAGATTGAAGCTGCTTTGTTATGCTGATGTGATATAAACCTACTTCTAAACTGAATGAATGCTTATTTTCAGATAGTTCAGACATAATCTGTCTCAAACATTATTGTTATATGATGAGTTGTACATCATCATAATAAATATTACTATATACTTGCTTGTACTTACATCCTATTCTGAAAACATCTATTATTGAGTAAATTAAACATATCAATAATTCAGTTGCTATTTTAAAAAAAAGAAATAAAACTGAACTATATGCCTACATTAAACTCTTTAATTTGCCAGTTTAGATCCATTTCTTTAGGAATCATGACCCACCATCTGCCAGTTTAGATCCCTGGCATAAAATCCCTGCCAAAAAGAATGGTTGCATTATGGAGATGGTTTATATGCTTGCACATACCGGTATAAATAAGTCTGGGTTCCAATCTTTTTCATGCCTTTGAAAGGATCTTATGTATCAAAGAACTTAGAGCTACTACTGCATAGTAGACAATAGGAACCTGGCAAACACCACCGTGATACAATTTAAATTCAAACAAAAATGGTAAGGCCCAATTCAGATTTGAGCTAGATGTGATAAAAGAATAAAGTACATGCTGTAATGGAAAGAATCAGAATAATTGCAGTACTTCCTGGTTTTTCTTTAAAAACAATGAAAATGGCAGGACTTTTAATCCGCAAAGTCTCAGCCAACTAACAGAAGAAATAATCTCTTGAGATGCTTCTTTTCTTTGACTTGACTTGCTAAATTAACACCTTTCTTACACCTAATATTTCAAGATTAGAAGATGGATTATTTATCTCTAATTAGCTGATAGATCACCAAATATATTCAGAAAGATGACTAAATTTGTTTAACTGTCCAGTAATCTGGCTAAATAAATATCTTCATTATATGAGCAGATCTCTTATACCACATGCTGTATTGTATAGAGTATTTATTTACATTAGGATTATTATATATGCAGTAGTATTAGACCTTCTCAGACATTTTTGCTGTTCTTTATGGGGGTCTTGTGTGCAACTTCAATGGCTGAAACTAAAGTTCATTGATATTACCCTAGTCACTCATTTGCAGGACACCTCATGAATTTAATAGTTACTTTTACATAATTCAATAAATAAATATTCTGCAAATGCATCAATTTAATTTTTAATATGGTAAATATTGATAAATGTAACTCATACAAATAGAATTTATTTTGGGTCCTCCATAATTGAACTTTTTAGAGAAAAGAGAAAATATCATGAAAAAATATTTCTGGGTGCAAGTTTATATCCTTTCCTGGAAGAAGGAAAGACCATTGAATTCATTGCTACTTTTGAGTAAACATGCTGTGAGACTGTGCTGTTATGGCTAGGCTACAATCCTGTATCTTTTTACTTAATTTCTCCTGAAATAATTAATAAATTAATTAAATTCAAGAGACTTGAATTATATTACACTGTTAGGTATTCCAAAGTATTGGCATTTAGTGCTCTACTCATTCTTCCTTTCTGCTTATTCGTAAAAGATGAAAAACACCTTTATAATTGTTCATTCACTCTCTTCTTACCCTCTCAACATGGATCTAATTTCATGTAATGGTTTTATAGATAGAAAGTGAGTTCACAATGACATCATGTTTTTCGCTTTGCTCCGGGTTATTTTGACGGATACGAATAGAGCATGTGTTCTGAATAAAGTAGAAGACAACAAAATTGAATTCAGTTATTTAGTTTTGTTCAGGTTTTTTATAGCATCATGTTATAAAGCAGCAGATGTACTGTTACCTGGAACACATGTTCCATTTATGGGCAAATTCTGTTGCAAAGTATCCTTTAGGGAGTGATAATAAATTGTATAGCCTTTACATCATTGTTTTCCTACCTCTACAAGTTCTGCCATAGATATAAATAATGTTTATGAGAAATTTTAGTTTTACTGCCTGAATGTGGTAGCTCATAGCTTTTACTAAAAGAATAAATTAAGTTAAAGTGAAATGACATGAATGGATGGATGGAAGGAAGGAAGGAAGGAAGGAAGGAAGGAAGGAAGGAAGGAAGGAAGGAAGGAAGGAAGGAAGGAAGGAAGGAAGGAAGGAAGGAAGGAAGGAAGGAAGGTTTTTAAGGCTGTCTGCAGAGTTACAGAATTTCAGATTTTTTTTACTTCAATTTCATCATTGATATAGGAAATTCAATTTTGTTTCCAATTTTGCTCACAGATTACAAACATTTAAATGCAGGAATATTTTTCTAAACGAGAGATTTAAAAGTAACCTTCTGACCCATTTTAATTGTTGTAACCTGATACAATAATTTGCTTTTTTTTTTTTTGCTCTAAAACATCCAAATGGTACATTATGAAATGAGTTTATGATATAACCAGAAGTGGTCAAATATAAATATAGTTCAAATTTATTGTTCTACTCACCATCTTCCTCCTCATCGTCATCAATATTGAAGAAACCAAGGAAAATTTAGATAACTAGGGAATGAAAATCAAAGTTTAACTAATTAGGAACAGAAGATCTAGGTGGAGGTCACAACACACACACACACACACACACACACACACACACACACACACACCAGTCATCTTAACTAGTTTATAAATTAAATCAGTACAATAATAGATAAAAATATCCCAAAATACTCTGTAAATGCTATTGTATCAATTAATACAATTGAGAGAGTCCAAAAATATTTCACGAGAAGAGTCCTCCACTCCTCCACTCACAACAGAATACCTTATTCCACAAGACTTGAAATTTTGGGCTTAGACAACTTAGAACTACGTCGCCTTAGAACCGATCTAAATGTAGTTCATAAAATTATCTGCCACAATGTCCTACCTGTCAATGACTACTTCAGCTTCAACCACAACAATACACGAGCACACAATAGATACAAACTTAATGTAAACCGCTCCAAACTCGACTGCAGAAAATACGACTTCAGCAACAGAGTGAGCAATGCCTGGAATTCACTACCTGACTCTGTGGTTTCTTCCCCAAACCCAAAAAACTTTAACCTTAGACTACTGTCGACCTCACCCCATTCCTAAGAGGTCTGTAAGGGGCGTGCATAAGCGCACCAGCGTGCCTACCGTCCCTGTCCTACTGTCCTATTGTCCTCATCTATCTGTATTCACTTTGATTATGTTTATGTTTATACCTATACCTGCTATCTTGTACATGTTTGACAAACAAACAAATAAATAAATAAATAAATATTCAGCTTATGTAAGCATTTCCACTTACGGTTGGTCAAAATAATCTGTTACTCACCACCAATGAACTACAATTGTTTCTTATCCAAAATCCACCTAAGATATCACGGCACAGATCACTCGGTGTCCCAATTACTGAAAATCACAATCAATTTGTCAGTCTTGGTTATCACTGTCAAATGGAACTAAAAGAGCAAAATGGATCCATGATACTGTCTGTAAATCAGCATTCCTGGAAGGAGGATGTTTCCTCAAGTGTATAAAATTCTATTTCTTTACGTCACTGTATTTACCAGCCATCATAAACTCTGCCTTCACTGGATTTAGTTTCTTTATGTTTTTCTTAACCAAGCTTACAAAAGCATCCTGTCATTTTCTGAAGCAGACTTTTCCAATTTAGCACCCTTTAAACATGTTAAGTTTTAACTTGCAAGCTGACAGAGATTTCTGAGACTTATTGAACACATATAGAGAATATAATTTTTGGATGGCCAGAAGAAATAAACTTGATCATCAATAGCCAATACATCATCTACCCAGAAATATTGTTTAATTTTAATCTTATCTAGAAATTTTGCTAGAAAAATATTGTTGAACTCCTTGACCTAACTTTTGTTATTTAGTAAACTTGTAATAAAAGTAGTAACCTTTTTCATTTGGTATTATCATAATGTAGGTTTCCTTGGGTAGCACATTCTAAAGAGAATATCAATCCTACTGTCATAAATTAGATTGCCATGATGGACATGGACATTTATGAAAATCCATTTACCAGACTGTAAATTAAACTATTGTGATAAATCAACATCCAGTTTAGTTATGTTGAAGTGGTCATAACCTGAATGTCAAATCGTTTGAGTTTGGCCATATGACTCAGGTCTCAGCTTTGAGCCATGTCTTGAGTCTGAGCTATGTTGGCTTCTGCTCCTGGTTATAAGGGACTCCTATCAATGTATGGTGACAGATAAGTAGACGCATTCCAGTTTCTATTAGAAGTGAAATCCTTCTCTGCAGTACTATATACCACAAATAAGCTAGCATTTTATACATATTCCTTGACTTATGACAATTGAGCCCAAAATTTCTGTTGCTAAATGAGACATTTGTTAAGTGAGTTTTGCCCCATTGTACAACCTTTCTTGCCCCATTTTACGACTTTTTGAATCACTGCAGTTGTTAAGTTAGTAACACGGTTGTTAAGTGAATCTGGCTTCCCCCATTGGCTTTGCTTGTCAGAAGGTTGCAAAAGGTGATCAGAGGACCCTGGGACACTGCAACTGTCATAAATATGAGTCAGTTGACAAATGCCTGAATTTTCATCTTGTGACCATGGGGATGTTGCAATGGTCATAAGTGTGAAAAACAGTCATAAGTCAGTTTTTGCTATTGTAACTTCAAATAGTCACTAAATGAACTGTTGTAAGTTGAGGACTACCTGTACTTCCATCTTTTCCACTTGGAAGGACATCACTAATATTTTAAAAGTAACTCATAACAGTAATTTGTAGCATGGGATTCCAACTCAGTGTAAGAGATTGTCCTTTCACTCATCTTTCAGGGAGCGTGCCCGCCCTCAGATCTTAATTCTTTTTTCATTACATTGATTTGTCTTCCAACAGTGTACAAAATTAAAAACAACAGATAGTAATAATAATAATAATAATATAAGCAAACTTATTGTACCGGAGGCAATTTCCAAGAACCAAAATCATCCAGAAACAAGTAAAAAAAAAAATTAAGAATAGTATAATCAAGTCTTCTGAAAGTTAGGCGGGATTGGGGTCATGTGAATCTCAGAGGGAATGCTGTTTCATAGGAAGACAGAGCAACAGAGAAGACATGTTTGCGATAGTGGTGAATATCTGTAGCTTGGGTGCAGGATGAGGGTGGAGGTTCATTCTCCAAACTTGTGGGTTGGTTTTCAAACAGTTCATTACCAGGCTAGGTAACATCTTCAGTGGAGTTTAGGGGATGTCGGTGTTAGTGTTCTTCTGCTTATAAGGGCTACATGTGGTTGGTAGGTCTTGTGATGGGGAGATTATATCAGGTGAGGATCAGGTCATGTGAGGGTCTTGTGATGGGTCAGGTGTGGGTCATGTCAGGTGTGGGTCATGTCAGGTGTGGGTCATGTCAGGTGAGGGTCTTGTGATAGGTCTTGTGTTAGGGAGGTCATGTCAGTTGAAGGTCATTGAGAAGTGAAGAGAAGATATGTCTCACCAGATGATGACTGTTTAAGTTATGGGCATGGTCACCCTGTCAGATCATATCCCAGCAACACAAATATTTGTAGAAAGAGAGTGAGCTTTCTGAAAGCCTTCTAACATTATCCCAGAAATTTTCCCCTCTTGTTATTTTTCATGGTGTTTTTTTTCCATCATAAATGAAGAGTGAGCTGAGGTAAGCTGACACCATTGCTGCAAGATCTTTCGTGGAATACATCTGTTCTACAGAGAGGGAACAAATTACATGTCTGGAATAAAAGTAGTGTTAAGAAAGGTGTCTGGGGAAGTATATGATGCTATTTGCATATTATGCAGATGAAAACCTAATAAGAAAAGGTATATTGGCAGCGACTGCGTGTTATCTGGCACTGATGCATAGGCCAGAATGGGGTACTGCAGCGTAATCTCCAGTAATGTTATTTTCCAATTTAAATTAAAAAAAAATAACAAAAATGAAACCCAATCAAAGAAAGCAAAAGCAGTACAGATAAATCAGTCGTGCTTGTGAAGCCATCCAATCCAGCTCTGTCCAAGTAACCCAGATTAAGATGGGGCTCTCTATATCACAGGCTCCTGTTAGGAATTCTGCCCAGCTAAAAAAAGAAATAGCCAGGTGTTCCCTGACACTTCCATTCAGAACCTTTTTGGGGGTTTTGAGTGCATTTCAAGGAATGTTACAGAGAACAAAAATTGAACACCATCAATATTAATGATCTAAACTGGGAAGATTGCTTTTAGTGCACAAATTAATTACCCTAATCACAGGGGTTTTTATATTCATTTTAATGAAATAACTATTTATTTCACTGAGTCCTGAGCTTTTCTGTTGCAAATAAGTTACATTTACATGATAAATACATGAAACTGAAATGGATGACTAAATTAATTGAGAAACGAGAGGGGTGGGGGTAAGCTTTTAAAAACACAGTGTTTATAAGAGAAAGAGCCAGATTAATGGATTAGTTTTTGGGTGAGCATCTGTGATTATTTTTTTTTCATGAATGCCAAATGGAATTTAATAGGTCTTGAGCCTTGCCTTCAGTACCAGTATTTCCATATTTAATGTTTTTAAACTTAAGAGTGTTGATTTTAAAAGCCTCACTTATTTCACTCTGGCAACCGATTCCACAATCGATTAGATTACTCGCTTGTTCTCTTATCTTCTTTCTTCTCCCATAGCAGTCAATGTCTGTATACTGTATATGACTGGGGGTGGGGTGGATTCTTTCCTTATTTAAAAAAGACCCCACAAAACCCAGATCTGAGGGTGCATGGAGTATCCCTGTCCTTAAATCCCTTTATTAACATTTCATGATAAGCACTAACTAGGGAAAGGGGGATAGGGAAGGAGAGAGAAAATGCTTTGGATATTTCCAGTGTGCCTTTTAGCATCTATGTGTTTTGAAAACTTTATTTACTGTGGCAATGCTTTGAAGGGCTGCAAATTCAACAGAGGGGAGATTTGAAACACATTCCAGCTCGTTTTTTGATAAGGGTTCAGCCAAACAGCACATCCTTCTCGGCTTTCCCCCTTCCTGTCCTCCCAGTTCAGCCACCAGAGGCATCTCCAGTTTCCTTTGATTTGAAATGATCAATTGCAGCTGTGGCAGCCAGGCAGGGGGCCTCAGGCACAGTCCAAACAAGTATGTCTCCCAATGCGCTAGGATTTACATTTCAATTGCTGCCACATTTTTAAAAAGATAATTATAACCTTTTTATATTAATATATTTTTTCTCCATGGCTGCTCTGATATTTTAGCAACATAAATATTAATTTAGTACATCAGGAAGAACACAAGCTTTCTTCAAGGGAAATGGCTTGAATAAAAATCTGTTCTTTTTTCTTTTCTTTTTTTAAAGCCCACATCCAGATGGCATCAAACATGCTATCAGAATCTCAGAGCAATATCCACATTAAAAAGCTTTTTTTCCCCCTTCAGAGTCTAATTCTACTTTTTCTGGGATTAGTAGTTTGGAAAATGAATTGCAGATCCAATAGAACATGTCAGCCACGTTGCTGGTGATTACAATAATGCCATTTATCAGGTTAAGGAAGGACTGCCTTGATCCTAACACTATATTGTTAAGAGCACGTACAGTATTAAAATCAATTGTGTGTGTGTGTGTGTGTGTGTGTGTGTGTGTGTGTGTGTGTGCATGTATAGACAAAGAAATAGATTATAGCAAAATATAGCAAAAGAATTGGGCATTTGCATTTAATGTTGAAGTTTAAAAATGAAAATAGTTTGATATTGGAAATGGTTATTGAATAATTATCAGAAATATAGTGTGTCTATCTCTGTTTCTCTCTCTCTCTCTCTGTTTGTGTGTATTGTTCAGAAGGGGGATTTAACTTTTTTTCTCCTTTGTCGCAAGCAACATTCTATTTTTTTTTAAGCTGGTATTTGTCCCAAGATGAAATAACTGAAATGTGATTTGGAAACCTCAAGTTTGTTTTGAATTCTTTATCTAGATGCCAAATTAAACATATATGGTGCGATCCCATATTTTATGTCCTTTGGGATGCTTCCTTAGAACTCCACTGAGCAGCATTCCTTAGTATTGTTTGACTTCTTCTCCATTCACTTTATAAGGAAGTTTATCATTTCTAAACATTATTTCTTATGCAAAGTATTTCAGGAATGATGATGGCCCCACTTTTGTTCGGTATCAAACACAAATAATTTGCTGACCATAATACCTATTGCATGGATACACAGTAGAACAAATGGACCTCATGCGTGATAACCACCATATGGTTTTCCCAATCAGAAGTGTTTTCTGCTAACAAAACCTCGTCCTATTTAAAGTATTGTTATGTTGCACTTAATTTCTTTAGCCAGATATTCACATTGCTTTTATTGAGACTATGAAACTGTTTTGCATTTTTCTGTGGTTGCAATCTTCCTTTATTCTTAATACCAATGCATGACTTTACTTCCTCCCAATGCACACACAGCAGGAAAAGCAATCAGATTGTAATAACAGATGTTGGTTTGCTTAATTCATGCTCCGTGGGCCATGATATATATATTTTGCAGTCTTGATATGGGAGCATGTGTAGATTTGTGCTCCCTTATTATGTAAACTGAAAGTATTTTATTTGCCCTAACATTGTTCATTATCAATTAAGATATTTTTATTCTTTTTTATTCTTTTGAATAAAATAAAAAATAAAAAATTGCATTAAAACAAAATAGCCTTAGAAAGCCTTCCTTCTTTCCTTCTTTCCTTCTTTCCTTCTTTCCTTCTTTCCTTCTTTCCTTCTTTCCTTCTTTCCTTCTTTCCTTCTTTCCTTCTTTCCTTCTTTCCTTCCTTCCTTCCTTCCTTCCTTCCTTCCTTCCTTCCCCACCCATAAATAACAGGAGCAATTACATATATATTAAGAGGAAAATTAATACTGCTGCTGGGCTAATATCACAAGCAGGTCATTGTGTTAAACTCCTTGATAAAGTGCAGAGTGACTACAATTGCCATGGGATCTTTTTATAGACAAGACCTTTATTTCCTACATACCAAAGCCATTGGACTGAGGCCTATTTAAAGCTGACTCTGGGAATAATATGGCTCATGAAATATGCATGACTAACACATATGCTGCCAGGGGAACTTAGTGTATTATGTATGATTCTGCCATAATTGTACGGAAATGATATTCATTTAAGTGGATGTTTATTACAGTTAAAGGTACACCTAATGAGACAAAGGCCATACATCTTAAAAACAGAAGGTTATTTCTATCAGTGTTTGAAAAGCTTCTCTTGTATTCATAGAAGCTTCTCATGTTCACTTGTGTTTTTGCCCCTCTCTCATCCCACGTTTATATTTTATTATTGTATTGTATTATTTTATTTATTTTACTTTACTATTTTATTTTATTTTATTTTATTTATTTTATTTTATTTTTTATTATTCTATTTTATTGTTTATTTTATTTTTAGCTTAGGACTTTTCATTTTCTGACAAATGGTCTATTAAACAAAATGTATTTCCTATCAACTTTTGGAAACATTTCGACTGTCTATTGAAGCTTAACATTTAAAATTGTCCGGTTTTGCTACTAATAATAAAAGATTTGTTATTTTATGTCCATCCATGTTTTGTGGAATGGTTGAAATTCCTGGGTTAATTATTTATAGGGAGGATAGAAGCAGTATGTGTATTATATATGTGGAAATATAAAGACATTTTTTTTTGTTAAAGATGTAATACAATAGTGTATTTTTTACTTCTGTCATGTCTTCTGTCAGATCTTTGGTGTGATATTTATAAACCTTATATCTTATTTGGTTAAGCTATGTTTACTGTGAACAGTAGATTCTTTTGATACAAATGTTGCCTGATTAAATTTGGAAGAGACATATGACAGAAATTTTGCTCAGCAGGCCTGCAGGAGTTTCAGACATTAGAATGTGTATCCCTTACTTTGAGTTGTTTGGAGACATTTTCATCCATCAAAACAAGATTCCTAGCAAAACCAGTTTGTACTGAATGGTATTACATTCCTGGAAGATGCCAATTCCAATGGATATGAAATATACCTAGAGAGGGTTTCTCCCGAAACCGAAAACGCCTTGAAAAGTGCCCAGAAATTCCCCCTAAACATTGCTGAACTGACTTTCCCAGCCTTGTGAGAGAGAAGTTCTTTGTCCTAAGGCGACCACGCGGCCGTCCCTCCACTAAGACATACTTCCTTCCTGTACTCCAGGACACACTTCCTTCCTACACCCCAGGAGCCTTCTAAACACAACTTATCCTCTTTCTACATCTTTCTATCAAAATTTCTCAATACAACATTGACAAATTGAGTATTAAATAACCAAATAATTAGTTAAGCATTGAATGATTATCAATTGAACAATTAATAAATCAAGCACTAATTAACTGTAAATTGATTATATTATTATATTATATTTTTATTGATTTGATATTTTTCAATTGGTTAGATTGATCACTTGATTGGTTAGGTAATATTAATTAACTAAGCATTGATTAATTAATTAAATTAATTATTAATTATTAATTATTTGATTGGTTATTTGATTGGTTAGGTGCTATAAACTAATCACACATTGATTAATTAATTTGTTAGACTGATTGATTATTGATATTAATTAATTAATTTGTCAGACACTATTTGATTATTGACCATGCCAAGCAAAAACTCAAAAAACTCCACAATCAAACACCCACAAAATGAAGATACCTCTACAAACGACAACACATGTTATAAATGTGTTTTTTT
>QLTV01002276.1:125603-137723 GCA_003457575.1 Thermophis baileyi
AGAACTATGAATAAAGAGACTTAAACATCAGAACACTAAAGACAAGCTTGGAGTACACGACCTTGTAGACGACCCTCATTCTGTCAAGGATCTTGGAGTACTCATATCTAATGATCTAAGTGCCAAAGCCCACTGTAACAACATTGCCAAAAAGGCACTAAGAGTAGTCAATTTAATCCTGCGTAGCTTCTTCTCTGGCAACATTACACTGCTAACTAGAGCATACAAAACGTTCGCTAGACCAATTCTCAAATACAGCTCACCTGTCTGGAACCCGCACTGCATATCGGATATTAATACAATTGAGAGAGTCCAAAAATATTTCACGAGAAGAGTCCTCCACTCCTCCAATTGCAACAGAATACCTTATGCCACCAGACTTGAAATTTTGGGCCTAGACAACTTAGAACTTTGCCGTCTTCAATCCGACCTAAGCAAAGTACATAAAATTATCAGCTACAATGTCCTACCTGTCAATGAACAGCTTCAACCACAACAATACACGAGCACACAATAGATACAAACTTATGGTAAACCGCTCCAAACTTGATTGCAGAAAATATGACTTCAGTAACAGAGTTATCAATGTCTGGAATACACTACCTGACTCTGTGGTTTCTTCCCCAAACCCCCAAAACTTTAATCTTAGTCTGTCTACTGTTGATCTCACCCCATTCCTAAGAGGTCTTTAAGGGGTGTGCATAAGCGCACCAACGTGCCTACCGTCCCTGTCCTAATATTCCCTTTTATTCGTATCCATTTCATGTATTCATAATCATGTTTATACTTATATCTGTTATCTAATACATGCTTGACGAAATAAATAAATAAAATAAAATAAAAATAAATTTATTGTTTAGCTTTCTCCAAGAGTGCTCTAGGCATCTTTTCCTGTTCTTCATTTCCCAGAAGACCCAAAACTCAGGAGGGCACAATCAAGAAGAGAACCTTCCCCACTCCTGGCCCTCCCAGGTTTTGGTAGTGCAAGCAAGGTTGACTGCTTCGTATATATATCATAGATAAGGATATATTTATTACAAGCCAACCTAGCAAACAACAGCAACAATCAAAGTCTACAACCACCAAGAATCTCATAACTTAGCCCCTGCTGGGAACCCCTGCAGATTGGACAATATATCACTGTTAAACAATGAACCCAATTTATCCAATAGTGGCCTGGCCTCAAGATGTCCCTTTACCTGACATGGTCCTGATATTCCAGCCTGCCACCCGCATCCCCCACCCCAATCTCTGCCAGCTCTTATTCTCCTTCCCTGGCCAAGGCATCTATTTATCCCACTCAGTTCCTGGTTAACAGAAATCAGTGGTTCACTGAGAAGGTTTTGACATCCCTTCACCTGCAGATGATACCATCTGCATAACTTGTAGGGAGATTTTGTAAGTTCTCTGTTGAACGAAGCCTCTGTCCTTGTGGCATTGGTCAAATGGAGGATGTTATTTATTATGTCTGCCTCATTTACAATGAGATCAGCACCAAATTATTAATGGCAGATAAACTCAAAGGTTCCGACCTTGAAAAATTGAATTATAGCCTTGCAGATGTGTTTTTAATTATCAGCAACCAAGTTGCTACTTTTGCTCTGCTGTCATTTAAAGTTAGAAAAAAAAATACTTAAGTTCTTAGTTGTAGCTTTGGCTTTCTTTTGTTGCAACCTTTTTATATATACTTCTATTACTATATTTCATAACTGCATTATTATATTGTTACTTTATTATATTTTATATTATATTTAATGGCATTCTTGTGTTATGGCTTGTGGTTACAACAATAAACTTAATCACTTACTTATTTGTCCCACTCACGTATACTTACCTGATTCATACTTTTCTCACATTCACCTTAGGCCTTCAGGGCAGCATAACAACTCTACTTCAGGACCAACTGTCTATAGCAGGGCTGTCAAATTCCCGGCCCGCGGGCCAGATGAATCACGCGCTGGCCACACCCACGCCCGGTTTAGCAAAGGGGGAAAAAAGTCCCGACACATCACGTGACACCGCCATGACAACGTGAGTTTGACACCCCTGGTCTATAGTATTCGACAGGGATGGAAGACAGTTGCTATAACGAGTCACTTGTACTCCTCATCCCCCCCCATCTAATAATAGAGGAACAGATGAAACTGCTTGGAAGGCTAAGGTACTCAGCTCCACACCCAAGAGAGGGAACCATGGGTTCTATATTAGGTACCAGCTATCTTTCAGGAAAAGAGCCAGCTTGATGTAGTGCTTCAGCCACTAGGCTAGAAACCAGGAGATCATGAGTTCTAGTCCTGCTTGAAGCACAAGGCCAGACACTCTCTCTCAGCCCTAGGAAGCAGGCAATGGAAAACCATTTCTGAAATCTTGCCAAAAAGAAAGCAAACAAACAAATCCAGGAATTAATATTGACTCAAAGGCAGGCAGGCAGGCAGGAAATTGTTAATGCTTGGAAGGGCCATGTACTGTAGGTCATTGAGTCCATTCTGGCTCAGCACAAGAGCCCATTTTAAGCATTACTTTCCAACCTTTTTTTTGCAATATAATCTTATACCTGAATATCTGAAAGAGCATTTTGTGTTGATTTTATTCCTTTTGAATTTTATACGGTTAGTGCTGATTATTATATTCACCTTCATCTGTTTTCTTTATTAATAAAATTGACATAAAATGGAGATAAATCTGAATTTTCTAGGTATCGTCTCCACTGGCTGATTTTTTTAAAAAAAAATTACATGCTTGCTTTCTCTTAAAATGCATAGGTGAATTTGCTTGATACAGAAAATATTCTGAGTGAGAAACAAATGACAAAAATGCTTTTATTATATATGTCATTGGTTATGTGTTAGGTCATCAACTTTCTATTACAGAACATAATTTTTGTTTTAGCATACATGGTGTGTCTAGGTATTCTGTTTCTGCCAAAAGGAGATTATTTGTATCCTTTATCAATTTTAGAGTGGTCTTTGATATGATTCCTGTGAGCAGCTGCAGAATATGCTAAAAGCTATGCATCACTTAATAAATTCAGCTCAGTAAACAAATATTTCATGCAAATTCAGCACAGTGTAAGAAATCATCTATCACATTCTAGTAGCACTTTAAGAGGAGGCTGTATTTCTCTAGTTTAATTTTGATCTTAACATTTCTTCAACTTGAATATCAAATATCTTGATTCCATCCACACATACCCCAAATTCTAAATACCAAAAGAATAGTCTTTGTTTTTTAATTGATAATATGATTATCCTTTTTCCAAGTGACCTGTTCAAATTTAAAGTATTAATTTTGATCCAAGAGCTGACTAATTTCATTCCATTTTGAGCATATTTTTATTGTTCTTTCTGATTGTTCTAACCAGCTATAAATTATCTTCAAATATACTATGAACTTGACCAGTCCTTCTCTGCATGGACTAAGTCCCTCCCTAATCTGTTATTCTGTTATTCTGACTAATATCTACATAACTATTTTTCCATCACTGGAAAAGGAATCAAATATATACATTTAGGACACACATTGTATGAAAAAGATTTCAAAATTATAGTTGATTATAAATTAAGTATCACTATATGATTAAGAAGGTATATAAAGAAGAATCAATACAAGCATCTTTTCATATCATAGGAAGTAAATAGTTCCATTCTCCATTGATCAGAAACCATCTCAAATAATATGTCTAAATTCTGGATATCACAATCTAAAAAGTGATGCTTAAATATGGAATCTTTGAATACACAAATTAGTCACATGAATATCACATTTAATGGTAATATTACATAAACATTGTTTTAACCATGACAATGTATATCAGTTTTTAAAACCTATTTATTTATTATTAGATTGCTATGCCACACATCTCGCCAAGGTGACTCACTCGTAGGGTAGTAGGGTAGTTAGAGAATAAAAATATATTCATAACCTAATAAATAAATTATCAATATTGAACAACAAGCTGCTGATTTGGGAAAGATTCAGTAAACATTTTTCTTAGTTTGGAAACTGTTAAATGTGTTTTAAAGTTTACACTCCAACTTTAATTTTTCCTCCCATTTCCCAATGGAAGCTCTGCCACCAGTTTTCAAAACTAGAGTCAGATATACATTTGGCTGCTGAAAATGGCCCTTCAAGCTTCAGTTGCCCACAGCTGCCTTGTACCGCAGATACCGTATTGAAAAGATAAATATCTCAGCAACCACCGGAATGCATTCTATCTAATTATACTCTATGTTCCTTTCAAATAAAGGACAGTACACTAAAAGTTACTTTGGGGAAATAATTTGGACTAAGGCCATCATATAATAGACATAATTTTAATCTGTTTACCCATGAAAAGTTTAATTATGAGAAACTTACATTTAAAAAATCAGGTTTTGGGGTAAACTGAACCTCTTATTATTAACTTAGCTCTGAGGAAGCTGCTTTTAAAACTTTTGCAAAAAAAAAATGAGTTTCATTTACCTCAGAATGCTTTTGGCAGTTTATTCAATTTAAACACTTGTTATTTGGTTTATTTGCTCCAGATGCAGTTGCTGCTTCTGAAACTCTACAGTGGTTAGATGTTGGATGAATTAGGATGAATTAGATGTGCCTCTTAAAGTAGTCATCCTTCTTTATCCTTCAGATAGTGCTGACATCAACAGAAATATTAACATGGCCCTAGATCAATTACTCTGTTAAGGATGCATTTTTTTCTCAAATTAAATCTTTCTTACCAGAGTATGGATTTCTTCTTTCTGGCTATCTTATTAATGTTTGGTCTAGCTTATAAAAGTATTGAAGAATGTGAATTTTTCAGATCTGAGGCTTGTCTAAAGGAAGAAATGAAAACTCTGGTGCTGATTGGAAGCAATGCATTGTCACTATATGTTGTTTGCCAACATATGAATTAGAGGGTTTTATATATATATATATATATATATATATAAGGGGTTAAAGTGACTTTCAAGTACCTTGCTGAAGTTTTTGAAGTTGTTCTGTTTCTTCCTTTTGTCCTCTTCC
This sequence comes from Thermophis baileyi, assembly GCA_003457575.1. Taxonomy (NCBI): domain Eukaryota; kingdom Metazoa; phylum Chordata; class Lepidosauria; order Squamata; family Dipsadidae; genus Thermophis; species Thermophis baileyi. The sequence continues at coordinate 130,605 of QLTV01002276.1, forward strand.
TCATTAGCTCTTAAAATTAGAAACATAGACACTGTTACATCACATGAACCCAATTACATATTTGAGAAATTATCAGGTCCATACCCAGATCTAAATCTTGCCTGAGAGGGATCCAGATAATCCACTTCTTCCTGTGCAACCATGTTCTCCACAAACTTACTCAAAAAGGACTGGACAAAAAAAATGTCTAGAAAACAGTTAGAAACCACCCCTTTTCTCAAAGAGGAACTCACCAATTCCAAGTCCCAACCACACATCTCTTCCCAGGATGGATCTACAGGGGCATGGATCTAAAACAGGTGGCTGCAAGAACCCTGTCCACTCCCAATTCTGCCCCAAGTATACCAATCTACCTCCAGATAACCAAGCCAAACCATGCCTCATTTACTGTATGACCTGTTCACTAATCAGTTCCTGCATGCTTTCATTTGGCAATAGAAGGACCACACTAATGAATGATTATTTTTTTAAAAAAATCTCTAGTATTTCATGGCTATATCTGTTTTTAACATTTCCAAGTGCTTGGCATACTGAGAGACTTTTTAAAAATCTCTAGTCAGTCTATTGCCAAATTGCTTCCATTTGTACATTATTCATATAAAGCAAAAGCTTTTAAATGTGTTTGACAAGACAACTTCTTAAGCAAAGTCATTAAGATAACAGACCTCTGCAGGGAAGGAAGTTACTCAGATTATATACCGAACCTCTTGTGCATATATCCTGCAAGGCTTCTATTCCTCCTTCCCTCCCTATTCTATTTTGGTCTCTCAAATTGCTGGCAGAAGAAGAAAAAGTAACAAATCACCACTTTGCCGCAAGTAATGGATGTTCTGTCAGTGCACAAAAGCAAAACCCTTCTGCTTGCAGTTATAAAACACTGAAAATGGGAATAAAGCCCAAGGAAAGATTTTTGCATTTTACACTCAGAGATAATTTTAGAGACCCAAGCGAAGGAAGGAAGGAAGGAAGGAAGGAAGGAAGGAAGGAAGGAAGGAAGGAAGGAAGGAAGGAAGGAAGGAAGGAAATAAGGCTCTTAAAATATGTACAAGATCCAATGGCTTATGATTGTCAGGATTCAACAACTAACAAATGATGAGAACTGTGTTTATGTTGCCATCAAATTATACGGTATATTTCTTTAACAATGTGATTCTTCTTTTTTTATACATTCATATGAAAGTATATGATAATGTAGGAGATAAAATGTGGGAGGGGTAAATGTGTGTACACCCACCTATCCGGAAATAAATACATTACATCAGCACTCTATATCTACATATTTACATCCAAGACATTTTCTGGTGTCAACCAAAGACAAGATATTTTGGTTTTAGTGATGGTAAGGTCTTTCCAAATGGACAAGTGCCTTTGCCCATCAGAATATAGAGTACTCGGACCCCTTTCAATGTTTCAAAGAGTTATGTCTTCTCCTTTTTTGCCAGTGACCATTCTCTACTGCACTAAGCTAATTATAAGGGAACATCATTATCAAATATCAGTATTGGATTCTTGCTGTTCTCTGAGCTTGGTTTTATTCTTGAAGACATTTCATTACCAGACTGGATAACATCTTCAGTGCTCTGACATGTCAAAGTGAGATTTGTTGGGGATATGTATATAGCAAATTATCCTAGCGTTATGTGGGTTTGAGCAGAAAGTGTTGGTTGGAGTATCTATAGACATTTGCTTTACCAGTTGCATCCAATCTGATGGTCAAATGTATAAACAAATCAGGAGGGAACATCCATGTGACCAGCCATCTCAAGTAGCAGAGATAGTGAAATAACAACTGCAAGAAATAGTATTTCCATGTGTATAACCCAAAATATGAAATAATAATAACAATAACTGACTGACTGATGAACTATAATGATAAAATTGATACCTTGGGTGCAATCCCAAAATAACTGGAGCACTACCTGAACACCACTGACAATGACAAATTCTCCAACAGCCAATTGCAAAAGGCAGCTTTACTCAGAACAGCTTACATCCTGTGACAATACCTCTAACACTGTAAAACATCCACATCTGCCTATCCCAGGTCCTCGGGAAGTACTCAACAGACCAGCGCTGGATTGCTCCCGATTGGGCCCGGTTCTTAGAACCGGTAGCAGCGGCGGCGGGAGGCTCTGCCCACCCGCCCGGGACACTTCTGCGCATGCGCATGCGCATGTGCAGAAGTGTCATGCGCACGCATGTGAACTGGTAGTAACGGGTTTTAGAACCCACTACTGCAACAGATGGACAAAATTGCCAATTTCAGTCTGACTGACTGTGTGAAGAACCACTATAATAATGGTAAGGCAAAGTATTACATGGCCAGTACATTAAAAAATAGCGGGCAAAGCAGCTAGCAAGACCTGGCAATGCCTAAGAGCTTGGTAAGACAACTAGCCATATAAGAACAGCCAGTACACCTCACTTTCTCCATGTCAGAGGACTGAAGATATTATCTAGCCTATAATGAAATGTCTGCAAGAAGAAGGCCAATCTCAGAGAAGACTAGAAACCCAACAGTGGCTTGATACCGATGTGCCATTATACTTAGCTTATGCAGAGCCTGGTAGTATGCAACATGTTGTTCATGTTGTAAAATTGTATCATTGTAGATAGAAGTCATGCAGCTTGGGTTCTTGTACCTTCACTTATTGTTTTCGTCGTGTTATGAGACATTTTCAGCAACACTTGATTAAAACTGCCAATTTGTGGGTATAAAAGGGAATCTCTTGATACCACCAGGACTAATTATGTTGTCCTTGCCAGAGGGATAGTTGAATAATTGCATGCGATTACTGCACAGCTATAGTGCTTTTCATAGCAGTGGCAATGCAAAGAAGATTGATTCCCTTTAATTACTCATTCAAAAATACCCCCTTGAATCATTTCCCAAATGCAAAAGAACATGTTCGTACATCTTTCTTCCAAAAGGCACACCTGGATGCAACGTGTTCCCTGATGAGATAGCATTGTGGTCTCCTTGTGTCTAGCCTAGATAGGAAGGTCTGTACGGTAATTGATTCTGGACCTTTTATTCTTTAAGCAAAGTTTTAAACTCTCCGTATAATCTCTGCAAACGCACTTAAAAGTTTATAAGAGAAAGCTCTTGTTTTAAAGGACTAAATTTGAAACAGCACTTCACTAAAATGGTCACACTTTGATCTGATTATTATGCTTGTATCTATCACTTTGTAAAGAATATTAAATTAATTTTACATGCTTTTGTGACATAAACCTAGAATGTTGTCCAGATTTTTAGTCCAGCTTAACTGAATTTACATATAATACAAATTTCTGAGTATATGAAAAGTGCCTCAGTTCCTATTTTATCCAAATATGATTATGGGTAGAATGGTCTGACCTAAGCATAGTACACAAAATTATCTGCTACAACGTCCTACCTGTCAATGACTACTTCAGCTTTAACCTCAATAATACTCGGGCAAACAATAGATACAAACTCAAGGTAAACCGCTCCAAACTCGATTGCAGAAAATACGACTTCAGCAACAGAGTGGTCAACGCCTGGAATGCTATACCAGACTCCGTTGTTACATCCTGAAACCCCCACAGCTTCAACCTTAAACTGTCCACCGTGGACCTCACCCCATTCCTAAGAGGGCCATAAGGGGGCATGCATAAGCATGCCAGCGTGCCTACTGTCCCTGTCCTACTGTCCCCATTTATTTGTAATCATTTCCTATGTTCATGTCTATGTTTATACTTATACCTGTTTTCTTGTACGTTTGGCAAATAAATAAATAAAATAAATAGATCCATATCATAATATTCCAAGGTAGTCAATTTATGGAACCCCCCAATGCATGTAACAACAAAATTATTTTTTGCATTGCCTTTACAAACTTTTACAATGGTTAACCATATCTTTATTTATTGACATTTTTGTTGTCATTCCAGCTGGGATGCTCAATTTTTGTCTCCGCCTCTCCTGTGTCTCTCAGGGCTCAGTTTGCTGTTGCCTAAATAATACACACCCAATCAACTACCCTTAATCCATATTGCCCATATCTTATTCTGTACACAGACTATTTCAGCCTTTTCTTTCTATGACCTTTCCTATTTTGGAACCATTGCCCCCCCTCTTCTTTGTTTCTTCATGTCATTAACCCCATCCTGGTTTCTGTTGTTATTCAGCTTGGAACCCTATTGAAATCTGTTGTGGTTGGACCTTCTTCCCGATGTTCTGGAAGTTGCCTTGCTATTCAAATAGCAGTTATCCCTGCTGACCGTTTGCATTTAAAAATAGGTATTGAAAGAGCACAGTAGTCTTTTAAACTAAGTGACAATGCAGTCTATCAGAAATTCTTACAAAGAAAATCAATGGAAACAAATAGAAAATGTGTAATGATGGCATTTTGCAGACCATTTATTTCAGTGGAGTTCAGGAGCCTTTATAATGTAGCTAGTCAATAGAGATGCATAAGAAATTATCTTAAACTGCCTCATTCTAAGCATTTCTTTTCTTAGAATTATTGTCTCAGGTGTCTAAATACTAAAGTAAAACAGAGTGGCATTCTTTTAAAAAAGAAAAGAGTAAGACTTATAACTGGGGAGACCATGTTATTGGAAATGAATGCTTGACAAAACCCATATGATGCCAGAAAGAAAAGAATGTATTTCTGCAACATAGATAGCTTGCCAAATCATCTCTGTAGGGAACATATTTACTAGAAGACAGTTCACTAAGGAAAGGCAGAAGTAAATGTACATATATATTTTGCTGACTTTCAGGAAACTGATCCACCTATTTTCTACAATAGGCAGCTGTTTTCTTCTACGTTCTTTAATAACCTCTACATGTGGGGAGAGAGAGAGAGAGAGAGAGAGAGAGAGAGAGAGAGAGAGAGAGCGAGAAAGAGAGAGAGGGAGGGAGAGGGAGAGAGGGAGAGAGAGAATCAAATGAAGAATAGAAATTGAAATTGAAAAGCAGGGTCCATTGGAGAAGCTCTTTGGTCAAAATTGAATAAAACCTTGGCACCTTTTCCTCTCTAAGAGAATGCTTTAAAAAAACTTCCCAATGGACTGCAGGTCATGCCTATAACTTTTTAAACATTTATAGGAGGTCTTGGTTCCAGAAAATAATTCCATAATGGTAGGGATGGATGACAGGAGTAAGGGAGTGCAGATTCTAGCATTAATCATGTCTCTTCTTTGCGAATATATGAAAGTAAATGTATTAAATATGCAGTCGAAAAATCTTACTCTAACCTTGGTTGTCAATGATTGCTTTGTTGATATAACTAAATATAGGGATGCCTAAATAGAGATGATTGAACATGGGTGCTCAACATCATTGTGTCTTTTATTAAAATCACTTATATTTTTTCAAACGTTTTGAGAAATTGCACTTTTTACATTTTCTTTCATATTTTTTGTTTTATTTTATCCTTATTTTTTTTTATCTTGACGCCTTGTTGATATTAACAACAAAGCAAAAGAAAAACAAAAAAAATCAAAATAGAACAATGTTGAATCTCAAATTTATTCAAATGCTGAACTGGGCCTTTAATATGTATGTATAGAATAACAATCCCCAATTTGCTTATATTCTTCAAGTCCTCATCCACATCAGCTTAATCATACTGACTGGATCCCAATTGCATTCTGAGGATCATTCAGAAAGAGCTTGCAAAACTAGAGGTGTATTTTTTATACTGTGAATGCCACTCTTTTATCTGCCTGGGCTCAGAACGCAAAGCATTTCAGTCAACAATATGGAGACAGTGCATTAGCATTAGCATTAGATCCTCCCATGCTATGTAGCATATTGGGCAGCAAGGGATCTCCAGTATTTTCGGTTTGGGGTGAGTACGTCCACATCTTCCCATGTGTTGTTTAAAGTCTTTAAGTCGTCTATGAATGTTCTTTGCCAGGTATTTTGAGGGCATCCTCTTGGTTGTTTGGCATTCAGATAGTGAGATAGGGTAAAAAGAAAGGAGAAAATTCAAAGTATGATATATGAATAATACATTTAATGTGAATCTCAGTGCGTTTTGAACAAAATGTTCTGTATGGCTCTGATATCCTGAGGAAGGAACGGAGGGAGGAGAAGGAAGGAAGGAAGGATACTGTTGTCAGTTCCTATATGTAGTAATTCTTGCCAAGTTTGACTCACGTGTGACGTATGTCAGAGGGATAATTCTTGAGAAAAATGTCTATGGAGATTCTCAGTCATCCAGGTAATCATGTCACAAAATGACAGATGCACAGCATAACATGAGTACAAGGAAACTTTGACTGCATTGTTTAGTCTTGTTCCTAGTCATAATCATCAGCCTGCATTGTGTTAACAATTATACTTTAATATTTCACATTTTAATATCTGTATGAGCTGTAAAACTGCTAAATATTGAACATATAAAGTATCAATTTCTAAGGAGAGGTTTAAATCATAGAACTGAAGTATAAGAAGATTTACTTGAAAGTTTAATATAATTTTTAAATGTTATATCATGTTAAACAGGCTATAATTTTATGCTAATGTTTGTTTCCTTGTCTGTTTAAAATATTTATAAAATATTTTGGCAGACTCTCCCAAAGCTAGGTACAAAAGTATAATAAGAACAACAATACAAGGAGGATGAAAGAAAGGGAAGCTTCAGGAAAAATAAGATTTCAGCCTTTGAAAGTTCACCCTTTACACCATCCATTCCTTAACAAATATGGGAAAAGTCAGTGAAGTAAGTTTATTTTTATTACAGTTCTTTATAATTGTTCTAGCTATCTATCTATAACAGGGGTGAAATTCAGCAGGTTCTGACAGGTTCTGGAGAACCGGTAGCGGAAATTTTGAGTAGTTTGGAGAACCGGCAAATACCACCTCTGGCTGGCCCCAGAGTGGGGTGGGAATGGAGATTTTGCAATATACTTCCCCCAGGAGTGGGGAGGGAACAGGGATTTTGCAGTATCCTTCCCCTGGAGTGGGGTGGGAATGGAGATTTTGCAGTATCCTTCCCCCAGGAGTAGGGAGGGAATGGAGATTTTGCAGTATCCTTCCCCTGGAGTGGGGTGGGAATGGAGATTTTGCAATATCCTTCCCCCAGGAGTAGGGAGGGAATGGAGATTTTGCAGTATCCTTCCCCCAGGAGTAGGGAGGGA
>QLTV01002276.1:137789-168624 GCA_003457575.1 Thermophis baileyi
CCTCCCCGCCCCCTCCCTATGCGTGCGCGTTGCCAGGCGAGAAGTGATGAGGTGACAAAGGGGGTGTGGCACCAAGATAGCGGGCTAGCGCGCGCGGCCCTTCCGTCGGCACCTGCGCATTCGAGGGCCGCTCGTGCATCACACCGTCCCCGGGTACTCGTATGTGGACGGATAGAGGTACCCCTGATCTATATCTATCTAGGCCAGTGGTTCTCAACCTTCCTAATGCCGTAACCCCCGCCCCATGGCCGTGACCCCCTCCCCGCCCCCTCCCTATGCGTGCGCGTTGCCAGGCGAGAAGTGATGAGGTGACAAAGGGGGTGTGGCACCAAGATAGCGGGCTAGCGCGCGCGGCCCTTCCGTCGGCACCTGCGCATTCGAGGGCCGCTCGTGCATCACACCGTCCCCGGGTACTCGTATGTGGACGGATAGAGGAGCGGTGTCTTGGTTCATAAGACCATCGGAAATATGTGTTTTCTGATGGTCTTAGGCGACCCCTGTGAAAGGGTCGTTCGACCCCCAAAGGGGTCGTGACCCACAGGTTGAGAACCGCTGATCTAGGCAGATCTTCACATTTTTTATCATATAGAACACATAAAATGTAAAGACCTGTCCTTGTTTTTTAAGTGCATTTGTTTATTTACATGTTGCTATTTCATAAAATTACTGGGATTTTGTTGATTCTTTAATATTAAATTGGCATTTATAAAATCAGGAAATAGCTGGTATTAAAATTTATTATAAAATAATAATGACTAATATATGCTAAGACAATCTTGGTCCTCTCCTTGTCCTGGAGAGGAATTCCAAGGAGCCGTTTGGTCCATCAGCTCCTCATTCTGCTGTCTGGTCCTCTCTTATGGAGCCATCTTCAATCTGCCATTGCATTTGGCAATATCATTAGAAAATCAAATGTATATTGAAATTAATGAATATAATCCAGCCTATTGCTATCAACAGCAAGGTCTGTTGCCACTGTTCATTAGTAATACCTGGATTTGCTGAGATTGCATCAATTTGAGAAATACCTTTAAAATATATCTTACAGTCAGTTTTGATATTACAATTTCTTTGTCACCAAGCCCTGCAATCAAAGTCTATCTATCCATAGAAGCGTTTTATAGTCATCTTTCATGATTACATGAGCTCTTTGAGGAAGTTCAGCCTTTGAACAGAACCTAAGCAATATGCTTGTTACAGCCTGTAGCTTCCAGAAGACAAGTATTTGATTTAATTGTGCCTGCATGAAAAAGAAAAAAGTTCTTGTATTAAGAACCTTCAATGAAGTGTTTTTCCTTTCTCCCTTTTCTCAGCTGCATCACTTTTGCCCTATAGCATAGAGCAGAATTACAAAATGGTCCAGCAAAAGAAACCATCACTTGGGAGAGAACGGTAATGGGCTAAAAATGGTACTTGCGGTCTTTTTTTCAGGGGTGTAAATGAAAGGTTGTTTCCTTGCCCATCCTCTTGAATTACAGTCATTCACTTTGATGTATTTAACAAGGAACTGGTGTGGGGAAAGATTTTGATTCTTTTTTTTTAAAATGTCACCACCAAATGATACAAAATAATAAAAGAAGCATCTGTTTTCTCCATAACTGTTCCGAAATCAATTTCCATCCATTGTGAATTCTGGTTCTTATTGTTTGGAATTCTAACTGACCAAGAAAAATCTGAAAGATCAATTTCAACATGACATAGCTGTCTCTGCTGAGTGGATTATGAGAGAGAGAGAGAGAGAGAGAGAGAGAGAGAGAGAGAGAGAGAGAGAGAGAGAGAGAGAGAGAGAGAGAGAAAATAAAGAGAAAAGGGAGAGAGAGAGAGAGAGAGAGAGAGAGAATAGACAGATTATAGTCAAACATATACAAGAGATGTATATGTAGTGACATCAAGCTAGAAACCAAGACAACATGAGTTCCAATCCTGCCTTGGGCACAAAGCCAGCTGGTTGACCTTGGGCCAGTCATTTTCTCTCAGCCCAAGGGCAAGCCACTTCTGAAAAACTTTGCCAGGAAAACTGCAGGGACTTGTCCAGGCAGTCTCAGAGGATACAAATGAATGAAGAAAATAGAAATATATATGCATACATGGGCAGTGGTGAAATCCATTTTTTTTTACTACCGGTTGTGTGGGCGTGGCTTGGTGAGTGTGGTGTGGCTTGGTGGGCGTGGCAGGGGAAGGATACTGCAAAATCTCCATTCCCACCCCACTCCAGGGGAAGGATACTGCAAAATCTCCATTCCCTCCCCACTCTGGGGCCAGCCAGAGGTGGTATTTGCCAGTTCTCCGAACTACTCAAAATTTCTGCTACCGGTTCTCCGAACTACTCAAAATTTCCGTTACCGGTTCTCCAGAACCTGTCAGAACCTGCTGGATTTCACCCGTGATACATGCTTACATTGACAAAAAGCTTGATCACTTAGTGCTGATTTAATGAATTTATGCCCATTAAAAACACTTCAGGCAAGCAACTTTATCAAAATGAATAAATAAAGCATGGAGCACACACAAAGAAATCAGCATGTCACAGAACTGCTGCTTTAAAGACATGCAGATGACTATTGCCTATCATGCTGAGCAACAAATATGCAGTTCCTGTTTATGTTTTGAGGAAATCAAAGGGACTCCTTACTAAGGTGCTTCTTTAATATCCACAATGATATATTTTCAAAATGTTCAATAATTAAGAGAAAGAGCATTTTTTTGGCAGCTATTTGTCTATTTGGAGAATTAGTCTGGAATATGAATTCATAAGAAAGACAGATATCTATGGGGCAAGCTACCAATAAGAATGGCTTGCCTCTTTATTCTAATGGGAATCATTTGGTTTAATGTAGCTTTTATTTTGTTAAACATTCTTTATTTATTTTTATTTATTTATTTTGTCAAGCGTATATATGATTACAGAAAAAGTATAAACATGATTGTGAATACATAAAATGTATAAACATGGTTATGAGTACATGAGATGGTTACGAATACATGGGGACATTAGGACAGGGACGGTAGGCACGCTGGTGCGCTTATGCACGCCCCTTACAGACCTCTTAGGAATGGGGTGAGGTCAATGGTAGACAGTCTAAGGTTAAAGTTTTGGGGGTTTTGGGAAGAAACTACAGAGTCAGGTAATGTATTCCAGGCATTGACCACTCTGTTGCTGAAGTTGAATTTTTTGCAATCGAGTTTGGAGCGGTTTACGTTAAGTTTGTATCTATTGTGTGGTCGTGTATTGTTGCGATTGAAGCTGAAGTAGTCATTGACAGGTAGGACATTGTAGCAGATAATTTTGTGTGCTACACTTAGGTCAGATCGAAGGCGGCATAGTTCTAAGTTGTCTAGGCACAAAATTTCAAGTCTGGTGGCATAAGGTAATCTGTTGCGAACAGAGGAGTGGAGGACTCTTCTTGTGAAATATCTCTGGACATTTTCAATTGTATTAATGTCCGATATGTAGTGCGGGTTCCAGACAGATGAGCTGTATTCGAGTATTGGTCTAGCAAATGTTTTATATGCTTTGATTAAAAGTACAATATTACCAGAGAAGAATCTACGCAAGATTAGGTTAATCACTCTTAATGCCTTTTTGGCAATGCTGTTGCAGTGGGCTCTGGCACTTAGATCATTTTTGATGAGTACTGCAAGGTCCTTAACTGAGTGAGGATCGTCACCAAGGTCGTGATCTGAAATTGGAGTTGCCACTTATTTGACCATTCTGATACATAATCAAGGTCTTTTTGAAGGGTAGCAGCATTGTCAGTGGTGTTGAATAGTTTTACATCATCAGCGAAGAGAAGCAGTTGCTTTTAATATGATCGCAACAGTCATTTATGTAAGGTATAAAGAGTGTTGGCCCTAAAACGCTGCCTTGGGGGACACCGCTGTTAACAGGTACAGGATTTGATAGAGCGCTCCCTATTTTGACCACTTGCCTGTTTGAGAGGAATGCAGTTATCCATTTATGCAGGGGTCCAGAAATGCCATACGATTTTAGTTTTAGAAGTAGTTTGTCATGTACCACTGAGTCAAAGGCTTTGCAGAAGTCTATGTAAATTGCGTCTATTCCTTTGCCCTGGTCGAGTTGTGTAGTCGATATGTTTTTACAGTGTAGAAGTTGCAGATTGCAGGATAAATTTTTCCTGAAACCAAATTGTTTGTGAGAGAGTAGGTTGTTTGTCTCTAAGTGGAGGGTAATGGATTGGTTAATGATTGATTCCATGACTTTGCAGGTGACACAACATAAAGAGATTGGTCTGTAATTTTCAACTAGGCTTGGGTCTCCCTTTTTGAAGATAGGGATGACAGTGGCTAGTGACCATAGGCAGGGCAAGGAGCTTCTCCTGAAAGATTTTTCAAAAATTATGCTCAGAGGTTCTGCTAGGGCAGTGGAAAGTTTTTTTTGTATGCTTCCATACTGAAACACTGAAATAGAAACACCTTATAACCTGCAGGCTGTGGTTACGCAACCCCATTTCTGTTTTTTGCTTGCTTTGCTTTGTTTTTTATTACCTATTCTTTCAGATATCTCTCTCTCTGTCTCTCTCTGTCTCTCTGTCTCTCTCTCCTCTCTCTCTCATCTCTCCCTCCATCCATCCATTCCTTGTCTGTCTGTCTGTCTGTCTGTCTGTCTGTCTGTCTGTCTTTCTTTCTTGCTATCTATCTATCTATCTATCTATCTGTCTATCTATCTATCTATCTATCTATATCTACTATCTATCATCTATCTATCATCTATCTATTCATCCATCTCTATCTAGGTTACTAGTTACAAGCTGCCTAGAATTGGATAGGAGTGAGATGGCCTATCAGTAAATAAATTAAACAAACTGTTTAAAATAAAATGACAAATAAAGCTTTCACCTTTCTTTAAATGGGTCATTTCTTCAATTCAATGTAAATTGGTTTTGTTACAAGTAAAAACAAATGCTTAGGAAAAGAATGCCCAAGCAGCTAATTATTCTGAACCGCTATGATTAATTTATTACTGTTTTTTCTTGCAGAACTCTTTCCTTTCTCTTTTTTTTTCTAGCAGCCAAATAAGTCAGACAGATTTTAAGGGGGGAAAGAAGAGGATAATGGTTTTTAGATTCACTTTTTCTTTTTTCTTGGATGCTAATTGCTGCTAAAAACAAGTAAAACAGGAATAAATACTTATTTTTTTAAGGTACAACTTCATATGCCGGTAGTTTCTGCAAGATTAGAGAAAAATAAGTCCAAAAGCCACATCAACATCAACACTAAAGTCTCCAATGCAAATCTGGGGGTAAGGAAAAAAATGGAATTTGGGAAAATGCAGATTTTAACTCATGCAAGCTAAAATCTTATTCTTTTTCTGCTCAGAACAATCTCCCTTAGTTACTATTCCAAAAGTTACAATTCATACAGTATATCTATGTTTTGATCTGTAGTGGTGCAGTGGTTAGAATGCAGTATTGCAGGTTAATTCTGCCCACAGCCAGTAGTTCGATCCTGACAGGTTCAAGGTTGACTCAGCCTTCATTCCTTCCAAGGTCAGGAAAATGAGGACCCAGATTGTTGGGGGCAATATGCTGACTCTGTAAACCGCACAGAGAGTGCTGTAAAGCACTATGGAGCAGTATATAAGTCTAAGTCCTATTGCTATTGTTATCTATGCATCTTACTTGTTCCCTACATGAAAGAACAAATAGAAATTATTTTCAAAATAGTTGAAAAAAAAACATGAAGCAACATAGAAAATACTGTTAACAAAGCTCAAATATTTTTTTCCCCAAACTAAGAGGATATACACAGAATAAGCAAAAAGACCAAGACCAGTATGGAAGGGTCAAAAGACCTTCGGTGTCTAGAGTTTGTAAGGATGAACCAGCTTCATAACCCTTAGTAGCCTACCATAAGGGTACTCCTTTTATTAAAAAAAGAAAAGAAAAGACTAGAAGAGCAGCTGCACACTGTGTGTTTGCTGTATTGTGTAGTTTGCCATTGAGAGATTAAGATAGAGGCAATGTTTGTTAAGAAAACAAAACACTCACCAAGAATGTAAGCGTGGGAGAGGTTTTGCTATAACCTCTGTCTCTGGTTACAGAGCCATTAACGCTTTTGTGGAATTCTGAACAATGAGACATGCGAGTATCAAAAACAGAGCCTTTTCTTATTGCCACTAATGTTTTTAAAAATGAGTATTTTTCCTGTCTAAGGTAGCCTAGTAAGAAGATGTAAAGGACTTGTAGAAAGAAAATAAATAATAATGTATAAAATGTTTCCTATATTTCCTCCGCCCTCCCCATATTCATCCTGAGTCTTCCCCTCCCCACCCTTCCTCCTCAGTGTGAATGAGAAATGTTTTCTTGTATGATTAATGTTGCTAAAATGGAAAATAAATCTTTATTTATAACCTGGCTGAACAACAAAACAATCATAATGGAATGAACAGACCAAAACAACTATGAAATGTATGTATTTAGGTGGTATTTCGTCTGATGAATTCTGGGAGTTAAGTCCACACATCTTAAAATTTCCATTGCTGAGAAATACTGGTGCAAGTAGTCCTCATTTAGTAGCCACAAGCAGTTGCTAAATGAAACTGTGGCTGTGCTTATGTTCTTACTTCAGCTTTGTATAGCTTTAAATACCTGTGATGGTTATAAATGTGAGGATTTGTCATAAAATTACTTTTCATCATCATCATAACTGCAAACAGTCATTAAAATGAAGCCGTTGCTAAACAAGGATTACCTTTATAGGGATAAGACATTTCATAGTATTGTTATGGGAATAAAAATGGAATCTCGGTTCTTCTACTCTGACCTGCCCTACCTTGCTGTGCCCTGCATTTTATGAATGACACTTAAAACCAGGTGATTTCTGAAATGTTAGGAATAAGAAGGGACATTTTCTCATGTTTGGTTGACAGGCAAAACAGCCAGAAAGTTTCAGATTCAAATGTGTACAATAATTCAGAGGATTATAAAGATTAATAATTTTACAATTATTTACAATTGAAACCAGAAGATTATCTTTGGGGACTGACGTACACACAGTTGGAAAAAATGTCATTTAACTTTGTCTTTATATTTTTTGTTTGTTTGTTTTATTTCTATAGCCTTCCATCTCAAACAAGTGGCTCTTTTAAATGTTCCTCTTTCTAGACAGGGGCCAAAGGCAGGAAAGGTCTAATAAGTGATAGGAAGAGGTATGATAGTTATGGGAACCATAGTAAAAGTAACAACATCAACAATCCATGAAGGACCATGAAAAACTTCCATAGAAAGCCTCACCCCTGCAGATGACTCTTAGTCCCCGATCCATGTACCATGACTGTGCCCTCAGAAATATTTTGTAGCCCTTCTGCAAATAGCCACCAAAATTTAATGGTCCAACTTGCCAGTAAAAATTTGTGATGCTTTATGCCAAAATTCAGTAGTACTGTAATCTGCTGGATTAAAAAATATTTTTCTCTTAATTTATTTCAAGCTGTATCCTTTCATTCCTTTCCATTTGGAGTGGGGTTGGGAGCTTTCCTATTAAAGACAAGTTTCTTTCTGCCACTTTTCAATCAAGATCCCACCTACCTTTTTCCTCCCACCCGTCACATACGAGCTACCCCGGGTGAAAAATAATACCAAATGTCTGTGCCATTAAAGATGGCCAGTTCCTAATATGGCTGATATTCTGTTGCTCAAAGTATATTTAAAAGGCTGTAAGTGTACTAATGCTCAGTTCTCAATAAGCGCTTTGTTTCCATTTTGCAATTTAGGCAATTAATATTTGATGCAAGTAAATACAATGCCTATGCAAATGCAAGGCTTATGGTTCTTCATAGAATTATTCCTTTTCCTCCTGATTATAGCAGGGATGGATTATTATAAAGCAGCCACATTTGTCTCACATTGAGACTTTAGCATCCTGGAAAAAGATGTGTTCCTCTGTCACCAATCCGTGGAGGCTTTCAGGCTGTCAAGCAATTAAGTGGACCTGAATAATCCTATGTAATTAAGCTTCTTACTGCATAATTATCTTTATTTTAAATGTGTCTTTTGATGAAACATCTGTTCCCTGCTTGAGATTTGAAAAGCAGAACCCAGGCGCATGATGAAAATGGTGCTTGCAAGACCATCGCATGAGGGGCTGATGCTCAGCTCCTGGGTGACAAACATTGTAATTTGTTCTGTCTTTTGCATGCGAAAGGCAGGTGCCACAGCAACCGTGGCCTGCTCGGCTTGACTTCCATCCTTGCTGCAGCTGTCTTTCGTATTGTTACCCGAAGCAATAATTGGGTTTGACAATCAAGCGGAGGATTGTTACATGGTCAAGTGGGGTGGGGGACAAAGCAGAGCACTGTGGAAGCTATCAAAGACAAGTCTGTACACACACACACACACACACACACACACACACACACACGAACAGGAGGGATGGAGAGAAAGCAAAAATTATTTTTCAGCTTGGCATGATCTCTTTGAGATTTTGCAAAACAAGTTTGCTCTCAAGGCATATGTTTCCTGAGATTCCAGTCTTGGTGCTCTGTGAACAAGTTGATCAGCTCAAAAATGGATCAAAAGCGGATGATGGAAAGAGGTAGATAATTCTCTTACTTGGTCTTTCCCCCCCCACCCACCCCCCAATCTACTGAGTTAAGGGATCTGCATATCTTAATAGAATAGAAAAAGTTTGCAGCAGCAAAATGGAATATATATTTCCAAAAGCGGAGAATATTTCAGAATTCTCACAAATTTGCAAACTTGGGAGTTCTTATCATTATCTAACACTACAATATTCCTCTGTACCTGTATTTTTTTTTTAAAAAAAACTAATTTCTGGGATCAATGGCTCTAGCAACATAACCTGATAGAGACATAATTGCAGAATCAACTTCATTTTCCTGTGTTTCCCCTCCCAACCACCAGTTCTCAAAGTTCAAAAGTTTACAGCAATTCCAGCAGTTCTAAAAATATACTCTTTCTACTGATTTTGAATCACTTCCTTCCTTTATATGTAGGTTCATGGGAGTGAAAATGTATGTTAATATATCCTGTCCTGCCATTCCATGTACTGTTGGAACTTCAGTGAGGGCATAATATAGGTAGTTTTTGACTTATGTCCAAAATTGAGCCCATTTCTGTTGCTAAGTGAGACAGTTGGTGTTAAGTAAGTTTTGCCCCATTTTATGACCTTTCTTGCCACAGTTGTTAAGTGAACCACTGCAGTTGTTAAGTTAGTAACACAGTTGTTAAGGAAATCTTGCTTCCCCATTGACTTTGCTCGTCAAAAGGTCACAAAAGGTAATCAGATGTTCCCAGGACACTGCAACCATCATAAATGTGAGTCAGTTGCTAACTGTCTGAATTTTAATCGCATGATCATAGGGATGCTGCAACTGTCTTAAGTGTGACAAACAGTTAAGCGTGACAAACAGTGCTATTGTAACTTCGAACAGTCACTAAATGAACTGTTATAAGTCGAGGGCTACCTGTAACCCAATACACATGCTACTAGTGAAAAAAATAATACAGTAGTGGCATTCAGGTTATGAAGCATTTTATTTCTTTATTTTACACATTTCTATATTACAGATCTCAACAATTTTGTTCAGTATATCAGCTGAAGTATCATTGAATAAAACCCATCAACTTCCCACAAATATCAACACAATTCATTGAAGTATAAAACAACATGTAATGGTCACCCAGTCACCACTGAAGTATGTATAAAATTTTCCTTTCTAAAAAAGTGTTTTTTCAAGAATTGCAAAAATGGACAGAAAGGTATCAGCAAAGCATCAAGAAACCTTGCCCCAAGAAAGCGTATTTGTTGCATCATGTTATTTTGATGCCAATGAATTACTTTTACAAGCTGGTTAAAACTATTTCAGATATATAGCCTGTATGTTTTTTTTATCTCTTTCATTAAGTTTTATGTTCAGCTTGTACTCATTTTAGTGTTCAACAGTTTAATTGCTATTGTGTCCACAATATGCTATTATATATAAAGAAATAGCTTGTATTTTATGAAATAGCTTAATAGCCAGCAAACTATCTCAAACCAATTCATATTGTTGTTCCATACAAATAACAAACCTTGCAGCTTCGTTCACCCATCATGCTAAGATTAGTTGATGTTAATTTTTATTAGATATTTGTGGCTTGGGTATTTTGCAAACTAGGCCTGTTTGTAACTTCATAATCAATATATTCATGAACTCAGAAAATGGGTTAATTCAGTAATTAGATTAAATGTGTGGTGTGAACACAGCCAATAAAGAAAACCATTCAGTGTCAAGCCAGAGCAGAAAGAAAATTGTTTTGTTGTTGTTGTTATTTAAAGGGAGAGGGGATGGAAAAGAAAAGGAAGAAATTGAAAATGTTGAAAACTATAGACAGACTGAACACAAGATGGGATTACCGAGATATTAAAACGTTTAAAAGTTAAAGACAAATAAGAATAAAATGGTATAAATCTAGAGGAAAAACTTTCCCAAAATGACGTAAAGCATTATAATATCTCTCTCTCTCTCTCTCTCTCTCTCTCTCTCTCTCTCTCTCTCTCTCTCTCATACATAGACACAACCACATTTCCTCACTCCCTCATTCTCTCCTTCCCCCTAAGAAAATCTGTTTGAACAAATTGAACGACAAGAGTGAGAATCTTGGACAGCATTCCTGCAAGCATTTTGGATAAACAGGGAGTTAAAACCTTTCAATAATATATTCAGCCCAATATATCACTCACCTCCTTTAACTTTATCCATACATGCAAAGAAAGTGTTTGTGAAAAAACAGAATTTCTGTCATACCTTATCTCTGAATCAGTCTGTGAATCTCTCTGAATCAATTTGAAACTATTTTATTTGATACAGTACCTTGATTTGATTCAACAATTTGTTTGAAGGGGCAGTTCTGCTAAACTTTCTTTGAATTGAATTACTCATTCAAACATTATACAGTCCAACAGCAAATGTTACTACATTTTTTTATTGCTTGCTTACTTTTCCTGTGAAATATACAACAGAATTTTCAATTCATTCAGATAGCAGCATAAACAGTATTTTGAGGACTAGGGCACTGTGATCATGTCCATATACCCTCCTGAAACATAGGTCATCAAGTATTGCAAGGTTTTATCAATTTCATCCTAGTACCTATTGATATCTTGTGCAGGTATACCAAGATCTCATGATACCCCATAAAAGTTTGTAGCATTCTAAGTCACTGAATCATAAGCATTCCGAGATCACCAAAATTTAGCAAAAGTTGGTAAATTGGTAGATATTTTTTTTAAATAGACATTCTTTTTATTTTAATTCAGTTTTAAGGCTATGAGTAACTTTTAGAGAGCAATGGATGGTCTGGAATCCATGATGGCCATTATGCCTGTCAGAGGTGGGTTCCTCCCGGTTCAGACCGGTTCTCGCAAACTGGTAGCGACCCGCTGATGATGTCACAATGACATCACCAATCCAGTTCGGTCGGTGCCGGTCTGTGGGCGCCGCCATCTTTTTTTTTGAATTTTTTTTTGAAAAAAAAAATTTTTGAAATTTTTTTCTTCTTCTGCGTATGCGCAGAAGCAGAGTTTCCGGCACTGTGCATGCATCGGCATCTTGTTTTTGGCATTTTTTTTTTAATTTTTAAATTTTTTTTACTGCGCATGCACGCATGCACGCGCCCACGAGGCGCTGCCACGAGGCGCGGGAGGAAGCGAACCGGCAGCGAGGTAAGTTAGAACCCACCCCTGATGCCTGTTCCAAAATACATTTTCAGTTAGTTTTATGAATCTTCTAATCCAACACACTTCAAGGAACATAATTTCCTTCTTCTGCCTCAGACCATCTACTTAGACCATTGCCAAGCCTTTTGATAAACTTCTCAAGACTGACAGAAGCCAGAAGCTCAACCTCTGCATGAACTTCCAGTTTAATTTGATGGGACAGAGTGCTTTGATAAGACATGTCCAAACAGTTAAATTGTCTTGAAAAATCTATCAGGTTTTTGTTAGTGAAGATGGTTGTATAAGCTTTTTAAAATGGACAGAAGTAAACCTCATAATCTTGAGAGTTCTCAAGCATAACATTGTCTGAAGGATTTGGGAACACTGGTAGTTTAAACAGCAAGTCGCCCACCACCTTAATTGCTGTCATATATCCTGTTTTTTGCAGTAAACACTGATTCACTGTACTTCACAACTACTGAAGCAAACCATTTGGTTGGTGATGCTGGCAGAATTCTTAGCCTTTCATTTGTCATGTCAATGTGAACTAACATCACCATTATGATTATATTTACAAGCATTCAAGCTTTGTTCTATTTATGTTCAAGAAATCTCCACTCCAAATGTGTATAAAATGATTCTGAACATTCCCTTTGATGAATTAGATGTTTGGATTTTATTTTATGTTATGTATTTTAAATTATATGCCTCACCCCATTCAGTAATTTTCCTCTCTGGGTGGCTAGCAATGTATCATAAATAATGAAACATATTTATATTTTCACAGTAATTCAATCAGACAATTGGCACATAGACATACATACAACCTAGGTAGGTGCTAAAATCTGTGCTCCTGTATGTAAAACCGAATAATAAGAGATGAGAGTTACTGCGAAGGTCGTGTGTGTGTGTGTGTGTGTTTCTTTGTGTTTGTGTATACAGAGAGTGGGGTAAATGCATTGCTAATAATACTAATAATATTTCAAATCAATAATAAAAATTATTCTTGGAAATAATATCTGAGAAAGTGTTGTAAAAGTAAAGAACATAAAATAATAGGATGGGAAGGGACTTTGGAGGTCTTGTAGTCCAGCTCTGTGGTTGGAATACCATTCTGGACAAATGGCTGTCCAATCTCTTCTTGAAAAATTCAGTGATGGAGCAGTCACAACTTCCAGAGGTAGGCCATTCCACTGAATCATTGTTCTCAGTATCAGGAAATTTCTTTAGTTCTAGGTTGGATCTGTCCTTAATAATCTTCCACCCATTACTTTTTGTCTTGCTCTCAGTTACTTTGGAGAATAAGTAGACCCCCTCTTTTCTGTGATAGTCCCTCAAGTACTGGAATAGTGCTGTCATATACTCCTAGTCCTTTTCTTTGTTAGACTAGACATAGCTAATGCCCTCAATCATTCCTCATATGGTTTAGCCTCCAAATCCTTATCATCTTTATGCTCTTCTCTGCATTCTTTTTACAATCTCAATATCTTTTTTGTATAGTGGTGACCAGAACTGGATGCAACATTCCAAATGTGGTTGATTGGAAAATGCTCAGTAAAAATGCCATGTTTTTATCATATATCCCAGTGATGGCAAACCTATGGCACGCGTGCCACAGGTGGCATGCAGAGCCATATCTGCCGGCACACGAGCCGTTGCCCTAGCTCAGCTCCAGCGCGCATGTGCGCACCGGCCAGCTGATTTTCGGCTCGCGCGGAGGCTCTGGGATGGCGTTTTTGGCCTCTGGAGGGCCCCCGGGGGGCAGGGCAGGGCGTTTTCGCCCTCCCTAGGCTCCAGAAAAGCCTCTGGAGCCTGGGGAGGGTGAAAAATGGGCCTACCAGGCCCACCGGAAGTCGGAAAATGGGCTGTTTCCGGCCTCCAGAGGGCCTCCGGGGGGTGGGGGAGGCCGTTTTCGCCCTCCCCAGGCATTGAATTATGGGTGTGGGCACTCACGCACGTGCGATAGCGTGCACGCACGCACACACTTTCGGCACCCGAAGAAAAAAAGGTTCGCCATCACTGATATATCCCATACCATTTACTTTATTAAATTGCTTCTTTATAAAATAGAGTTTAATGAAAATCAGATGTTTGTCTTTATGATACGTTTAGTGTACAGTTCCTTGGATAAACACCCCATAAGCATAGTTAATAGGAGGAGCTTAACTGTGGGGGTGGAACATTATAGTTTGAACAAAGTTCCACTTTGGGGAAATATCACCGATTGCAGAATAAACTGCAGACAGAATTTACAAACTCATAATCTTTTGTTGTCTAAAAACAATAATCAGTACTTTCTCTTCTGGTATCAAGCATTGTTCTTTCTTAATTGAACTTATCCATTATAGATGGTGATTACTATTTTTCTTTTACAGTTATTGTGTTTGCCCTATTCTCACTTATTTCAAGCATTTCACTGGTGTGGGTTGATCATGGCGTATAGGAAGGTAACTGTTTTTATTGGCTTTTATTTGAATTAAGTCTGCTCCTTCTGTGGTTGATAATTTGTCTAATTATTGTTGATTCATGCCTTGGGTCACAAAAGGAAAAGATCTAAGACAACTGATCATTCCCTTTGAAAGAGCCAGCTGTCTTTGTTTGCTTAGAAAAATGAATGTAATTTAGTTTTAGACAATGTTTCAATTCACCGTATTCCTTATTACATTAGAGCAATGTGGTTCCGTATTTACAATAGATACTGTTTGTACATCTTGCAGCTGGTTAATTCTCCTGAAATATATGGCCAGATTATATTGGGTCTTGTGCTTTCATTTTTCCTTTGATGTATTGTTGTCTATTTCTCTCCCCCCCCCTGTGGAGTGCTCTGAGAGTTGGAAAGCACTAAGCAAATATTAAAATTAAACAGTAATTATGCGCTTTTAAATGTCGTTTCTGTTGACACAGTGATACTAATGTGGTACTGCCAAACTGACGACTGACAAGAAAATGCTACTTTGTGAGGTCAGGCCCTGGGTGGCCTAGGAGAGTAACTCACATTATTTTGTGATTGTACAATACAAACCCAAATGGGTTCAGGACTTAAATTTCAGCTTTCAAAATAAAATAAAGATACTTGAAATAATCCTAGCCCACAATTTTCCAGTGGTAGCTGCTTGAGGCTTTCTGTAATCAAATCAGCTTCTCAGGAGGCTATAGAATACAGAATTTTGAAGGTATTTTTGAGGTTTCTGGTGACAGTCCTCAGGAAACTTTATTTTTTATTTATTTATTTATTTTGTCAAGCATGTATATGATTACAGGCAAAGTATAAACATTAATATGAGTATATAATAAGTACAAACATGGTTTTGAGTACATATTTTTCAAATACATGGGGACTTTAGGACAGGGACGGTAGGCACGCTGGTGTGCTTATGCACGCCCCTTACTCTTAGGAATGGGGTGAGGTTGATGGTAGTCAGTTAAAGATTTGGGGGTTTGGGGAAGAAACTACAGAGTCGGGTAATGTATTCCAGGCATTGACCACTCTGTTGCTGAAGTCGAATTTTTTGCAATCAAGTTTGGAACGGTTTACATTAAGTTTGTATCTATTGTGAGCTCGTGTATTGTTTTGGTTGAAGCTGAAGTAGTCATTGACAGGTAGGACACTGTAGCATATAATTTTGTGTGCTACACTTAGGTCAGTTCGAAGGCGGCGTAGTTCTAAGTTTTCTAGACCTAAAATTTCAAGTCTGGGGTCATAAGGTATTCTGTTGCGAATGGAGGAGTGTAGTACTCGTCTCGTGAAATATCTCTGGACATTCTCAATTGTATTAGATTAGGTTAACCACTTTTAATGCCTTTTTGGCAGTGCTGTTGCAGTGGGCTCTGGCATTTAGATCATTAGAGATGATTACTCCAAAGTCCTTAACTTAGTGAGGATCGTCAACAAGGTCATGATCATCTAGTTTGTATTTTGTGTTCTGATTATTTTTGCCAATGTGTAAGACTGAGCATTTGTTTATTGAGATTTGAAGTTGCCACTTGGTTGACCATTCTGATACATAGTCAAGGTCTTTTTGAAGGGTAGTAGTATTGTCGGTGGTGTTGAATAGTTTTACATCATCTGCGAAGAGGACGCAGTTGCTTTTTATATTGTCACAACGGTCATTTATGTAGAGAATAAAGAGAGTTGGTCCTAAAACTGACGTTGTCTGTGTCTCATCGTCTGTCAGGAAAGGCCAAAACATGGGAAGACCTAGCAGAGAGCCACCATTTGAAAATGACCCAAGTTGTTTACGTAGCCCATTTTTGCATCTCCTGTCATAGAGTGATAAAGGCTTACAGAAGAATAGTCTGCAACCCAAGGATACAAAGAGGCTGCAACCATCCTTGTTTTTCCTCAGGAATTACCACCACAAGAAGCTAGAAGTATTTACAGTTCATTTGTTCTACTACATTCCCTTAATTTTATGACAGATTCAAGTGCATTCCTTCTGGTTAGCCATCTTTTTTTCTTCTGTTCACACATATGCTTATGCTTGAAAAGCTACAACTGCCTAATGCCTTCAAATTGTTAATCTTGGTAGCATTTTCATTTTTATTATAAACCAGAGAAAGGTAATTTTCATGCCACTCAGAGCTTCACATGAAATTAGTTTGGCTATGTTGGTCTTTCTAACAGCAGTGTCAGGTTGGATGTTTTGAAGAGGGTGCAGCAAGTTTGATTCTCAAAGTCCCATAGTTCAATTCCAAAAATTATTTTATTGTCACGAAATGGAAATTTGCATGATTGAGTTCCATATAGACATTATGAACATTACTTCTGCCAGTCCTTGAACCAGGAGTGGGACCCTAGTAGTCCATGTTGTTGTTGTTAGTTGCGAAGTCGTGTCCGACCCATTGCGACCCCATGGACAACATTCCTCCAGGCCTTTCTGTCCTCTACCATCCCCCGGAATCCATTTAAGCTCACGCCAACTGCTTCAGTGACTCCATCCAGCCACCTCATTCTCTGTCGTCCCCTTCATCTTTTGCCCTCAATCGTTTCCAGCATTAGGCTCTTCTCCAGTGAGTCCTTCCTTCTCATTAGGTGGCCAAAGTATTTGAGTTTCATCTTCAGGATCTGGCCTTCTAAAGAGCAGTCAGGGTTGATCTCCTCTAGG
This sequence comes from Thermophis baileyi, assembly GCA_003457575.1. NCBI lineage: Eukaryota > Metazoa > Chordata > Lepidosauria > Squamata > Dipsadidae > Thermophis > Thermophis baileyi. The sequence continues at coordinate 154,574 of QLTV01002276.1, forward strand.
ACTGACCGGTTTGATCACCTTGCAGTCCAAGGGACTCGCAGGAGTCTTCTCCAGCACCATAGTTCAAAGGCCTCAATTCTTTGGCGCTCAGCCTTCCTTATGGTCCAACTTTCACAGCCATACATTGCAACTGGGAAAACCATAGCCTTGACTATACGCAGTAGTCCATATTTGACATTAAATCCTTACTGAAAGATATGTGAATTTAGCACAAATGGCTACATTGAGAATCTTTTTCATGTTCATTTATACTTGAGAAATATTACTTGAGAATAGAAGTCTTGCCCATAGGGACTCCCTCCCTATAGACAGCCACAATGCACTGCATATTCAGAAAAGTATAATATCACATAGAGAAGTATAATGTCACATATATCACACTGCTTTTTCTTTTTTCTTTCTTCCACTCTCTGTCTCTCTTTTTAAATCTTTGACAATCTCAGCTATTCATATTTGGATAATGCAGGAGAAACCAGACTGTTGTATTCGTGAGAAGTGGTATTACGCAAATGCTTTATTCATCTATTGTGTTACGTTTAAGTAATGTTTCTAGATGCTCGGTCTTTATTTGCAGAGAGAAACACTAATTGCCCATTTGCTATAGTAACCTTTTAAAGTGGACAGCATTGCTTACCCAGTTTGACACACACGGTCCCTTTCTCTAATTATATTGTGCTTGCATTGAAAGGGTACCTTGCCATGTGAGGTACTTAATATTGCCGGACAACATCTATTACAGCTCTTCTTTATAGAGTACAAACTTCAAAAAATTGAATGGAAGAAAACCCTGTTTTGTTCATATTATTTCCTTTTCCTGCACCGGCATCAAATTTATAGCATAATACATTGATTAGAGGTGTCATAGGACTATTGCCTGCTTTTGAAAAGACAAATAAGGCTATTCCTTCTGCATTTAGCTTCAAGCACTTTCCAATGTTCAGCATGAATGTGCAGCCACCTATAGCATGTTCTCTTGAGCAAAATTTAAAACTGTATTAACTGTGAACGTAGTGAAGTGGGCATTGCAGTGGGACTTTGTACACACACACATGGAAAGAATGGTTTTCGTATTATACTTGTTATGATATTGGATATTGATATTGGATCTTATTGCTGAGCTGAACTTACACTAGGGTATTAAAATTGATGTGAGGGAATGGAAGTGATGTGAAAAGTGACTCTTCTAACAGGAACATATTAGATTGTTTTAGGAAACCACTAGCTGATACCCGTGTTTCGCTACGAAACAATGTGATGGGGCTTGATAAATTGATATAATTGTAAACAGTGATGTCTATTGCTGGTCTATGACCGTAATAAAGTTATATTATTATTATTATTATCTGATTCAAATATTCCTAGATATTTGTACTCCTCCTGTATGGGTGAAGATTGTCTTCCGTTTTTTGCCTCTTTTCCCTTTAACTGGTGTTACAGTAGAAGGAACAGATTCGTCTGAACTGAGGAGGAAAATAAGGGGGAAAAAATCTGTCTCTGCCTACATGCATCCATCGGTATTCATCTGGCTAGCGTGGCTTAGCTCAACTGTTCCGTAGTAAAGCTGCTTGTTGCTGTGAAAGCAAAAGCGAAACTGAAACTCCTTTGCTTGGCTTTTGTATTTGGATCAGATTTATTTTCAGGTGGGGAGGGGGGAGGAGAACTCCTTAGCATCAGAGCTTGTTAATATTAATATAAGAAATACTCATGCTGCGATAGTCATTTTGAAAAATCCTTTCTTAGTGAGCACCTAGAAGCCAAGAGGAACATATGTGGCAAATTTCAAGTTTGTAGGCTTTACGGTTCTGGAGATTTCGTGATTAATGTGTGAGTGGTTTTTGCTTTTATATATATAGATTCAGCTTCTACCCCATATGGGGATGAGGATATGAGGATGAGGATAATAATAAGAACTAAGCAACCCATGATCCATTGGGTCATCCTTTTAGAGATATTTTCTTACCTAAACAGAGAAACAGAATGACCACAGGTGGATTGCTATTATTTTGGTTTTAAAAGTAAAAAAAGAAAACATTTTATTAAAGAAGAAATGTGCATAGCAGGAGAAATTGCTTGTTATTGTTCTTGTTTCAGTAAATTCATTAACCTATGATGATGATGTGCCCTTCTGGCAACTGTCTGGAGATGTCCCTACAGTTTTCTTGGGAAGATTTCAGAAGTGATTTCCCATTGCCTCTTTCCTAGGGCTGGGCAGAGTGACTGGCCCAAGGTCTCCCAATTTCTAGCCTGATGCCTTAACCATTACACAAAGCTGACTTCCATTTATTTATTTTTAGGTGCTACTAATCCTTGTGGTGCCGATGCTCCTCTCAATGAGTACCATCATAGGCACTTCAATGTTGATTTAATTTTTAAATTAAGGGTGTGAATAATCATGGATAAAGAGTCCTTCCTTTGCTATTATTTGAAGACATTTGTCAGGGAGTGCCATTAAATGATCACATCTTTGTTAACAGGTTAAAAAAAAAAATCCTGAGAAAATTCTCAGTCTGAAATCTGTGAATGGCAAAGAAAAATCATCCAGGAACTCTGTTAGATGTATGTCTCACACTGATTTAATTCTCAAAAACATATTATTGAAAAAGGCCTTATTATTTACATTTGACATTGCAAGCAAGCGAATAATCAGGGAATATTCCATAAGAATCACCCATCTGTCACTGTGTTTTATACAATATGGCAAAGCTTGCAAGAAATTGTGTTGTTCATTATGAGGCCAGCAGATGCCATTTTATTTTAAAGAAAAGACACTAGAATATCCTGCTGTGAAGCACATGGATTAACTGAGTATTACATAGCAAAATCTGGACACTTCTGAGATAGGCATGCCTCATAATTCCCTGATAAGCTCCAATTCATATGGCTGAAAGCTATTCTGCTCTATAATACATCGTAGCCAGCTGGGGACAGAATGTACCATAGGTAATAAAGGAAAAAAGAAGAGGGCACACCAATGACTGGGAAGTTGGAAAGTGCAAGGTGTGCAAGATTGGTGGAAGGGATGCATTTCTTTTCAAGGGATAATGTTTGTTCTGGTGAGAAGATCAGAAACAAAACATGCACAGAAAAAGAAAAAGATGACAGGGCATTTTGCTGTAGACAGAACGGGAGAACATGTAAGAAAAGCTATTTCTTTGAGTACATGGTTATAATTTACGGTCCAGACACTGGAACTGTAAAATCATACTATGTGAATGACTTACCTTCCTTTTGGCACAGTAACAGATTAATGGCCCTTGGCAGGCACTTTCACAGATAATCTTGGAACAGATAAAATACAAAACTTGCCACTGCCATTTTATGCATTTTTTTTAAATAAGAGAAATACCAAAAAGGTAAACAAACCGGCAAGAACTAATGAGTGTCTGTATGTCTCTCTCTGTGTGTGCATGGCTGTGTGTGATATGTTTGTTTTTGGCTAAATGATCTGCTTGTATAGTAAACTACATGTTGTCAATTTAAAATCAGAAAGATCCCTTATGAGGGGGTATATTCCTGAATATAAGCTGAATGCTGAAAGAATACTAAATAATCGGGTAACAGGACATCTCATTAACAGCCAAATAGAACAAAGATAACATAGTTGTCTTGAATTCAAGAAACAGATTTTGCCTGGCCATCAATGAAAGCTGGCCGACATTCATTGTCTTTGAAGTAAAAATTAAATGTATGATGAAATACATGAACATAGAAAAGCTTTCTTCTATCTTGAAAAACAGGATGATAGTAATGGGATCTGCAGCATGAGAAATAGAGGATTTCCCTTTGTTTCTTTAACCAGAGATTGGTTTAACTAACAATAGACCAAGTAAGAGATGGAATAGAGGCCCTTCCCTTCTCTTTCTCCTTCCATTTTCCCTTTGGTCAAATAGGAGTATAGGTGAGAGCAATGATGCAGCTCTAATAGTATGGTTAGCATTAGATCAACAAACCAGATATCATATTTACAAAGATGAAAATTTAAAGAGATGAAGTAACAGCACTAGAATATTCCCATAGGTAGTCCTTGTTTAATGACCAAAATTGGGACTGGCAACTCCATCGCTAAGCAACACAGTTGTTAAACGAGGCATCATATAAGTGCAACTTACAGTTTCACTGTTGGCTTCTCATTGACTCTGCTTATTAGAAGCAGGTTGTGAAGCACACAAATGGTGATCCGGTGACCATGGGATGCTACAATGGTTGTAAGTGTGGTGACCAGTAATAAAATTAGTTTTTCAGCATTGTCATAATTTCAAATGATCATTAATCAGGGTAGTCAAATGAAGACTATGTGTGTTCCCTATGCCATCCATCTGGTAAACTCGCATTTCATTTTTCTCAACATGTACATGTATACATCTGAACTAGACTGTGTTGTTTCTCTGTGTAATATAATATATGTGGGTCTGTGGATATATGCATATTTTTATTTATTTATTTATTTTTGGTTATGTTTATGTCGTGTATATTGGAGGTGGTGACCCTTTGAGAGCTGTATGCAATAAAATTTCATTTTAATGTATGCTGATTAGTGTACATTTAAAGTGACAATAAAGTTATTCTAAGTCTAAGTTCTAAGTTCTCTATTGGTCACAGACTCAATTTGATAAATGATAAGCTACGTCTTGCTTTTGTTATAATTAGGGATAAGCAACATGAGGTCCTTCAAATGCTGTTGAACTTCAACATTCAGTCCCCTAATACTCTAACCAGCATGGTGAGTGATGAAGAATATCAAGATATGTAGTTCTATCATTTCTGAAGAGAACAAGATTCTTTTGTTTCACACGCTTGCATGTGTATAAACCTTTTCTGTTAACTGATTCAGGAACATAAACAGCTCTTATTCAGCCAGCAATCTAAGCCAGTGTTTTAAAATTCCTAATTTTTTTTTTAGTGACAGTTAATCAATATCTCAAGTTACATTTGTTTAGCAGCAATTTATTTCTTGATTATAGCTGCCATTTTCATACCAATGTCAAGCATTCCAATTATATATTACTGTGGTTCTTCTTCTTGTTATTAATAAACCAAGGTTGAACAAGTGTTTTCATGAAACAGTTTAAATAAATCATGTCAAGGAGCAAGAATAATAAGCACATGAAATCTACTTAAATTATCTTGTAGCAATAAAGAATCCAGAGAAACTTCACTTTATAAATTGGTTGTGTGCCTTGGTATATTTGTAATTTGTTTTGAATGTACCAGTTTTGAATTACTGTGGGAGAGGTTAGATTTGATGCATCGAAGATATTCAGGTAGTGAATTGTATAAATCAGAGATGTCCAACCTTGGCAACTTTAAGACTTGTGGACTTCAACTCCCATAATTCCCCACCCAGCATGAAATCCACAGGTCTTAAAGTTACCAAGATTGGACGTCTCTGGTATAAAACGTAGCACCCATCTTCCATCAATGGACCTTTTGTTCTGCCAAATACTAAATCTACATCTACAGTTGTCTTGGTGACAAAATACTAGTAACGTCTGTTCCTAACTACAATCAATCAAAATGAAAAAAATGTGCCTTCTGATATCACAATGCAAGCTCTGCTTTTTTGTTCTTACATCACAATGTCAGACACAAATGGATAAAAGGGCAGAACCTAGGTCAAGATATTGCCACATGTTACTTCAGGGTTGACAAACACTACTGAATACAGTAGTGAAGAAAGCCACTCATGCTTGTAAGGTTAAATTACAAATGTTCAGTTAGTATCTTACAAATGTTTCAACTTCATGTCATTTTTTTCACCATTGTTACTCTGAAACTGTTAATAACATTTCTTTATAATCTTCTGCCAGATTAATTAGGACACCTTTTTTGCTAGTGGAACAAGTATGTTTGTGCTAAACAATTAATCAAATAAACTTTGCACTGCCAATCAATACAAACAGGTGTTTTTATCATTGTTTTGTACATTGATATACAAGAATCAAACTTCACATCTGTAGAATTGCATCCTCCAATTCCATTGGAGAAATATCTGATTTCTGGTGTTGATGGAGAAACTCATGCTTTGTTTTAGCAATGTTACAAAAATTATCCAGGAATAGTTCTAGTTTCATTCCTGATATCAGATTTCTAGATGCAGATTTCTAGATGCACAAAGTATTTTTTCTTGGAGGATTATTCCAAAACTATACCATGTGATTCTGTTTGTTGGGTAGCTCAGTTTTAAAGGACTACAGAAGTGCAAAGTTCACACAGGTTTTTTTTTTTAATATTTCTTCTAACAGATGCTAGAAGAAAAGAATGTGGATGTCTAAAAAACTAATTAGAAAATAAATTAGCTTAGCTTCTAGTTGAATATTATATAGGTTTACAGCTTAGTTAGGATTTGATGACATGTGCCTGGAGCTGTCTCCTGCTTTCTACTTCAGCATGAAAACATCAGCCATATTGCATTCAAGCATAAATGATTGGTGGGAATAAGTCTAATTGGAGTAATGTCCTGATTTGGGGCTTTTATTTATTTATTTAATCCTTAATAGAAACATGGGAGTTTTGACATGAGCAGGTCTAATTGTAATAATAATGCCAAATAGTGAATGCTTTTAAAGTTAATTTCTTGGTCTTTGGTTAATCATCTGGGGTAGGTTAAATGTTTTCTAATTATGGCATAGTTTAACCATGCCTCAGAATATGACACAGTGAAAACAGGAACCTCAAACATTAAAAAGTCTTTAGATTCAAGGTTTCTTATTTTATTGAGAGGAGGAGGGGTACAGTAAAAAAAAAAAGCAACCTTTTTGTCTTGCTAAGAGTCTCTTACTATCTTTATTGCAAGCGGCTGCTTTTTTAATATTAGTATTGATTTCTTTTATGTATACAGTCTGCTCCTCCTGTTCAGACTGTGAGTATAAATGCAATACTCATTTTGTTTCTGAGAGCCATTACAAATCATTTTCACTGATATTCAATAGCATCTCAACTATTATTATTTTCTCTGGAGAGTAAAGTAGGTTCCCCCCACCCCACCCCCCTCTCCTCCTCCTAATCCTATCTAAACTTGCCTGGCCTTTCAGAATGGTGCATTTTTTTCCTCGAAACAAGAAATCTATTTTTGAGTTGGTTTGTTTAAATTTAGATGTAGATATAATCATTAAGCTTTGGGGAGGGGGGTTGTTTGATTTGTTTAAATTTAGATATAGAGAGAGATGTGAAGGGTTATTTTGTGAGGGAGGGTGGCTTTACTTTATGAGACGTTCAGCACAAATGTTTCTCTACGCTGCTATAGTACGGTATTCATTGTGAGCCATATCTCCCCCATTTGTTTCACTTTCCCAAAGAAATGTGAGAAACTTTTATAATCTGGCAAAGGATCTGCTTATTCCATATTCTGTCTGTCTGTCTGTCTGTCTGTGTGTCATACACACAGAAACACACACATATACATACACATGCACACACACACACACACACACACACACACATTATATATTTCCATGGTTTTCTTTAAAACCAGATTGATTATCACAGATTAAGACCAAAGATTCTTAGTCTTTCTTGGCCATAGTTATCATGTTGGTTTAGATAGTGAGAAGCTATTAGTGCATGGGTTTCTTATAAACATGCAAATAGTACAGTAATCTTTGTTTTCCTTCTGATATTTCTGTAGACCATATTTTAATTTCTGTCATTAAAATTAAGGATTTAATGCATAACATGTGAAAAGAATACAAAAGGGTCAGCAGTTTTCCACTGTTGGAAACCTTTTCTACAGGGGTCATGGCTGATATTTACCAAAGATAGTTATGTCAGTTTAGAGAACCATAACCCTTCCATACTTTTTTCCCCCTTTTAGAGCAAAGTGTGTTGCTTTCAGTTTTTAACTTTACATACTTCCATGATACACAATAATTCAATATAGCCTGGATAAGTTGTTATTTTTAGTAAGAGATAGCATGATCTCTAGCCATTTTCTCTGCTGATCCTGCATATAAGGCTTCCCTAGCTCCTAAAGATCAAAAGGTGGGAAAGCTGAGGATAATTCACTAGACAATTAATTAAAGTCTCTTTTCCCACTGCTTTAAAAAGAGATGCAAGATAATTGCAAATTAGTATTAAAACCTGATCAATGAGGCAAATTCTAAAAAAAATAAATGGATATAGCATATGACCTTCTTTGAACTGGATGCCTTGCTCTCTCACTAGAAAAAAAATGAATTTGTCAGAAGCAATTATACTGGCAGGCCAAAGTGTCCAAATATGATGCTATTTGGAACCCTGACATATACATTTAACCATACTCTTCTAATTTGGAAAATCACAATCACAGGTTAAATATCACTTAGTTTGTGCACTTTATTTAATAAACTGAAATAATAAATTATGCCTTGCTTTGGCAATGATATTGAATATGTCCTTGGTCCAAGGCCACCAAATTCCCAAGCAAAGAGGTAACATTATTAAAATAACTTACAACTTTCCAAAATAACTAATTCTGCAAGTGCTGGATGCTCTGAACATGATGGACTATGGAAGTGTTTGAATGCAGTTTTCCAAGATAAACTACATAACAGTCCAAATGTTACTCTGGTTTATTAAGAGAAGCATGAATCACATAGAAGCAAATTTAATTTTATAGGGGGGGAAAGGACCTGGTAGGTTACAGCAAGTTAGAAGCAAAAGAAGAATTTGAAGATTAGGTCTTTTTATACCTGAATTTCACAATTGTAGAAGAATGTCCCCTGCTGTCAGATTTCAATGGAAATAGGCATCAAAAAAGAAAATTAAAAAAAAATTCCTTTGTTATTGACAATGATAGCTTTCCAACTGTAAGGCAAGATGACTGACTAATTTTCTCCATACTCATATATATGAGACAGTATGGAGAAAACAAAAAGTTTGGCATCCATGCACCCATCTTATTTGCACACATTAAAAAAAATCTGTCTCCAAGTTTCTACAAATTCAACTTTTCAGATTACAATTTTGATTACAGTTTGCTCCATTTTATTTGTCACAGAGTTGGCTTTTATTAGATAATGGCATAACAGCTTGCCCCACCAAGCCCTGTGCCCTGCAAATCTCCACTTTTGTATTAAATGTGAAAAATAAGGAATATTTTTTTTGCTCTTATCTGGGGCTGAACCTTGTATTTTTATTATATTCAGAGTTATTTGTTTTTGAAAGATTAATCGCTGCAGGAAACTGGCAGTTATTGAGTGAAGCATCTATGTGATTTCAACAGTTTATATAAAAGAATTTAGAGCTGTTGGAGAAAGGTATGAAAAAGCTGTTAAGGGATAAGGAAGGAGTGAACCATTAAGGAGGGACTGGCAGGAAAAAAAATTACATAACCCTGAGAGAAAGGAAAGTGTGAGAAATTAACTCAAAAAAGGTCTGCCTTGATTTGGTTTGGTGTAAGACAGTACTGAGAGAAACATGGACAGGCTTTCAAGATTTTGATATATTACTTTGGTACAAAAAGGAACAATCCTGCTCTGTCTGTTACTTGACTTAGCCTACCTCAAAGGACTGACAGTCAAAATATTTCTGCTTCTTGCCTTCCTAGTTAAAGGTACCACCTGTGAATAATAATATGTTAGAAACTGCTATGAAAGGTTACAAGAATAATGGAGCTCATAGGGAAGTCAACAAAAGACCCACCCTAATAATAGAGGGGTGCCCCTGTGCTCAAAGCTCAAAATTCACCAAAAGTCAGCTTTATGCAGAAGATTAAGGAATTAAGATTAAGATTAAGGAATAAACTGATTAAAGCGAATGGGACTCATCAACCAATAGCACCTTTATGTCTGTCTCATAGGGAAACCTGAAAAAAGCCAGGCTGTTTTAATGAGTAACAGAAGCACTGCATTTGTGTAAAAGGACTTCTGAGGTTGTTCTCAGATAAAGATGCTAGAAACCTGGCTAGCCACAAGCTATTCATCATAGTTACTGTTTCTTTAGGGACCACAAATATGTTTCCCCCCCACACCCCTGCTCCCTTAAGAGGCATCAGGTTAATCAATACCAACTGGCCACTTGGAGAAAAAAAAATATTTTAGGCAATTTTTGTTTTGAACTACATGCCAGACTCCACACCCAACTCTTATCTGCTCATTCGGTGACCTTTATTTCATGGAGCAGCAGACTTGATGGGAAAGGAGTTCAAGGAGGATCTTTTTCTTGCCAGCAAAGGGACTTCATAACTGCAACTCAATTTTTCATTTTTAAAATGTCTTCAGCAACTCAAAAGCACTAGGACAATTAGTACTATGAAATGTTAACCAGCTTCTGAAACAATGGAGAAAATTAAATGTATCACTCCTAAGATATATAAACTGCAATAAAAATGACCTCTCTCTGTCCCTCTCTTTTAATTTCAGTTTATGCCCATTATCTTTCAGATGATAAATTGAAGTCCTGGTACTCTTTCGTACAGTGTTTTATAAAATAAATATTAAGTCTGAGAAAAGTAGATTAGCAATTTCCAAGGTCACTCTCTATTTAACACCATGTCATCTCTACAGTACAACAGACACAGTGATTATGATGGAAATGCATTCCATAAATAGAAACAGTTTCAGCCTCATTGCTGAGTACTTTAAGAAAGAGCCTATCTTCCACCTATTTTTTTTTTTAATAAAAGCTGGATTAAAATGTTAGCTGCTCTCATTCTCCCTCCCAGTCCCTTCTCATCATTTTTGAGCATCCAAATGCAATAAATGAAAAGAAAGAAGCTTAATATTGGTCTCAGATTTTATTCATAATAAAATCAGATTCAGATTTGAACCATTTGGTCATTCAGATTTTTTCATAATAATTCCTTCTCTATAGCTTTAATCAGTCTAAACCTGATGATCTACCTCAGGAATTTTTAGAAATATCTACCTTGGAAATTTTCAGAAGTATCATATAGAATTAGTAACTTTTCTCATAAAAATATGAGGTTCTGGGATGCCTAACTTGAGTCAGTGTGGTATAGGGTTAATTTGTTGGGCTGATTCTGGAGAGACCACTGTCCAGGTCCATCCTCAGCCACAGAAGCTCTCTAGGCAATTTTATTTCTTCACCTTCTCTTAGCTGAAGGTAACCTACAGGATTTTTGTAGAAAGAAAATACAGGGAGGGAGTGGTATTCTTGCTGCATTGAGTTCTTCACAAAGAGGCAAAATATAATTCTGAACAATAAATATATGTGAAGGGTAGAGCTGCAAGAGGTTACCTAAAGGCTTAATTTTAATAATATATAGATGTTTAATTTAGCATGCATTTGAGTATAACATTTGGGTAGGAAGATTATCTCTCTCTGCCATTATCTCGCTTTCAGTGGCAAAGGATACCGCTTGAGCACCCAAGATCTTCAGCACAATCACTAAAACAACTTCAGCCCCAGCCCTAGGAAATATCATTGAAAAAACACACTGATTGCCTTTAACATCCTTCAGATGACATCAGATGCTTCCTACGGATTCATCTTGTGGGATCCATTACATTTCTATACATGTGGCTTATCTGCTTAGCTATAAAAATCTTATTATTATTCCTTAATTATTATCTTATAAATTAGTTATCCTGCCATTATTGTTAACCAGTTAATATGTTTAATTCTGTGATGCATTGCTTCTCTTTTTTATGTCAGTGGAAATGGATCTTTGATGTATTAGACATTAATCAATAAGTTACCTGGAGCAGCACAAATAATAATTGCATGCTCTTAGAAGAAAGCATCAAGTCTTACATGGCAGAATTAGATATAAAAAAAACATGTAACTTGGCTTATTTCAAAAAATTAACAGACAGAAAACTGAAAACATGTATCACATAGACATGTTTGTGACAGAATAGGATCCTTTTATTTTCTTTAATATTCACTGTATTCCATGGGTCTCAAACTTGAGTGTGTCATGTTGCCATCATGTGACGTTTCATGATGTTTTTCCCCTTCGCGGAGCTGGCGAAGGCGTGACCTGCACGTGATGCATCTGGCCCGCGGGCCGCCAGTTTGACACCCCTGCTGTATTCCAACAAGTTATTCCCCAATCAACTGTAATTTTGGAATATAGTCCTCTAAAATTACCACATGTTCAGTTTGGACCACCAAGCTCCCTTATTTGTTGCTGTTTTCTCTCTGAACCCAACTACCTCACAGGATTATTGTGGGAAAACCAGGAAAAGGAAGTTGTGTTGGATATGTTCGCCATCTTGAGTTTTTTAAAAAAATAATAAAGGTGGGATATTAATAAACAAATAAATATTAGACACAGCAACAATTTGATTTCAATGTTTAATACAACTGATATTTCTTTTTTAAATATTCTATTAAAAAATTGAGATTTTCTGGAGTGGGTGGTCAGCTGAGGATCTAAACAGACTACTTCCAATCAATTCCTTTATGTAGATTATTACATCATTATCAGACATTTTTAGGAATTCATCAATCAGAGGTCAGCAATGTGGAACATTATCTCCATGTCCTGAGATTTAAAGTACTGTGCTCTGATATCACACCTGCAATTTTTAATTATGGAAAAAAATTAAGAACAAATTAAGTTACTGTTTGGCTTGAATGAAGAGTGAAGGGATTCATATTTACTTAAAGATTCATCAACTGCCTATGACTTTAGACAATATTATGGTAAACTCAATAATTATTAATCTATAATAAATTTTGATCTATTTTAAAATTTGGTTATAATATTCAATATTTGTATGATCATTAATTTAAACTAGATGTGTGCAGCTTTCCATTCAGCTTCCATGTATATTCCTGAGTTAATTTAATATGGCATTCAGGCTAATTTTTAAAGTCACTCATGATAAGAGACTTAAATTGAGTGGGTTTTTTTGGTAGGGAGTGGTGGAATACCTTATTCTACTTTGCTTCAGTTTCATCTATCCTTGGTGTACAATAAAGATCTGTCTTATGGGAATGTATTCCTCAATAGGAAAAAGACTTTCCACCCCTTGCTTATGATAGGAGTGATGTAGGAGAAGGAGTGGCAGAATATGGGGGTGGAATCAAAACAGGAATCAGCCTAGACACTCTATGTAACAATAGCACTTAGACTTATATAGCACTTTACATCCCTCTCTAAGCAGTTTACAGAGTTAGCATATTTCCTCCAACAATCTGGGTCCTCATTTTACTGACCTCGGAAGAATGGAAGGCTGAGTCAACTTTGAGCCGGTGAAAATTGAATTGCTGAACTGCTGGCAGTTGGCAGTCAGCAGAATTAGCTTGCAGTACTGCATTCTAACCACTGTGCCACCATGGCTCTTATGGCCACATATGAACTAAGTCCACCCCCTCTTCAATTCCATTGACTCTTATTTAATGCTAAAAGAATGCTGTTAGTTGAGTAGATTCTTGTGCATGCATATGTTTATAATAAATTAGTTTAATTGGAACTTCACATGTGGTATTGATCTTTCACACCTAACCAATGATGGCATATCTTTAAAATGTATTTGTTATGTAATAGTTATATAAAAATATTATCTGCCCTGGTGATTTTTTTTTTGAAAGGCAGATTACACACACACACACACACACACACACACACACACACACACACACACACCAAGTATCTATGTGTTTACTCTATTCTTTATATTATCTACTACAATGTCCTACCTGTCAATGACTACTTCAGCTTCAACCACAACAATACACGAGCACACAATAGATACAAACTTAAGATAAACCGCACCAAACTCGATTGCAGGAAATACGACTTCAGCAACAGAGTGGTCAATGCCTGGAATACACTACCTGACTCTGTGGTTTCTTCCCCAAACCTCCAAAACTTTAACCTTAGAGTATCTACTGTTGACCTCACCCCATTCCTAAGAGGTCTGTAAGGGGCGTGCATAAGCGCACCAATGTGCCTACCATCCCTGTCCTAATGTCCCCTTTTATTCATGTATTAATAACCATGTTTATACCTATATCTATTATCTGCTGAGGTGGCGCAGTGGTTAGGGTGCAGCACTGCAGGCTACTTCAGCTGACTGCTAGCTGCAGTTTGGCGGTTCAAATCTCACCGGCTCAAGGTTGACTCAGCCTTCCATCCTTCTGAGGTGGGTAAAATGAGGACC
>QLTV01002276.1:168689-190978 GCA_003457575.1 Thermophis baileyi
CTTAACAAAAAAAATAAATAAATAAATAAATAAATAAATAAATAAATAAATAAATAAATAAATAACTTTCTGAAATTATCATTTCTAATATAGGACAAATGATAATGTTCATTTTATCTTCCATTGACTATGAATGCTCATTCAAATATTTCAACTGAATTTCCTATAATCAGTTCCTTGCCAATCCAATTACCCAAAACAACAACAACAAAAACCAGGTCATACTGTATTTCATTACAAAAATTAGGGCAAATTACAATGCATTTAAAATCAAGCTTTTAAAATAGAGATATAAGAGCAAAATCAGATAGCAATCTCAGTAAAGGAGAGGAATTTCTGCGGGTTCATGGTAGGAAATAGGAAAATAAAAGATAGAAATGTGAAAGAAACCGATGATTATTTTCTACATAATGCTTTTTGTTCATTTAAGTACCTTTTCAAGCTACGACTGTGATACTAATCACATTTAGCAGATTTATATGCATTCAAGCTAGCAAACTGAACACGTTTTGTAGATTGTTCCAAGGTAACTTCTGAGTACAGATTTTTTTTTCCAGGATATCGTGTTTAAATTGGAGCTCACAGCAGAAGTTTCCATATGGCTAACAACTCAGGGAAGGACATAAGACATGTGTAGCATTACTCACAGTATTGATGTATACAGGACAGGGATGGTTACAGAAGGCTGGACTTGAATCCAGTTTTATTTATGGATTTTTCTGGGGGATTTTTTGGCAAGTAACTTCCTGTCAAGTGTCCCATTTTAAACAGTAGTGGCATACCCTGCGGGACTGATGTGAGAAGAGATGCGATTTGTAAATCAATCTGCATAGTAAAACAACCAAAGAAAAGCATAGCAAGCTTGTTATCTCTCTTTGCAGCTTGAATAAATTAGGATTAATGAATTGGGTCTTTGTTACAAAGGACAATCCATCCCTTCTATCTAGGCAACATTTCCCATACCTTTTTATCTTACCATTCCTTTTGTGTGTGTTTTGGCAACTGTTTGAGTTGTTATTTTACTTCTTGGTAGAATAAATCTGACGGGAGGGGGACCCTCTGACTCTACAGCATTTCTTATTGAACTTATTTATATAATATTCTTTTGATCCTAGAGACAATCTTGCTCAGAAAAGTAAATATTTGTGTTTCAATTGTATGGATTGTTTTCTTTTTATTTTGAGAGTCCAATATAAAGCTTGATTCAACTGTAACATGAAATGCGATTTCCCTTTAGGGAATAAAATTATGGTGCTCTTGAATTTGTATGCTGTTTACTTTTTACTATTTTGCACATCAGAAAAGAGCATAAGAAGAGAGGCACTTCAGAAGCTACCTGATACTGAAATAGGGCATTTCTCCATTTTACTCATTAATCTGAACAGTCTAGCACTGTGATGGCGAACCTATGGCACGCGTGCCACAGGTGGCACGCGGAGCCATATCTGAGGGCACGCGAGGCGTTGCCCTATGTCAGCTCCAGCATGCTGTCCAGCTGATTTTCAGTGGTCTAGCAGTTAGTTCTTCGGGAGATATTTGATAATGAACTTGTGACTTTCTTTAGAGAAAGCAGCTTCTAATTTCTCCTACTGACTTTTACCTTTGTACCTCATTATTTTAGGAATTATGATTTCTTAAAGCTAAGGTCATTGGCAATAAGTAGGATCAAAGCATAATCTCCACAAACTGTGTTCCAATTTCAGCTGTCATGTAGTTAGTTATTGTGGTAATTCAATCTGTTTTTCCTTATGGACTGAAAAAGAGGAAGGCTGGAAGGGAAAGAGTCTCAGGGCTTTTCTCTACAACTCAGTGCTATCTATTCATCCTTAAGGCATCAGGAAACAATAGTTTCTGCCTCTACCACTGATCCCTAGTTTGCTCCATGGATGATGATGGCAATTGGTTCGCCATACAAGGCATGTTAAAGTATAGGACTGGCAGATTCCTTCCACTTTGTTTCTTTTTCTTCCCCACAAACATCAGCTTCAAGACCTGGAGTGTCAAATTGGTGGGCTGCGGACCGGATGCGTCACGTGCAGGCCACGCCCACCACGGCTCCGCAAAGGCAAAAATCTTCGCAATACGTCACAATATGTCAGGTGACGCGATCAAGTTTGACACCCGTGTTCAAGACAAACAACCAGCTATAGACTCTCCTTAATGTGGGCTGAGAAAAGGGTACAGTAGCAATAGCACTTAGACTTATATACTGCTTTACAGTGCTTTACAGCCCTCTCTAAGCGGTTCACAGAGTCAGCGTATTGCCCCCAACAATCTGGGTCCTCATTTTACCCACCTCGGAAGGATGGAAGGCTGAGTCAACCTTGAGCCGGTGAGATTTGAACTGCCGAACTGCAGCTAGCAGTCAGCTGAAGTAGCCTGCAGTACTGCACTCTAACCACTGCGCCACCTCGGCTCTTTAGAATCTCTGGTCACGAACACTTCTGACCACGACCAAATCGGGTTCCGACCAAAAAATTCACAATTTTTTTCCCCGCGGCCGATTTCCCCTTCTGTGCCATTTTTTTGTAAGCGCCAAATTTCCAAAATTAGGTTCGGGTCATGACCAAATCGATTTGCGACCAAAGTTATGGAATGAATTATGGTCATGACCAGAGGTTCTACTGTATATTGAAATATTGACATCTGTCAAATTTGCTCTGGTTCTGTATAGGTACATTCAAATACAGTCTATCAACTGATTGGCTACTTGCAGGCATGGGTTTAATATACAGTGTTGCAGATGACTGAGTTTAAGAGCAACCAGAACAATACATGGCTGCTAAACATCTGCCTCTAGTAATCAGCTGCTGTTCAGCTAGGTCTCCAAGCTAGAATTTGGTTCAAAGACCTGAAGAATACAGGGGAAGAGTCCAGTTTGGAAGAAAAAGACTCTCTAACTGCCCAGAGCAAAATGTCTTTGAAAGATGGTGCTCGGGAGCCAGAGGGAACAAGGCTGATGAGTGCTAGGTTGATCTTATCTCTACATATCACCTGATTACACCACAAACAGTATGGTTAATAAAGCAGATCAGACAATATCCATGGCAAAACTGTGCTGGGATAAGAGGGAAGGCATTACATTTAACACTGGTATAGCCACGGTGGCGCAGTGGTTAGAGTGCAGTACTGCAGGCTACTTCTGCTGACTGCCGGCTGACTGCAATTTGGCAATTCAAATCTCAAGGTTGACTCAGCCTTCCATCCTTCCGAGGTGGGTAAAATGAGGACCCAAATTGTTGGGGGCAATATGCTGACTCTGTAAACTGCTTAGAGAGGACTGTAAAGCACTGTAAAGCGGTATATAAGTCTAAGTGCTATTGCTATTAAGGCAACCTTAGGTTTCAACTGGGGATCAGATGAAGGCAATGTTATGAGTCACAGTAGAAAAAGATGACCTCAGCATGTTGTGCTGCAGTTAGATGGAAGTGTGAGGAACAGCTCTGATCTTGCCGTTACAGCAGAAAATTATATATATATTTTTAAACTTTATTTCTATGTTAACTGGATCAACTTCTTGTACCTAGTCAAAAGTGCTTTTTTAAAAAGAAAAAGAAAAACACCTAAATATCTTCAAAAATTGCATTATTTGTGCTTAAACTTGGAATGTCACTATGCAGGATTTTGATAAGTCTGCCTTTTTCAAAGGACTTGAAATGAGGACAGTTGTTGCTGGAGGCATTTTTAGAAGGTATAATAGAAAATATACACCGAATTCATATACCATTCTATCTTTGCTTTCCTTTAGATAGCAGCACCAAGATGGTGCTCTCTGAGGATTATGGATCTTGTAATCTGTAGGGTACATCTGTAAATTGGGAAAAGGTATTATAGGTTTTAACATATTTGTACTCTTAAAAACGCTGAAATTGACTTTAGAGAATTAAACCAAAAATTTTAGGTACGATAAATTTAAAATATGTATAACTATCTAACTCAGCGGTTCTCAACCTGTGGGTCGCGACCCCTTTGGGGGTCAAACGACCCTTTCACAGGGGTCGCCTAAGCGCGTGCTAGCCCACCATCTTGGTGCCACGCCCCCTTTGTCACCTTATCACTTCTCGCGTGGCAACGCGCACGCACGTGGAGGGGGCGGGGAGGGGGTCGCGGCGGCGGGGCAGGGATCGCGGCATTAGGAAGGTTCAGAACCACTGATCTAGCTGAACAAATGTGTTGGCAGTGAAGATTGTCAATCAATCTAAAGGTTGTTCCTAGTCCATGGGCCAGCAATCACTTTGGTTAGACAACTATGCTGTAGTCAGCATTTTGTTCAAAGACAGCAAATGTCCTTTACTACTTAATATCCTGTCTCTACAAAATGGCTTAGATATCTCCAATTCAATTATCTATTGATCAAAGATACTTTAGGGGAAAATCATTCTGGGAAATGGTAGCCTGATTACATGTGTTGGGATGTTATGATGTCCTTTTACCTTCTTTGTAGACTTCTCAAGATACCACTTCTGGATATGATTTATTGCTGGGGAAATATGACTGATACAATAAATTCTGAGAAGAAAATAATTATAATGTGCTAGCAATTTGTGATTATTCCATAGGTAAGTATCTGTTATAATTAACAGCAAGTAAGAAAATGGATTAAAATTCACTAAAGATCTTTAATCTATAGTCTAAGAATCATATTAAATTGTCAATTTGTAGACTGATAGACACATCCTCAAGCTTTCCAGCAAAGTTGCATAGAGACTTATACAGTACATGGAACCACTGATAGTTTCATGCTCTAAATTTACATATTATTTTTTTTACTAAGAGGTAAACTTGTGGTGAATTTCACTAACCATGCACTTTTGTCTTTCATTATGTAGAACCTCCTGCTATTCAGTTTTACTGAATGATCCTAGATTGTTTCAAAGGAAGGAAAATGTTCCTCTTAGCCCATTTTCTCTTCCCTTAACTCACTTTGTCCTCCTACTTTCTCCCCCTTTCCTTATCCCTCTTCTCTCTGCAAAAGGTTTCAGACCAAAATGCCACTTACCTATCCACCTGTACATCTCCCCATGCATGCCACAAACAAGAGGGAGTGAAGCTATTCTCCAAAGCACCTGAGGGTAGGACAAGAAGCAATGGGTACAGATTAATAGAGTTGGAAGGGACCTTGTAGGTCATCTAGTCCAACCCCCCGCTCAAGCAAGAGGCCCTACACCATTTCTGACAAATGGCAGTCCAATCTCTTCTTGAAAGTCTCAAGTGACTTTATACCTCACCCCATTCCTAAGAGGTCTGTAAGGGCCATGCATAAGCGCACCAACGTGTCTAACATCCCTGTCCTAATGTCCCCATGTATTCGTAACCATGTCATGTATTCATAACCATGCTTATACATTTTATGTATTCACAATCATGTTTATACTTTTTCTGTAATCTTATATATGCTTGACTAAACAAACAAACAAACAAACAAACAAACAAACAAATAATGAAGCTCCCACAACTTCCGAAGGCAAGCTGTTCCATTGGTTGATTGTTCTCACTGTCAGAAAGTGCCTCCTTATTTCTAGGCTGAATCTCTCCTTTATCAGTTTCCATCCATTATTCCTTGTCTGGCCTTCAGGTGCTTTGGAAAATAGCTTGACCCCCTCNGAGAAACATAAATGATATGGGGACTAGAGGCTAAACCATAAGAAGAACGGCTGCAGGAACTGGGTATGTCTAGCTTAATGCAAAGAAGGACTAGGGGAGACATGATAGCAGTGTTCCCAAATCTCAGGGGCTGCCACAAAGAAGGGGGAGTCAAGCTCTTCCCCAAAGCACCTGAGGGTCGGACTTTTTTGGCTGCCGCTGCACTAATCAAGGAGAGAAGCAACTTAGAACTAAGGAGAAATTTCCTGACAGTTAGAACAATTAATCAGTGGAACAACTTGCCTCCAGAAGTTGTGAATGCTCCAACACTGGAAGTTTTCAAGAAGATATTGGATAACCATTTGTCTGAAGTGGTGTAGGGTTTCCTGCCTAAGCAGGGGGTTGGACTAGAAGACTAGAAGACCTCCAAGGTCCCTTCCAACTCTGTTATTATATTATTATTATATCAAGATTGTATGCAACAATCTTTCAGTCTAAGCATCTTTAATATATATGTTTCAACTCAGAATATTCAACATCGTTTAGGCTAGCTAGGAATTCTGGCATTTTGACATCTGGAGGTACTTTGATTAAGAATATACATCAATAAAATCATAATATAAAAATATGAAACACCCATACCTTGAGATTTGCACTTCTATACTGCGTTTTTTCTGATTAAATCATTATCCCCACTAAAAGAAAAAAAATGACAGAAGAGAGATTTTATGACAATTATGACTGTCAGTGTACATTAAAATTACAGTCTGAAAGCTGCCACCCAGCCAATCATTCAACATACGTGGTCTTTATTGTTCTGATTTAGGAAGCAGTGAACTAGAGCAGTGAATTATAAATATGATGAGATTTATTTTATTAGTTTTGTGCACAGATTATAGAACTAGCCAGACTCTGCTTGATTTCTCTGCCAAGTATAATAAGTTAATAAATTAATCCAGGTAATGTGTGCCAAGAGTTTATCCAGTCACTGTGTACTGTGAATAAAACAAAAAATTACATTGAATTCAACATGCTGAGTTAAACACACACAACATATTGTATATAGAAATGTTACCAATATAAAATAATTCATAATACTTAGTAGCAAAATGCCACTGAATGAAGGTTAAGCTCTGTTAATTGTATAACATATTATGAAAAATTACATTTATAAAAACCAGAATATTTCAGCTAAACTGACTTCATGTCTTCAGTTGTCTGTTTCTGTAAATCTTAGACAAAAGGAAGCAAAATGAAGCATGTGGGATTTTTTTCAACCAACAAGCAGAATTGATAAATTAATTATCATGTGTGCAAGTACAATTAACCTGAACTTCACCTTCTTACTGTTGTGGC
Source organism: Thermophis baileyi (assembly GCA_003457575.1). Taxonomy (NCBI): domain Eukaryota; kingdom Metazoa; phylum Chordata; class Lepidosauria; order Squamata; family Dipsadidae; genus Thermophis; species Thermophis baileyi. The sequence goes on from QLTV01002276.1 coordinate 175,629, forward strand.
TATCTGGATTATCCTTTTAATTACTTGCTTTTCAGAGAGATCATTCTCTATAGAGTGGGGAGGAAAGGTTGTTCAATAAGAAAACAAAGATAAAAATCAGTGCAATCCTCTTTACATATTATAGGCAATTAATTTTATAAATGCATGAAGTCAATGTTGTCTAACTTCATTAAAATTGGTACTGTATAATCTAATTGTCATGCATGACAAATGTTTTGTGACATTTGAGTTGAGCTGCAGCCTATATTTTTATATTTGTTATTGTGAATTTTGTCACCTTCACAAAGGTGCTGTTTTCTGAACGTTAGCTGCACCCACAAGTGTTATTTTCTTGCTTCCTCTGTGAGTGCCTCTCTGGGAGCTGGACCAATAACCTTTGTTTGATTTCTGATCAATATAGTAAAGCAGTTCAGGCCACTGTGTGAATTTTACTCACAAGGCTTTATAAGTGAACAATCAGTGCCTTTTTGTACAAGCCCAGAGAAGTTTGCAACTTTTGACATGGCGCCATGTGTCTTAAGGAGATGTGCTGGTGGTGGGCTCTACTCCCATTCCCATTGTTGACTGTCTTCATTTGAAATTTCACAGAGCCAAGGTCTGCCAGCAGTAACAGGTCTGTGGGAGAGAGGGGCAAAGTATGGGAAGAAAAGGGAACTTTTTCAGTCCCATAACCAGGTTGCTTTATTGATTTATTTGTAGTTCTGTTTCCCTTATTTGTTTATTTGTAGTTTATTTCTAGTTCTGTTTGTAGTTTATTGAGCTTATTTGTAGTTCTGTTTCCCAGTACAAGAACTTGCACCTCTTTAACATTTAACTATTAATGAGTTAAATGGTAAAATATCAGGAAGAGCATAATACCATGCTAGAAACTGCAATGCGTCAATTATTATTTTCAGGAATGCTGTACTATGTATATCCTAATTATAGTGCAAATGATACATTGTGGTGTAAATCATCTAATCATTGTATTTAATCCACATTATTTCCTATTACTTGTAAACAATTGGACTGACAAAAGATGAAACTGGTAGAATGGTAAATCGGAACCTTTGCTTATATTTTTCTCTTCATTGTAACTAAGAAATCTCTAGCCACTACCTCAATAGGAAGGGGAAACTAGTAACACACTGGGCTGTAGATTTACTATATTGATAAAAGTGGGGATGAATTGGCTTTCCTTGTGACCCCCAGAGAGCCAAATTAAGGATAATTAGAATCACATTAAGAATCCCTGTATGATCACAACTTATATCATTTACGTTAAAAAATTGATGTAATCTCACTAATATAACATTTTTCTGGCAGCATTAATCAAAAGCTTATGGATCTGAGGTGCATTTAATACACTCTCAGGATGGAAAGGGTAAAAAAAAAGGAGTATATGTGGAAGAGAGGCAGCCCACGCTTCCTCTATAACACCTCATTATATGGTGACAAGTGCATTATCTAGTTCTTTTCTCCAACAGTTGAAGTGAGAGAAGAAAACAGTCACATCTACTGATCTCTACATGTGTTTTGCGTTGCATTTTAAGAATGCTACGGATAATGGGGGTGGGTTAAGAAATTAAGTGAAATTTGTCAGAAGATTGAAAACACATCCTGTAAGAAAAGTCTGAAAGGAGTACAGTCTGTTTTGCTTTAAGAACAGCAGAGATAGGATTGCATTTGAAAACCGGCCTCATCGAATATAACTCTGAGATAATCTTCAAACAAAGGTTAAATGGCTGAAAGATACCCCTGCATTGAGCAAGAGCTTGGCTTTGATGACCTGCAAAATCCTTAGTTCTGCTTCATAACTGGCATTATCCATAGAGCAAAGCAGAGCTGAGATAGAACGTCAGAGGACAGAGCACTATCTGCTGAATGTATCAGTGGGAAGACTTTGTCTATGTTCTTCTGCACGATTAATCGTAGTAAAAATCTGAGAGACTACTAGATAAAAGGTCCTGAAAAGACATGGGAGGGAAAGTTGAAAATAGGCAATAAAGAAACATCTATAGCAATGTCCCAATATTTGAGGGGCTCAAAGAAAGAAGAGGGGGTCAACCTACCATGGAGCGAGACAGGGCTCCCCTTGCTGTCTCTTCTCCCCCCCCTCGCTGGGCATGTCAGGAGCTGGAAGTCAGGTAAGACATGGCAGAGAAGCGAGACACATGGGGTGGTAGATGGGGCAGGGCAGGCTGCAAGACATGCATCTTATCGGAGACTGGCAGCTCCGTTGCGTCTCTCGACCAGTCTGTGCAGGGAAACATCTTGCACAGTAAAGAAAAACTTCTTGCAAGCATTCCGCCGTGTCTTACCTGACTTTAAGCTCCTGCCATGCCCGGCGAGGGGGGGGGAGAAGAGATGGCAAGGGGAGCCTGTCTTGCTCCATGTGTCTCGCTTCTCTGCAGCCCCACCCCTCCCCACCTGCCACTCCCCCTCGCCGGCCGAGATCGGCAGGCCAGATTCGGGGAGCTGAACGTGCTGCTGCCACCTGGGAGGACACGAACGTGAGAAATGGGCTCTCTCGCAGCGCCTCCTCTCTCTCTTCTTCTCCCAAGTGGCAGCAGTGTGTCCGGCTCACCGAATCTGGCCTGCTGATCTTGGGCGGCAGCAGCAGCAGCTCTGACCCGATCCTCACCAGCAATGCTGCGGGCAAGAATCGGCCACGCCAATCCCGCTTCATGGCTGTGCAGACAGCCTGCACCGGCCACTGCTCGGAGCTCCGGCACCAGTCCCCCTCCCCCCAGTCCCAAGTCGACAAGGCTAGGGCTGGCAAGAGTTTTTTTGTGGCCACTCTTTTTGCGGCCGCCACTAAGCAAAGGGGTGCGCAAACTAGGGTTTTGCGGGAGTGGCCTCCGCGAGGCCGTTCCACATGGATGGCAGATGCATGTGGGGCATGTTCCCCCCCTTTGCCCCCCATCTCACCTCCTCACCTCGTGCTGTTTGCATGGGAAGCAATGAAAAAGCTGCCACGATCGCTGGAGGTGGTGGCCTGAGCGCCACCGGCGAAGCAGCTGGTTGTTGCTCTGGCACCAGACCCCCTGCCATGGGCTGAGGTTTAGGGGCCTCCTGCACCCCCAAACTAATAAGACACCCCTCGATAATAAGGCCAAGGCCATATTTCGGGGGTCAAAAGAAATAAGACCCAGTCTTATTTTCGGGGAAAGGAGCGTTGGTCCTACCTGATACACCCTTTCTTGTGGGTTGGAGCTAGCATTCAGAGTGGGTTGTCTCGTCCAATCAGGATGAGGACTGAGTCTGTCAATCAAAGTTATTGCTCCATCCGCCATCTTGTCCCAGTTTAGACAAAGCCGAAGGACAGACTTGACGTGGAATGAAACCAACAGGAACCAATGAAGTTCAGGAAGGAAAACAACCAGAAAGGCCATCGGAGTGCTGTCAAAGTCTGTAGAAGAAAACGACATAGAAAAACCAAACTGTTGCCGAACACAACATGGGTGGGGCTGAATGCTAGTTCCAACCCACGAGAAAGGGCGTATCAGGTAGGACCAACGCCCCTTCTCCATGGTGGTTGGAGCTAGCATTCAGAGTGGGACATACCAAAGCCAATTAAGTTCCCTGGGCGGGAAAGAATAAAAAGGTAGACACACCGGGGCATGCCCACCAATGACCCTCAAGAGGAACCCCCAAGAACATGTTGCAATACACGGCGTCCAAAGGCGGCCTCCACCAATGCAAAAGAATCAATTTTGTAATGCCGAACAAACTGCGTCGGCGATGCCCAGGTAGCTGCACGGCACACTTCTTCCAACAAGGCTTGCATCGCCCAGGCCACAGACCTAGCAGCGCTTCATGTTGCAGTCCGGTTGAGGATGGCCAGAAAGGTCATAAGCCTTCGTGATCGCGGCACGAATCCACCTGCCGATAGTAGTAGACGATGCCCTCAACCCAAGGAAGCGAGGAAGGAAACCAACCAGAAGTGCTTCGGACCTCCGGAACGACGAAGTTCTGTCAATATAAATCCGGAGAGCTCTCCGAACATCCAGAGTGTGCCATTGCCGTTCGCGGGGGTGACGCGGACTGGAACAAAAGGTAGGAAGAATCAGCTCTTGTGATCGGTGAAAAGACGAGTTGACCTTCGGCACAAAGGAGGGATCGAGACGTAGAACGACCCTATCTGGATGAAAGATGCACAGATCCGGGCGAATGGAAAGCACGGAGAGCTCTGAAATGCGGCGAGCAGACGTGATGGCCAGCAAAAAGGCCACTTTGAAAGAGAGCAAACTGAGCCCCGCCGAGTGCAAAGGTTCATATGGAGGCCCCATGAGAGATTGAAGCACCAAAGGAAGGTCCCAGGTTGGGAACCTGTGGACTACTGGGGGGCGGAGATAGGAAGCTCCCTTCAGGAACCAACGGATCATTGGAAAATGGGCCAAGGACACAGAATGTTCGTAAGACAAGATGGATGACAACGCCGCCACCGGTCATCGGAGGGTATTTGGTGAGAGGCCCAACGACAGCCCTTTTTGGAGAAAACGTAAAATCTTGGGAATCGGAACTCGCAAGGGGGAGAGACCCTCGGAAAGACACCAATCGCAGAAAGCTCTCCACATCACCGAGTAGATACGGTTCGTGGATGGTCGCCGGGAGGCTTGAATGGTATCAATAACATCCACATCATAGTCTAGGAGATGGAGAGATCCCCGCTCAACTGCCAAGCAGTCAACTGCAGCCAGCGAACGTCCGGGTGGAGAACCTCTCCCTGGCTGAGAAGATCCGGCTTCAACAGGAGCCTCCACGGAGGTGCGACTGACAGGGCCTTGAGGTCCGCAAACCAAGCCCTCTGAGGCCAATGCGGAGCCACCACGACGATCTCCGCTCTGTCATCCAAAACCTTCCGAACAACCCTGGGCAGCAGAGGCAGGGGCGGGAAGGCATATAAGAGGCAGGGAGGCCAGATATTCCGAAGAGCGTTGACACACTCTACTCCCGGAGATGGATAATGGGAGTAAAATCTGGGAAGCTGGGCGTTCTCCGGCCTGGCAAATAAATCGATGAGGGGCAGGCCAAATCGACCCGTAAGGTCACGAAAAATGACCGGGTGCAGACGCCATTCTGACGGATCTAAGTCCGAGCGGCTGAGCCAGTCTGTCTGCATGTTGGCGTGCCCAGAAATATGCTCCGCCAACAGGGACAGCAGGCGGCGCTCCGCCCACAGGCCGAGCCTCATAGCCTCTGACATCAAAGCCCGGGACCGAGTCCCCCCTTGCCTGTTTACATGGGCCTTGGCCACCACATTGTCCGTTAGGACAAGCACATGAGAGACCGAGAGCAGATGGCAAAAGTGCTTGAGGGCAAGGAAAATAGCCCGGAGTTCCAACAAATTGATTGGGCAGTTGGCTTCCTCTGGGGCCCAGCGACCCTGTGCTATGAGACCTTTGGCATGAGCCCCCAAACCGGAAAGGCTGGCATCCGTCGTAACTATAATCCTGGGTGGCGGATGGAAGAGGGACCCCTTGGAGATGGCCAGGGATATCCACCAGGACAGGGAGCATCTGACTTGGCTCCCATTGGATCTGAAGGACAATGTCCTTAATACTGTCCCACCGCTCCTGAGAAAGATAGACCCTGCACTCCAGGGAGTCAATGAGAGTACCCAAATGGGAAATGGAAGTGGAAGGGAAGAGGTGACTTTTTGCCAAATTAACAGAAAACCCATGCTGCCATAACGTGTCAATTGTTACCTGGAGATGATGCACCACCAGGTGCTGAGATGATGCTTGCACCAAGATATCATCCAGGTAACACTGGACACGCACGGGCAAGGACCTAAGGTGAGCTTCCAAAGCTGCCAGCACTTTGGTGAAAACCCATGGGGCTGAGGAAAGGCCAAAGGGAAAAGCCCTTTAATGGAAATGCCTACCTGCATAACAGAACCGGAGGAACTGTCTGAAATTCTTATTAATAGGAATATGCAGGTAGGCTTCTGTCAGGTCTAAGGAGGCTAAAAATCACCCCGCCGAATACACCCCAGAATGGACCTCAAGGAATGCATCTTAAACCTGCGGTATGTTATATACAGGTTAAGACGCTTGAGGTCCAAGATAGGGCGCCAACCTCCCAAGGATTTAGGAATTAAAAATAAAATGGAATAAAATCCGGTACCCCGTTTGTCCAGAGAGACAGGCTAAATGGCCCTAATGTCCAGCAGATGCTGGACCGCCTCATCCATCAGGGCCCGCTTAGCCGGAACCCTGGAAACGGGACACGGGACAAAGGACCTGGGAAGAGGACAAGTGAATTCCAGCACCAGGCCAAAACGGACAGTCTCCCTGACCCAGGAAGCCCGGGTCGTCTGATCCCAAACATCCGAGAAAAGGGAGAGTCTATCCCCAATAGGAGGATCAGATGCAATACTAACGGGATCTACAGAAGGGACGGGAACCACCGCCCCGGAATGGACGTTTGAAGGGCCTCCCCCTAACGGACCTGTCTTGCTGAAACTGTCTAGACCCGTACTGACCATGGGCCCGGGAAAGTTTGGAGCCCTGGTCAGCCGAATGAAAGGGCTGCTGAGCATATGGGAACTGGCGGAAAGCACACCTTCTAGCAAGGGAGAGGAGGACCTTCCTACGATCCCTAGACTCCACAAGAACAGGGTCCAGGGATTCCCCAAACAGCTGTTGGCCCCGGAGGGGGGCAGATGCCAGATGCCACTTGTGTCTCGAATCAGCAGACCACTGACGCAGCCAATGCATTCGGCGGGCGAGGGCAGCTGTGGTGATCGCTTTAGAAGCAAAACAGGAGGACCGCAGAGTAGCATCCGCTGCGAACTGCATCGCCGCTATTACCTTGTTGAGGTCCTGTTGAGTCCTCAGGTCCGAAGGTGACACCTGCTCCTGGATCTGCCTCAGCCATATCAGTGATGTGCGAGCGAAAAAAGACGCAGAAGAAGCCTTAACAGCCCAGGCCACCACTTGGTGGGCCTTCAGCAGAGCCTGTTCCATATGGCGCTCCTCCTGTTTCAGGAGCTCTTCTGCCTCCCCGGGCATGGTATTGGGGGAGTACAAGGCAGTCACAGGCCATCCACCAATGAGGGAGTCAACAAGGAAGCCAGCTCGGGGGCAACACTGAAGTACTTCCTATCCAGAGAGGACGGCATAGGCCCCGAAGCTGGTGCTGACCACTGCCGTTGAACGTTATCGATGAACAATTGCGGAGCAGGGATGACATCAAGTTCTGGCAAATGTTCAACAAAGAGGGGATCTTGTAAGGAAGATGGCCCCTCTGATGGTATGGGAACTGAGTTAGGAAGTCCAGCGGCATTACGAGCCTTGAAAAGCAGAGACTTAAACAAGGCGGGAGGAAAAAGACCCGAGGATACCGGTTGTTCAGGTAGGAGACCTTCATCCTCCGACAAAGCGAACTCCTCATATTCACCCTCCTCTAGAAGAGGGTACTGATTGCCATCGCTGGAAGCAGAGGAATACCGGTCCGGACTGTGCGAGCGGTGGAAGGATCTAGCAGTGTCCAAAGGTGGCAAAGACCGGGAAGAACGGTCAGGATACGATGGGGTCGGTCGAGCTAGATGCTGAAGGCCCACCAAACCCTGTTGTACTGCCACCGCTATAATGAGCTGCAAGGAGGCTGGATCAATTGCAGCAGCCGGAACCGCAGCCATATGGACAGCAGGGACAAAGTCCCCCTGGGCCAATGAGGCGGTAGCAGGAGGAACAGCCAGCGCAGAAACAGCTGGGACTGCAGAGGCTGTGGCTGATGATGTAGTCGTGGCAGTAGCGATAGGAGCAGTAGCAGTGGAAAACAGTGCCTGCCCAACAACTGAGGCCACAGTCATATCCGCAGAAGGGGGTAATAGAAGGTCAGGGTTAGAAAACCCAACCGAGCCCCAAACATCAGCAGAAATCAGATTCAGGCCCGGACGATCCAGGGCCAATTGATCCCCTTCACCAGCACCCATTGTCATATTGGACTGTAAGGGGAGGGAAAGATGTTGTTCCCCCCGGCACAGCGCGTACTCAGTGCACGGTCCATACGTGCTCCAACTCTTTCACTTGCCCAAGATGGTTGGGATTGGGCCCGGCTCCTTTTGGGGCGTGGAGGGGACTGATCCCGACCCGGATCTTCCCGAGGGGATTTTCTCTGCCTCTTTCCGGGAGGCTTTGCGGCCGCCGAGGAAGAACCGGCATCAGTCATAACGATGTAAGGACTGGTATAACAATAAGCAGCCCAGTCAGAAAAAAGGCCCCAAAGACACTTAAAATGGCCACCGCTATTTCAAAGGCCAGTAAGGAGCGAGAAAATGGCTGTCGCGCATGTTTGGCGCGAAAAATACAGCTCTGAAGTGCCAACCAAGGGCAAGCCCTGAATAGGTCTAGGCACTCACTGCTGGCTGGCTCCCAATTAACTCCTGAGAGGGAGGGTGATCAGAAAGCAAGCAAGCCCGATAGTCAATCCCACACTGCTCGCAGCCAAGCAGAAGAAGATCGGATGGGGGAGAAAAATACATCCCAACCGATCGCCCTGCGGCCTGAGGCCAACAGGCGTCTCGGAGCAGTTCAAGGAAGCGGAGCAATTAAGTAAAAAAAAATGGGTTTATCAAGCGGCGAGCCGATCGCAAAAGAAAACAATACCTATTCTAAATAGGTGCGCTCAAGCCGCACCCAGGCTCCACGCTTCGCTGTGGAAGAAAAATATCTCCAAGGCTCCGGAAAGCAGAGGCTGATAATGTGGCCCTCATAGCCTGAAAGTGCAAGTGCTGGTGACACGAAGGCTACGGAGCTGACAGACGTCAGCACAGCAAAGGCAATAGCCCACGAGCCGACTTCTTCCCCTGTCCTCTCAATGACAACTGACAGGGAAGATAACACTCACAGCCAAAGAAAACAGTATAATTGAAATCCAAAAGTTGCAGCTAGCACTCAGATAGCAATAGCAATAGCACTTAGACTTATATACCGCTTCATAGTGCTTTACAGCACTCTCTAAGCGGTTCACAGAGTCAGCATATTGCCCCCAACAATCTGGGTCCTCATTTTACCCACCTCAGAAGGATTGAAGGCTGAGTCAACCTTGAGCCGGTGAGATTTGAACCACCGAACTGCAGCTAGCAGTCAGCTGAAGTAGCCTGCAGTGTTGCACTCTAACTACTGAGCTACCTCGGCTCATGGATCGAAGAATCAAAAAAACCACGTCTTTCCTCACTGAGGACTGAGTCTGAACTGGGACAAGATGGCGGATGGAACAATCACTTTGATTGACAGACTCAGTCCTCATCCTGATTGGACAAGACAACCCACTCTGAATGCTAGCTCCAACCACCATGGAGAACATGGTATTTCCCAAAGCACCAGAAGGCAAGACAAGAAACAACGGATGGAAATTAATCAAGGAGAGAAGCAACCTAGAACTAAGGGGAAATTTCCTAACAGTGAGAACAATTAACCAGTGGAACAGCTTGCCTTCAGAAGTTGTGGGTGCTCTATCACTAGAGGCTTTTAAGAAGAGACTGGACAGCCACTTGTCTGGAATGGTGTTAGGCTCTCCTGCTTGAGCAGGGGGTTATTCTAGAAGACTTCCAAGGTCCCTTCCAACTCTGTTATTCTGTTTCTGTTTAAATATAGAACAAATCAGGGGTGAAATCCTACTGGTACTGACCGGTATGGGAGAACCATTAGCGGATATTTGGCCTGAGTCACCGAACCGGTAGCGATGGCTGGCTGGTCACGCCCCTGAACTGGTCCCCCGGTCCCCCATGCCTGCTTGCCTTCCGAGGTCAGCATCCAGCCCAGCCCGGCCAGTGGGTGAGCGGGCGGCCCTTGGTGGAAATGCAGGCACTGCACTGGGGCTGAGAGGGGCAGCGGCGGCACTCTGGGAGGACAAGTGGACATTCTGGGGCTGCTGCACATGCACCCGCCCTGTTTCTGCAAAGGCAGAGCCCCCCCTTGCAGGGCGATCCAAAGAGGGGAGGGGATGCTGCAGAAAAGGCTTCCTTCCACCCAGGCCCACGTGCCTCCCATGCCAGCTCCATGGGGTTTGGGGCTCTGAAGCAGCCCACTGGCTTCCCACCCAGCCATCTGCCTGCTCTCTTTGCAGATCGGCCCGGCCAACCGCCAGCACCACTCTGGGAACTCGGCCCACGGAGTCGCTTCCCACCGGCGAAGAAGCAGAACAAGAGGCGTGGAAGCTGCCGGCCGGGCGGCAGCCACCCATGCAGGGAGAGGGCCAGGCCCAGCCACGCCACTGCAGAACCCGCGGCGCTTTCCCTTCAGCCTGGGCGGCGGCGCTTCATCTTGGCAAAGACCAGGTCGCTGCACTTGTAGTCATGTGGCTGGCTGGAGCAGGACATGGCACAGGTGGAGAGGCCAATGCAGCCCCCACTGAGACCACCCTGGCCGAGCGATCACCACACCTCCCCAGCAACAGGCATGCCGGGGCCGCCTTGCCCACCGCGAAATGAAAGCAAACGGCGTCGATGGTGCTTCGGGAGGGCAGGCGGACATCTGCAGCCAGGCAGGGAGGGAGGGCAGTGAGAGTGGCGGCGGCGGCCCCTTCCAAGCACAGTGGCACAGGAGGCACACTGGCCCTGTGGAAGGCGGCCTTTTCTGCAGCATCCCCCTCCCCTCTTTGGATCGCCCTGTGGGGGGGTTCTGCCTTTGCAGAAATGGGGTGGGCGGTTTGTATGGAGGATTGGTGGGGGGATGCGCGGCCCTCTGGGATGGAGAGCGGGGCAAGAGAAGGCTCCGAGGTTCGCTTGGGCAGTCAAGCCAGATGGCGAAGGGAAACTCAAAGCATTGGGGGCTTCAGAAGGGCAGAATGTGCTTCAGAATGTGCAGCTCCTGGATCTAACAGTGAGTGACGTGAGTGACGTCAGGTTGGCCACGTCCACCCGGTCACATGACCAAGCCACACCCACAGATCCAGTAGGGAGAATTTTTGGATTTCACCACTGGAACAAATGATTCAGTGAGCTGAGAATTTCCATCCTACAAATAGCAAGCCTTGTGTGAATGATGGAAGCCTATGCAGCACAGATTTGAAAGAGTATATATCTCAAACTCAAATAAAATAAAACTTTTAAGTAAAATCAATGACTTCGGTACTATAGAAATTGTAAATCACATAAATATACAAGTGTTAACAATAGAAGCTATAAGTAGCTGGCACCTCCTTGTGCAGTAATTGGGATTTTTTTTTTTTAATGGACAGAAGGATTTATCTCCATAAGGAAGGCACTGCTAGGCTTTAAGATGCACTAAAAATAGAAATTGATATATTTTATATTTCTTAAATATTTAATCCTTGCAGTGCAGTAGTAGGCATATTGCCACTATATCTTAATGGCTATTGGGGAAGAAGATTACTCTCTTGAGTCCTTCAGCTTTTAACATTAATCTGCAAGTTGTGCAACATTTTATAGGCTTATTTTTTATTCAAATATAAACTATCTTTAAAATAATAACCAAAAGTATTCAGCTTTGGGGAAGAAACATGACTATTTGCACTGGAGCTAGTTAGTCTTACACAGTAAAATTATCACTGGTATCACTCATTTTCTTTATTTTCTTTATTTAATATTTTTGCTGATCCCCTTTTTGCTGTTTGACCTTTTTAAAAAAATCCAAATGAGAGGCAACTTAATGTGTGTTATGTGCCTGGCAAAATGCAAGCAAAACTCAGTTGCTTGGCCAATAATGCTTCAAACAGCTTTTCTTGTCTTTGTTTCAATTACAACTGCACAGATTTATATTCCCAATCCATATTTGTTTTTTTATGAATATTTTCTCTTTCACCTGCCTTCTCCTGTCTGCTGTCTCTAAGCAATGTTGGCATCCAAATATTGAAAGTACAAATATACAAGTTCTTTCCTGATCTGTTGTAGTTAATATATTTGATGAGAAGGAAGTAGAGATGATTTCAAATATGAATTTTTAATAAGAATGGTTAATGGCATGCTTGACATCTAGGTTGTTGCGAAGGTTACAGCCAGGTAACTCAGAATTGACCTGGATCAGGCAAGAAAATATTGTACTTCCAAATATATGTGATGGAATCAGTGAAAGAGTATTTGCAAACAATATCGCTTTGTAGAGAAAGAATTCTATCAACTACAGATGAGTGGATATTTTATAACAACAATAAAGAAAGTTCTAGTCCACAGCTAAACATCAGTCTGAAAAAACAATTAGATATTTCAATAAAAAAGAGGCATGTGCTTACCCTCATGCTGTTTTATAAATACATGCTGTTCAGGAATGGGTGCCAACTTACCTCGCTGCCGGTTTGCTCCCTCCTGCGCTGCGTGGGCGTGCCACGTGGGTGCGCCTCATGGGCGCGGGCGCGCTTTGTGCGCACACGCATGCGCAGTAACGAAATTATTTTTTTTTAAAAAAAGCCAAAAACAAGATGGCAACTGCATGCACAGTGCCAGAACTTGGCTTCTGCGCATGCTCAGAATAAATAAATAAATAAAAAATAAAAAAAAATTAAAAAAATTAAAAAAAAATTCAATTTTTTTTTTTAAAAAAAGATGGCAGTGCCCACGGACTGGCACCGACCGAACTGGATCGGTGACATCATCGTGATGTCACCAGCAGGTCACTACCGGTTCGAGCAAACCGGTCCAAACCGGGAGGAACCCACCCCTGATGCTGTTGAATAAATGCATATTTATCAAATACTGTATATTATATAAAGGCATATTTCAATGGAATATAGATAGTCCTTGACTTACAACCTTTCATTTAGCGATCATACAAAGATGCATCAGTACTGAAAAAAGTGACATATGACCAGTCCTCATACTTATCCCAGCATTCCCACAGTCATATGATCAAAATTTGGGGACTGGGATGTATTTACAGAGATTGCACATCCTGAGGTGATTTAATTGCCATTTTCAACCTTCCATCCGGCTTCTGACAAGCCAGCTCAACAGAGGAAACTGGATTTGCTTAAAGGCCACATGAGTCACAACAACCAAAAAAAGATTGTAAAAATTGGGCATGGCTCAATAATCATCTTGCTTAGCAATTGAAATTCTGGTCTCAATTGTGGTTCTAAGTCAAGAACTACCTGTATATTGCCAAGCAAATATTGTTGGTAAGCCATCTTCAAGAAAGAAGTGACCCTCATGAATTGTGACCCTGAGGACACAGATAAACCTCCAAGTGCTTCAACAACCCTCTTAAAGGACGCAAATAACCAGCTGTCTGCAAGGAATATAAATCCGTCCATTCCCCACCATCCAGTCAGAGCTGAAGAAGCTTCTTGGATGAGAAGCAAATCATCTTCAAGAAAAACAAGAAAGTCCAGGTGTCTCTTGAAAAAAGCACTTTTAGGACAACCATGACCTCAATGACTGAGAATCTCCATAGACATTGACCCTCATGAAGGATGTATTGTGATTGTCCTGGTATTGTCAAAGCTGTTTCATGCAAGAACCAACCAGTAACTTTCTTTGAGCAGATCCAAACATGTCTTCAGTCCCAATACAACCGAGTGAGCATTTGGATCACATTTTGTCTTTTTTGTAGAGGAATCTGTGAAAAAAATTCATTCGTGATACAGAGCTCAGTGAAGGAAAACCATTCTGCAAAGCCATTTCGCGCACACACAGATTTTGCTAATAACACGTCTCTTTAAAAATGGCTATATGAATAAAACTGTGCCTTGGAAAAAAATGAATACTGAATTGCTTTGTGTTCCTCCATTGTGTATGTGTGTGTTTAAATTTCTTTCAAAAAAAAAAACACCAAAAAACCCCCTGTATCACACTGAAACAATCTGACTTCAAGTAAGTGCTTCTTTATACCTGCAGGTATTTCTAAATATGTACTTTAATGGAGCATAAGGAAATCCATTTCTCTAATGTATTTCCTACTAGCCCCAACATATCATGTTCAGCATTTTATCTTACAAGGCACTTAGAAGTTAAAAAAAAATGTAAGTGAAAGAGAGAGGGGGGGTGATAAAAAAAACCCCTCCTGTGCAATATACCAGTATTTGATGGAAAGATAATTGGGTGAGCTGAGGACAACTTGTTTTCCTCTTGAAATTGGAGGTCTAGCCTGGTGAGATGAATCTCTTCTGTTTTGCTCTGAAAAAGACTGCAATATATTTTCTCATCAGTGTCAGCAGCCACTAAAGAACCGCCAGGGCAGCTAATGTTATGCTTGTCAAACACAAACAAATTTGGTTTGGAGAGAGGGCAAAGCCCAAAGCTTCTCCTCAGCTGAAAGGAGCACATTAAACGCGACCCCCTTTTTCAGGAGCGCCTGTACGCTTGTACGAGAAAGTGCTCAAGATATATAATTAATATTAGCCAACTCCCAGCAAGGTTAATTGTTGCTCCTCTGAACGCTAATCTGCACAGAGCTGATAAACCCCACAATGAATTTTTTGAAAAAAATATTTAGGTCACAGAAAAGTCATTGCTTTAAAAAAAAAACAATGCTTTAAAAAAAAAAAAAAAAGCTGAACAGGATTAATTATTAAATTTAGGAGTATTTCTGCAGAGGAATTCAGAGAAGTATATGCAGTGGTGATAAAAATACCACTAACTACTACTAATAATAATAAATGTCCAAGTCTCACCTATCCTCTGAATGTGTTAATCAAAGCTTTTGAATGAATTAACTCTGATCTTGCATGGATGCTGTAGAGTTGACCTTATTGCAGAATAAGGTTGCAGTTACCAACAAGACACAGTAATTGCTGAGAGCAATTGAGCTTCCATACCTGAAGGTTTCCTACATTTGCTACATTACATTATCAGACCTGCCAGAGCTATCTTGTAATTGAAAGTCAAAAGGAAAAAAAACAAACAGATTATTGATCCCCCAAAATATAGCAAAGTAGATCTGCATCTAATAAAATTTAGCATCATTATGCTTCCCCCAATTGCTGTATCGTTCTTAGAAGATGATGATAATGAGGATTGCAGTTCCCATTCCCAAAGGGAGTTGTTTTTTCAACTTACAAAAAGCACTACACAAATATTCTCAAATATATGTATATATTACTCCCAGATCAGTTTCATTGTATGCCCTTAGATAAGCAGAAGGTCAGCATTACTGGCCTCAGTAGAATTAACTTTTGTTTAATAAAGATGGCTCTTGACTGTTTTTAGGAATGCACAGTTGGTGATGATTAGTCTTAACTGTTATTATCGAAAATGGACATTTTTCATTTATTTAGAATTGTTCCCCCCCCAAACAAAACACATTTAGATAATGTAATAAAATTGGAAATGTAATAAAATATAATAAATATATTTATTTATTTTATATATTTATTTTATATATTTATATATTTATTATTTATTTTATATTTATTTTATTTATTATTTATATTATTTATTTTATATTTATAAAAATATAAAAAAT
>QLTV01002276.1:230851-252974 GCA_003457575.1 Thermophis baileyi
CCCTCCCTTCCTCTCTCTCTCTCTCTCTCCCCCCACCCCCGACTACTGGAGTTCTTAGTAGTCATCAAGGTAGTTTTTCTTGAAACAACCTTTGATGCTCTTTTCCCTTAACCATATCTGATATCTGGTCCTTGGCTTCTTAGCACTCTATGAGGGGAGAAAAAGGGAAGTCAAGACTAGCTTTTTCTCTCTTCTCTTTTCAATGCTTATCGCATGTTGGGACATAGTGTGTCCCTGGTAGCTTCAGACTTCCCCATGGGTCCCCTTCAAGATCATCTCTGCCTTTTCCCAGGACTAACTCACCAAGTTAGTTTGAGCTCTTCAGAAGGTCCAGTTGGGATGCCAACATTTAGTATTCCACCACCTCTTTATTTCTTTAGATGGCTAACTTCTTACTCCTCCCTTTATTATTTGTTTTCTTACATTTGTAATAGCTCCCCAACTCTGACACATTCTTTCTTATTATTTATTTATTTATTTATAAAATTTAAACCATCTTAAATACATAACTCTGGGTGGTTCACGAGCCAGTTTGCTCATGTGCACAAACAATATAAAATCCCTGTAAACAAAGCAAAACAAAATCTAAAATATTCAAATACAAAAACTAAGGCACCATATAACAAAATCACATCCTGGATCTGGGAGAAAAGCCAGGTCATCTGGTAGGCTAAGATAGTTCCCCCCAACCAGGAGATGGGGAGGAGCTGAAACCCTTTCCTAGGGCGGGTCCTGCCATGGAGAAAGCACATCTCCTATATCCCACAAAATGCAGCACCTCAGGATTGGCATGCAGTGTTCAAATTTTTTTATATTAAAAATATCTCTTAAAAACTTTACCTGAAACCACTTGGAAGTTCAGAAGCTGCCTTGGTCCAAATTAAATAAAGAATAGAATAGAATAGAATAGAATAGAATAGAATAGAATAGAATAGAATAGAATAGAATAGAATAGAATAGAATAGAATAGAATAGAATAGAATAGAGCAGAGCAGAGCAGAGCAGAGCAGAGCAGAGCAGAGCAGAGCAGAGCAGAGCAGAGTAGAATAGAATAACAGAGTTGGAAGGGACTTTGGAGGTCTTCTAGTCCAATCCCCTGCTCAGGCAGGAAATCCTATACCATTTCAGACAAATGGTTGTCCAATCTCTTCTTAAAAACTTCCAGAGTTGGAGCATTACAACTTCTGAAGGCAAGTTGTTCCAATGATTATTTGTTCTAACTGTCACGAAATTTCTTTTTAGTTCTAGGTTGCTTCTCCCCTTGATTAGTTTCCATCCATTGCTTCTTTTCCTGCCTTCAGGTGCTTTGGAGAATAGCTTGACTCCCTCTTCTTTGTGGCAACCCTTAAGATATTGGAACACTGCTATCATGTCACACCTAGTCCTTCTTTTCATTAAACAAGACATACCCAATTCCAGCAACCGTTCTTCATATGTTTTAGCCTCCAGTCCCCTAATCATCTTTATTGCTCTTTCTCTGCACTCCTTCTAGAGTCTCAACATCTTTTTTACATCGTGGACACCAAAACTGGATGCAATAAATAAACTAAAATAATTTAAATCTTTATTGGTCCTATAAAAAATTTTAATATTATGTTTATACCAGGAACTGTAGTCTAGACTCTAGTATATCTATAGAGCATAACATCTATAGCAAGCCTTGATAATTTCGTAGTGAGTGTCAAGCCATAAATATTTTGGAAAGTATAGTAAGGATTTGTAGTTTCCACAGGGAACTGAAAAAAAATGCTTAGCTATTAGAGCCTTCAAAAATCACTGTGATCTGGAGCTTTGTCTATCAGTTGGTATTATTTTACCCAGATCTGCTTGGTGAGATATATGAGGCCTTTGCAAGATATCTGCTTTAAAATATCTGACAAACAGCTAATGAAATCCTTGATGGAGGGCATTGTTTACAATAAATAGGACACCCACCCCCATACTCCTACGTATAATGTCTGGTCTTCATCATTCATTACTTAATACAGTTTTGTATCTAATGAATCACTGGAGAATAGATTGCCAGAAAGAAATGTGTTTCTTGTTCATGTTCTGCATGTCTTGTTTATACCTGCCTACTTGGCAATCTGGAATTGGGAGCTTAAAACTAAGCAAGTAAGCCCCAAATACACCAGTTGGTATAAATAAAAATAATCACAATTAGGCACCCCATAATAACTTTTCAATTACCGTATTTTTCGGAGTATAAGATGCACTCCCCCCCCCTAAAAGTGGGTGAAAATTTTGGTGCATCTTATAGACCGAATATGGCCCTCTTTTGGCCTCCCAAACCTTCCGTGCGTCGTGTTTTCGCCCTCCCTGGCCCCCAGAAGCACTCTGCAGTTCTCCGCATGTCCCGTTTTTGCCAAAAATGGGCCTGTTTTTTCCAAAAACGGGCCTGTTTTTGGCCTGCAAAGTGCTTCTGGGGGCCAGGAAGGGCAAAAACGGGACGCACGGAGGCCAAAAACTATTTTTTTTTCTTGTTTTCCTCCTCTAAATCTGTGCGTCTTATAGTCCGGTGCGTATTATAGTCTGAAAAATATGGTACATTGGTGAGCTAATAGTTTTAATGTAACCAGTATTATCACAGTTATTGTATATGTCATAACAAATGAGAATAGCATTAATTACACAGAACGTAGGGGAACAAAATCATTTTTTCTCCCTCAAACAATTGAATTTAAACCAATAATACAGGCATGTAGTCACTCCATCTTGCCAGGATTGTGTAAAATTGGTTTCTCCCCATCCAGGACTCTTAAAGGCTCCAGGGATTTGGTCAGCACCACAACCATATCACCTGCCTGGACAGGGGCAGAGATGTACAGCTGGGTATTATCAGCATACTGATGATACTGCATCCTGTATTATCAAATGACCTCATCTACCCCTTTTCACCCACCCATCAAAATTTAGCCCTTTTTACCTGCCCATCAAATTTGCTCTGCATTTTCTCTTCCTGTTTTAATATTAACATTTCTTGGTTCCCCTTAACTACATTATTCACAGCTGATTTTTTCAATCATTACTCAATCTTTATTTCATTTTTGTTTACTGCAGTAATTATTCTATTGCATGCATGTTTTTCATCATGCCCAGCCTCACTCATTCGATCCTTCCACAAGAAATCCTTGTTCATACTTTCCATTAGCACAACTCTATACTCTTGTGCATCACTGTCACTTTACAGCAAGGGTACGGAACAATGGCCCTTTTACGACTTGTGGACTTCAACTCCCAGAATTCCTGAGCCAGCCATTATACTGCTCTACAGTATAATTTTCTTTCTGTTCCAAGCAGTTTCCCTCTCTCCTTCTGTCCACATTTTTTCCCACTGGATCACATTTATTCAGAATGTTATGATTCCCCACCCCCTCAAACTGATATCTGATTCTTCTATTATCATTAGTCCCTGCAATGAAACTGGATTCTTAATTTCATATACTGTAGACTCCCAGCAACCCAAATAACACCACTTCATATTTTCTGATATATTCTTTAGTCTTTTCATTCATAATTCACAATACTTTCATTTCCCTGCATGTATTCATCCTCTCCATTCCTCAAAATCGGTCCATCTTCATTCGGAACTATTCCATTATTCCCCTTTCTATTAGTTTCACAGACACATAGCATATCCATTTTTGTTTCATTTAATTTATGCTCCTTAACATTTATTGCTTTTATATTCAAAATTACAACCTTCCATATGCTGTGGTTATCATCAGATAGGCCCCATAGATATTAACCTCTGTTACCCAAAATGGCTTTGATCAATCACGGTTTTTATATAACATTTTTTTTAAAAAACAGAGATGATGCAGAACGTGTTATCAGCTTAGTATTATACCATGTCGCATGTGCTATAGCATCTTCTGCTAACTCTAAGAACAATGCCAGTCAGTTTTGACATATTTCTGCCAATATGCCGCACATGTATCCAAAGGCCAGTTTTATCCCAAGCATGTTCATGTTACTCCGTACAAGCTAAGATATCTAACTGTCAGATTTCTCTTGGTCAGCTAGGCAAGAATTTGCAGGAATAGATTTCCAAGGACATCAAAGTTCTACTAAATAGAACTTTTATAGCAAAGTTAATTAAGTATTTATGAAATATGGCTTTATTAACTTTGCAAGTTCCATTTATACTGGAATAAGAACTAAATTGTTGTGATTCTTCCTTCCATCTGTCTGATGTAATGGGTTAGAAACTGTTTTCCTTTCTGGCGGAGGGATAATTTCCACCTGTCTCTTGTTTTGGCAATGGATTAATTTGGTATCAGACTGCTTGCCAGTGATCATCTGAGATTTTTTTTTGCCCACAAATGACGAAACTATTTTGTAATGACAGGTATGCTTTAGTCATACCCAGAGCAGGCAGAAACACTTCAGATCTTATTTAGACACTCATGCTGTATCCGTTGGCAGCTTGTTAAAAGAACAATACTTTTTTCTGGACTTCTATGGTAACTGGACAGGCCAGTTTGAATTCATTAAAGAGCTACCAAAGGTACAGGTAGTCTTTGACTTATGACCATAATTGAGCCAAAAATTTTGTTGCTAAGTGAGACATTTGTTAAGTGGGTTTTCCCCCATTTTACGACCTTCCTTGCCACAATTGTTAAGTGAATCACTGCAGTTGTTAAATTAGTAACATGGTTGTTAAGTGAATCTGACTTCCCCCTTGACTTTGCTTGTCAGAAGATTGCAAAAGGACCCCCTGAGACACTGCAACCGTCATAAATACGAGTCAGTTGCCAAGCATCTGAATTTTGATCACATGACCATGGGAATGCTATAATGGTTGTAAGTGTGAAAAAACGGTCCTAAGTCACTTTTTTCAGTGATGTTGTAACTTTGAACGGTCACTAAATGAACTGTTGTAAGTCGAGGACTACCTGCACAGTTAGTGTGTCCATGCCAAATCCAAAGCATCTTTGCTGAATCACACCCCACTAGTTAGGAAGTATATGCAGTGACCTTGTAAGAGTTCAGCAATTTTTAAAACAATAATAATAATAATAATTTGAAGTTCATAAATAATATTTTGTGAATGTTCTGGGAGGCTACAGGTCCAATCACTGATTTAAAAACCTAATGAAATATGGCTTCATTATTGATTAGCTTTATTCATGGATCCATAACCTGATCCATCTTCTCCTTTACCGCAAGCATCTTACAATATAATTTTGGAGTTTCATTGGTGCAAAAGAGATAGGAACTCCATTGGCAATTTGCCAGGCCCTCACTTTGGATATGTTTTGGCAGAAACTGTAGGCTTTTAATAGGTTTTTAACACTGCAGTTTTTCACTGCGATGAGGTATGTGTTTTGCCGTAAGTGTTGATTACATTTGTTATGCTTTTCAAAATGATTTGTTCTACCCCAGGGCCGGTTCAGTAGGTAGATAGGATATCAATAATTTATTCTTATTTATTTAGCGATTTAGGAAGCCTTTGGGGTATGGATACAGTGAAACACACAAAAGACCTAAATCTTGGACAGATGCTGTTTTTCCTGGATTAAAAAAATCTTGCAATACTACTCCAGTAATTTTTCCTGTTGCTCCCACTCAAGGATTCAGTAGAAAACATTTTTAATCTAAAATGCCCTTTACATGCAGTGCTAAAAGTTAATTGGAAATTAAGTTTGTATCATACACAAATTATGTTATGTTAAATCATGGTCACTGTATATAAATAGTCCATGAGACAGTGGTCATAATTTTTTTCTTAACAATGATAATTTTACTAAATACAGCTCCATTTTTAATCCCCAGTCCTGCTGATTAGGTGACTATGTAGGGAAGTCAACTGTTTGAGTTCACATATGCAGAAAACCTATATTAATGTTATTTCATATTGACAAAATATTTTCAAAAACTGCAAAATCAATCAATATATTTTTCTACTGCACAAATCTTTTACCACAAAAGTATTTGATTTAACTTATCACTGCCCAGAATTGACACACTCAGAATCTAACCAGATGCTTAATGAATGTAAAACTGAATCCATCTTTTCCATAGTTGGTTTACTGATAATAGGAACAGCTATTTTTAAACTTATATTTAAGTTTAAACATAATTGTTGAAGGATTCTATTCACAAAGCACGAACTGATTTTACACACACACACACACACACACAAACACACACACATACGCACGCACCAGGGGTGGGTTCCTCCCGGTTTGGATCGGTTCTCCCGAACCAGTAGCGGCCCACTAATGATGTCACAATGACATCACTGAACCGGATCGGTCGGTGCCAGTCCGTGGGGGCAGCCATCTTTTTTTTGAATTTTTTTTTTGAATTTTTTTTTTTGAATTTTCCCCCCACCCTTCTGAGCATGCGCAGAAGCTGACTTCCGGCACTGTGCATGCGGTCGCCATCTTTTTTTTCAACTTTGTTTTTTTTTTCTTTTGGATTTTTTGTTACTGCACATGCATGCGTGCGCAAAGCGCGCATGTGCGTGCAAAGCATGTGCATGCCCACCAGGCGCACCCACAAGGCGTGGGAGGGAGCGAACCGGCAGCAAGGTAAGTTGGAACCCACCCCTGACAAGCACGCACGCACGGACACACATATACATATATCTCTATATACTGTATATAGCCGTGATGGCGAACCCCTCTCTGTGGGCATGCGCGCCATCACCCCAACTCAGCCAGCTGGTCATCGGGTTTTAGAGGCGCGCATGCGTACCGGCCAGCCGGTCATCGGGTTTCCGGCACACACGTGCGCCTTCCGGTTTGGGCACTCTGTGCCTAGAAGGTTCGCCATCACTGGTATATAGATACTGTATATTTATGGATCCCACTTAATAAAAAGTGTCCACAAAAGAGACCTAAAACAAGATGGATCGACAACATAAGCAAGTATTGCAGTCCCAATTGGCAAAACAAAACTCAGGACCATATTGGTTGGAAACATGTGGATTACAGATTGCCGATTAACAGAGTTGGAAGGGACCTTGTAGGTCCTCTAGTCCAATCCCCCACCCAAGCAGACCCTACACCATTTTTGACAGAAGGCAGTCCAGTCTCTTCCTAAAAGCTTCGAGTGATGGAGCTCCCACTGCAGGATGAAGCAGAAGAGGCCTTCATCCTGCAGTGGATAGACAATGGCTAAAATGATGATGATGATGATGATGATGATGATGATGATGATGATGATGATGATGATGATGTGATGTATATAGATATGCACATGCAACATACACATTAATTCAGGCAATGGAAAGTACCAGGCAAAGGATTTATTTTTTTTAACAGTGGTGTTATTAGATTTTTGTTGGGAAATTGTTTGGGATTTTCTTGTGGGTTTTGTTAGTGAAAGTATTGTTAATGCATTTCCTGTATTCATTTAAATGCAAATTTCCATGTTTCTTTACTCTTGGAGTAAAGAAAAGAAAAAGGTGCTCAGATGGACAAAAACGGGGGGGGGGGGGAATGAAGCCAGGACTGAATAAGGAAACAGCAAAGGGGGGGGAAATTTCTTCATGCCTTTTTGGCATACAAGAGAAAACATATTAACTATTGTGTAAATAGTTTCTCAACTGATTATTTCATCCTTGCTGCTGAGAAAGAGAATTATCCTTTGAAGGTCAAAAAACCAAAAAGTATTGAAAAGCATATAGGCATTCTGCATTCTCACCACAATACATTTACATCTACTTTCATGCAAATCCAATTTGTATTTATCTTTCAAATGATCATGTTTCCCCGCCCACACTAAGTTCAGATCTCTGAAATATATTCAGACATTATTCATGTGTCTGTGTGTTTCTCCAGGAAAAATAATTTGAGGCTCAGCATAATGAAATACAATAATATCAAAGGACGATACTTGGGTCTAATATTTTACTCAAGCTATTGCTTAAATAGGAGAAAATAGGGATATTTGGGCTATAGGCGTCAGAGTCTTTCCTGTCAGTTGCTATTGTTATACCTTGTTATCTATCAATCTTTATCTATCTATCTATCTATCTATCTATCTATCTATCTATCTATCTATCTATCTATCTATCTATCATCTCTCTCTCTCTCTCTCTCTCTTCTCTCTCTCTCTCTCTCTATCATCTATCCATCCATCCATCCGTCAAATCTTAATTTTCGATTAATTTAGGCTGTCACAAAATAGATATGCTTATTAAAAACAAGAAAAAGTGCAGAAACTGTAGTGTGAAAAAAAATAATACCCGTCACAGCTATTCCATAATGCTACATAAAGTTCTTTAGGATTTGTTCATTACTAAACTTATTTGAGCTGCCATATTTATATTATAGATGCATGAAAGAATATATATCAAGAGACTGGAAGATGTCACTTGTGCATCCTTCCTTAGATTTCTTATCAAGTATTCTTCATCATATAACTTTTGGATTAATGCCAATGATCTAAAAGATTCAACACTGAACTATTTTTATGTGCTTAGGCAACACAGATATACAGAGAAATCAAACTGTTTTACTCAGGATTACTTAAAAACATCTTTTTTTCCACTTGTGATGAAGCAACTACAGGTTTAAAAAAAAAACTGGGATTAGGTGGTTATAATAGAATCAAATGCCAATTTTAAAAAAAGTAAAATGGATTCCGAACTCTTGCAATTGAAAGCATACTACTGTAGGAAGTTAGCACCCACCCCTCTCCTGGAAAAATGAAATATTGGAACTGAACCCAGATGGACATTTCTTCCAACAATACTTTAACTGGGTCCTTGGGATGTTCTCAGCTCTCTGCCTCATGGCACCTGGGAAGATTGCATCAGCCAGCACTCAAACTAGCTTGGTATTCAGGACAGCCTACAGAGTTGCCCCATGGGAGTCTGACAGCCAATGGGATACATTTCTGTACAGGAACAGGAAACTAAGAGGTGGGGCCCAACAGAGGTCATAAAACCAAGAGACTCAGCATCTTTTCCTTCCTTCTCTCCTCTCCCAACATCTGGAAGCATGTGATCCACCTTTTCTGTTCAGGAGCCCATGCCATGTGCTCCTGTCCACCATTAAACCTTCTTTCCAAGCAACTTCCAGGAATCCAGTGTCTTTTTTTCCCCACTTGGAACTGAACCCAGAAGGATATTCCTTACAACACTACCAACTACCTTACTACCTAAGGATAAAATGAATCCTGATGGATATGGGATGCATAGTTGAAAGCTGAACATTATGAGCAATCAATCAATGTCCCTATGCCAGTGGTATTTTATCTCTAGGAGAGGAAGTGACAATTCAAGGTGACAAGCGCTGCTTAAGAAACAGCAATAATATTGTTTCTTATGTTTCAAACAGCAATGTTTGCTCATATTGGAGGGTTTCTTGACTTGTAGTGGTTGCTCCTAACCATGCCAACAAAGCTAGAAATTTAGTCTATCAAGGTACCTTTTATCACTAGATCCATAATGGTCAGTAAGTGGTACTATCATCTATCAGCAGAAACAGATGGGTTTGGACAAATCCCACAGAGTCTGAATCAGAGAAAGCTGCTCTAAATGACTGTGGAGGTTTCATATGCATTTAGGAGGTACAAGAGGCAAAAAGAGAAGAATTTCTATTTTTATTGCCAGACGTCCAGGAGGTCCCTTTACAATTCTGTTCCAGACCATATGATGTTGTCTTCGGATTTAAAGTTTACAACTATATGGTAGTCATGCTGTGTCATCCCTCCCTGTAACCTTAAAGTCAAAGGAGATGGAGCAAAGAAAGCATGTCAGAAGGACAACCAGGATGGATTCTGAGGAAGTTGAAGTTCCGCCACAGGCTATGGAGAACAATTTTGACATGGGTAGGAAGGATGCTCTTGCCTTCAAACATTCAGATTCTTAATCCCCTAACTTAGTGAAACATATTTAGGAGGGTATAGTTCACTCTCTCAATGGCTGAAGCAGAATTTTCAGTTAAAGCTTTGAGATTCTGGATTGTCCCTTTCTTCATATAGAAATCTTTGGAGGGGGGGAAAGTAGATGACTACTAGTGCATATACAGTATGTATTCTTTCTTTTGATTGGCTGATGTTACTGTCCAATAGAAAGGGTCTCATAAAATCACCACAGCAATGCAAAAAAGCCTGTTTTGAATTGTACGTATGTATGCAAAGTAGGGAGGCAGCTATGTTCATTTGTTGGAAAATATGTTCATTTGTTTATTTTTCTGTTTGCATGGCTTTCCATGGGATATAAATGCAGTCAAATAGTTTCAGGGGAGGGAGGTGGAGGATAGGAAATATGCAGACTATGAATTGCATACCCAATCTGCTTTAGATTTCAGTAGGAAATATGCAGACTATGAATTGCATATCCAACCTGCTTTAGAAAAATGTCCTCTATGCACTGCCCAGACTCTTCAGCATGTACTGTATTACATTCTGGTATTTTCATTTAATGAATGGTATCTCTTTTATGTCTACCATTTCTTGATCAAGGAACAATGGTAACGTATATCAAAAAAACATTCATTCCATTCCAATTGAACAGATGGCATCTAATTGGCTGTTTTCTTTTTGTTTTTTTAATGGATTCTGTGTGTACTGTGTTAGCCACACTAACACTCCTACTATTTATCTATTTTTCTGAATATTATTTCTTGAAGCTCCTGCAGCTTCCTCAGCTACAAGTGACTGAAATAAATTTATCCATTTCACATCACTGTTGATATGACAAAAAGGATATTTCATATCTATGCAATTCTGCTGTCATCATTGCATTGTCTGACTGTTTTTGCCTGCTCAGTTTATACAGTAAGACCTCAGGATAAAATAATTCAAGACAATTTTCCTGAAGGATGAGTGTGTTGCAGGGGTGGGCCGGTTCGCTCCCTCCCGCGCCACGTCGCCGCGCCTCATGGGCACGCATACGCTTCGCGCGCGCATGTGCAGTAACAAAAAATCCGGGGAAAAAAGCCGAAAAAAAGATGGCAACCGCATGCACAGTGCCGGAAGTCAGCTTCTGCGCATGCTCAGAAGGAAAAAAAATTCAAAAAAAAATTCAAAAAAAAATTCAAAAAAAAATTAAAAAAAGATGGCGGCCCCCACGGACCGGCACCGACTGATCTGGTACGGTGACATCATTGTGACATCACCAGCGGGCTGCTACTGGTTCGGGAGAACCAGTTCGAATTGGGAGGAACCCACCCCTGGTGTGTTGTATTTGAAACTCTGCTACTCCAAGCACTTTGTGGCTCTTCTGGTACTCAAATGGCCTGTAATTCTCCGAGACTTGGAAACATTATAAAATCTCCTTGGAACAGTGCCTAAAATCATCCAGAATTTGTCTGCAGGTATTCAGACTTTAATAAATAAGTGCTTTCATAAGTGATAGGATTCATAAAGGAAAAATGTTAAGTATCTAGACTGCGTAGTCTACATGCAGTTCCTCCATTTAGGCGGGAGAATGGAGAGCCCTGATTGGACAGCTCAACTGACAGCTCCCTATAAAAGGCTGGCTGTCAGATTGGAGTGCTGCTGGAGTCTGTACATAGTTTACAATAAAGAGCTGTTGTACCAAACACGTCCCAGTCACGAACCGGTTCTGGTCGAAGCCAAGGCCCCGCCCGAAAGCTTCTCGGAGTTTCCACAGGCGGAGCTAGAGAGGGAACAGGACCCATTCTCTCTGCTCGACGCCCAACCTGCAAATGAGCTGCGCAGGTCTTCTAGAGTCCCTAAGCGCCCCGCCTATTTACGGGATTACGTATGTAAATAGGTTGGCTCAAACCAAGAGGGGAGGGGTGTTTACAATAAAGAGCTGTTGTACCAAACACGTCTGAAGCCTCTTCTGTCCCAGAACTTAACAAAAAATGTTTCTCTTAAAAAAAAACTTTAATGATTTTT
Source organism: Thermophis baileyi (assembly GCA_003457575.1). Lineage (NCBI taxonomy): Eukaryota > Metazoa > Chordata > Lepidosauria > Squamata > Dipsadidae > Thermophis > Thermophis baileyi. Next base: position 242,681 of record QLTV01002276.1, read on the forward strand.
TAAAAAATAATAATAAAAGAAAATACAAACTAAATTCAGAAAGGAAAAGAAAAAGAATAGAAAGTGTAAGAGAAAAGAAAAAAGAGGAAAAAATAAGAAAAAGTCAAAAGGAATATTTACAAGTGACTTCCAATCTTCATCACAAGTGTAAATGAACTTAGTAATTCTTCATCTCCTATAAGATTACATGCAAGTATCTTTTCTTCCCAGAACCCATCACTTATTCATATGCAAATCCATAAATTGTTAATTTTTCAGTCCTGGTGTGAGCAAAAAGTCCATAAAGAGTTTCCAGAATTTTATAAAAACATGTCTTATTTTAATCTTGAACAAACACATCAACATGCACTCTTTCCTTTGGCGTCTAATAAACTTGATTTTTCATTTATTCAGAATGTTGTTGTAGGATTTGATCTCTCTTTTTTCTTTCTTTGAAGCACCTTGCTTTCTGATTTCTTTCATCTGATAGGAATAAAGGTAAACTCACCAAATGGTTTTGAAAACTTGTCATGTTGAAGATCTCTTAATATGGTTAAATAGGTAATTCCCAAAAATGATTAGAAACTGAGCTTAGCATACCCAGTATCCTTTAAAAGTCTCTGCCATGATTGAGAGCATGATGGCTTCCTTTCATGCCTTGGTGGTCATATTTTCAGGGCACTACTATACAACAACCTCCTAATGAGGAACAGCTATCCCAAGCACAAATGGAGAATCTCATTTCCTCCTTAGGTTCTGTGGGACCAGTCTACTCATTGGTTCTTAGTCATGGTTGTGAAATCATCTCTATCCATTTGATGATGTTCTAGCTTGCCATTCCTCACCCAGAAGTCCAAGGACAAATATTTCTTAAAACTGTATGGAAATTAAAAGAATATTAGGGGTACAAGGTGGACCAGTCTCTCCCCCCAGTAAGGTGCATCTGGACCATCTGAAGATATCATAGTCAATTACCAATTTTGATAGCAGCTGTACATGGAATCAAGGGCCCTGTTTTAGCTTTCATTTAAAATAATAGTATAAGATCTTGAGATGGCCTAGATTAGTGAGGAATGCAGTGGTGGGATTCAACATTTTTTACTACCGGTTCTGTGGGCGTGGCTTGGTGGGCGTGGCATGGCGTGGCGTGGCGTGGTGTGGCTTGGTGGGCGTAGCAGGGGAAGGATACTGCAAAATCTCCATTCCCTCCCCACTCCAGGGGAAGGTTACTGCAAAATCCCCATTTCCTCCCGATCAGCTGGGACTCAGGAGGCAGAGAATAGATGGGGGCGGGGCCAGTCAGAGGTGGTGTTTACCGGTTCTCCGAATCACTCAAAATTTCCACTACCGGTTCTCCAGAACTGGTCAGAACCTGCTGAAACCCACCTCTGGAGGAAAATCTGTGGGAGTTAGAAAGACAGCAGAGTAGGCTTGCTGTCCTGTGCCTAATATAGGCTTGCTTCGTTCTCCATTTTATTTATTAACAAGCAAATATTCAAATGAGTGCAAAGCTATGAGAGACATTACTATGATGGATCTTTGTGGGGGGAAAACCCTTCTATAGAATAATAGGTAGGAGTGTGGGTGAAAGAGGAAATATTGAAAGCATAAATCCTGTTTCAGACCACCGAAGAAAAAGGAGTTGTAAATTGAGTTTCAGCCAAATTCTGCCCCCCTCTGCATTTCATAGGAATGAGGAGAACCAGATTTAGGTTCAAGAACTGCACAACTTCGGCAATCTTGGTAATAAAAAAAAGTATGCTCTGAATTTCAAAGGGAGAACAAATTAAAATAGAACTTGGTGCTATTAAAGAAAATATGAACACTTTTAATCAAAATATTTTTAAACATGGTCTTTCAGGACATATAGATGATGCTTATGCAGATTTGATCACATAATATTATTCATTTATATACCCACATTGGTACTAGTTTTTACTACACAAAATCAACAAATCACACATTTGACATTAATGAGGTTGTAGAGTCATCATTTTTTACAGCTGAGATCAATTAATAATTTTATGGCTGAAAAACTCATTTTAACTGTTTGCATTTGTTGAAAGGGAAAATGAAGGGGGATAAACTGCTAAATCCTCCCTGCATAAAACAACTTTGCTGAAATGTTCTTTTTTCATGAATTAGCATAACTATAAAATAGTAAAAGAGTCCTTCTGGATTATGTTACTGGTTCACCTAGTCCAACTTCTAATCCTGGATAGTGACCAGTTCCAGATGGCTTGGAAACCGATGCTGCTTCTGTTCCTCAGACAAACACAGATAGCAAATGACTATTTCAGATGTATGAGGGAAAATCTTATCAGGGATGAAAGTGATTCTATCAGACACCTGCATACACACAGAGATACACACACACACACACACACACACACAATTTTTCAAATTGGGCTTGAAGAATTATATAGCCTCAAAAAAATACAAGAATGGTATCTAGTTGGTTTGGTTATGTTTGTACAAACTCATAGTTGCATTTTGCTTCTTTCTCCAAATAAGCGACACAGTCTCAATAGTTCAGCTTGAATAGAAAGGTCATAATCTCTAAACCTGAGCTCTTCATCTCTGTGCATTCCCTGCTTGTGGTCCATTAGCTGAGTTCTCTGCAACCTGGACCTCTTTTGAGACATGCACAGCTCAGGAATGAGGCTACTCTGTTTTACCACTAGAAAAGAATAACAGAGTTGGAGGAGACCTTGGAGGTCTTCTAGTTCAACCCCCTGCACAAGCGGAAGACCCTATACCATTCTGGACAAATGGCTCTGCAGTCTCTTCTTAAAAACCTTAAAAACTCACAAGTTCTGAAGACAACCAGTTCTACTGGATAATTGTTCTCACTATCAAGAAATTAGTTCTAGATTGGTTCTCTCCTTGGTTAGTTTGCATTAATTCTTATCTTGCCTTATAGTGCTTTGGAAAATAGGATGGCCCCCTCTTCTTTGGGGCAGCCCTTCAAATATTGGAACACTGCTATCTTGTCACTCTTTGTCCTTCTTTTCAATAGAGATACCTAATTCCTGCAACTGTTCTTCATATGTTTTAGCCTCCAAACCCCTAATCATCTTTGTTGCTCTTCTCACACTCTTTCCAGAGTCTCAACATTTTTTTTATATTGTGGTGACCAAAACTAGATACAATACTCCAAGCATGGTCTTCCCAAGGCATTATAAAGCAGTACTAACACTTCATATTACCTTGATTCTATCCCTCTGTTAATGCAGCCTAGGAGTGCATTGACTTTTTTGACAGCAGGCACACTGTTGGCTCATATTTAAATGATTGTCCACTAAAAAGTCCAGTAGGCCAGTCAAGCTGGTGGAAAAGGAGGAAAGATGAGCCAGTCAGTTGTCTGGAGTTGAAATAGGAGGTGCACATTCAGGACAGGGTGGAGATTGGCATATGGATATAGCAAGGGTCTTGTGGGAGACAAGTAATATTCTAACGTTATAGTACATGCATGATGCTAAAGTAGATATTAAGCAGAGCAGGAAGCCTGGTGAACCTGAAGGAGAAAGAGACAAATAACATATACAAGGTTGCTGCCTTTTCTATGCTGTGAAAGGTGTCAATATATGGGTATAATGAAGGGTATTGTTTAGATTAGAGGCTACTAGTATCAATAGAAAGACTGGCTTTGAGTAGACTGTAGAGGTGCTAAGTTAGTTGATATTAGGGTTACCTCGTATTGTTTCATATACAGTAGTACATTCCAGTAGTAAGGTCATGTTATAATTTAACCTACTTTTGTAAATTCTATGTATCATTTCCGTAGGCTGTATAATCTATAACCCGAACAGCTTTGGGGCTGTTCTGCATTCCTTTGTCATGGAGGCAAGTGATCACCGTAGTTATGCACAGCCAATAAAAGATATTATGATGCATCTATCTCCAAATGCTCCCAAAAATATATGAGCACTTTTCCTGCAACAGCTTAATCTGAGATTCCCCAAAACCTTACTGCCTTCATTTCCACCTCCACCCTATGTTTGGATCTGCCATGGAACATCAAACCAAGTACTTAAAATTAACATGAACATTCAGTTGGCATCAACGCAGCTCCATTTGCTATGTTTTTATATGTGTAATTATGTCTCGTTTCATTGCTGTGACTCATATAAACTTATTAATCTTACTTTATGAATCACTGAGATGCAGAGAGAAAGTAGAGAGAGAAATGGGAGACATGAAAACCCAATTTGGGCTGAGAATGGAACCAAAAATTAAATGAAAGCTACCTAGACCAAAACTGAAACTTTTTTGACTGTATCCTGCAGGCACACATACCTGACTCACCTACTGTAGACTGAAACTACATGCATCAAATTGGTATGTATGTATTGATTTCTATGCCACCACCTTTTACTGCCTTCTAATTTATTCACTTCAATAGAAAAATAAATAAATTTCAAATGCTTCAACGATATCCTCTTGTCAAGCATCTAAGGGTCATTGAAAAGACAACTTCAGAAGCAATTTACAGAAGATGAAAGGGGTGACAGTTCAAAATGTTCTTAAAAATCACTCTGTGTCTAACAGACAGGAAGAAAAATAGAACAGGATTTTATTGAAGTCACCTAGTGGGGTATAAGGGCCAAAAAAGATGTGGCTAGGCTGTGTAGAACTTTGAAGGTAGATACACAATATTTGTATCAGAAGGGACAGGAGATAACTAGAGGGCTCTAAGGAAAGGGGTGACATAAACTATAATTTATATAATTTGATTTTTTTCTGTAGTGTTCATGCCATGTTTTATTGTGTCAGCTAAAATCCTTAGATAAGGGAGCCTAATCATTCAATTATTTCTTTCAAAATGTTTCTAATTAGCATAATATTCTTGGCCAATCTTCAGCTTTCTAACATCCAGAGACAAAAATAAAAAAAAGGGTTGTGGGTTACACAAATGGTTTGCCAGATGGATGTGCCTTCCGCATGGCTCCGTTTCAAAAGCCAACCATAGCAGTCTTTACATAGAGACAAATTGGGTCTAAACAACTTTTTATCTCTCCTTCCCCATCCTGCGTCTTGAGTTTGTTCAGATTTGAAGACATATAACAAAACACCTCACTGTTCAATTCATTCAAGCTAGAATTGGAAAGTGCTAGGTTCCGCCCCCCACCCCACTGGGTAACATTTCTGTTTATTCTTTTGTATGTTATACAGGTCCATTAATCATTATAGCAGCTTCTCAATCTCACAGGAGATGTGGGGAAATGATAATGTTTTATGTGAGTAATTAATTCTGTGCCAGATGTGTAGTTTCCAAGACTACTGTCATTAAGAGTATTGACAGTTTTCAGAACAAATATCCAGGCTCTAGCTCAGTAATGATTTTAATATGATAATATTCCATTTCTCATAAAAGAGAATATTTAGGCCTAAAGATTTTTGTTTTAAGTGTTCTAATTGAACAGTGTCTGAAGCAAGAAAAGGCAATAGGTTTTCTTCACACAAGTTGAATAAGCAGCATACAATTAACAAACCAGCTGGAAATGCTTAATCCCTCACTTTCCTTTGTTTGCTGAAGAGTGTCATTTGTAAAGGGGGGAGCATGACTCATTCCACAATGAAAGGTCACACAAAGGAAAAAAAATGGTAGCACGCTGAGCTGGATCCAACATTATGATAGAGGCTAAGAAGTTGTACTACACGTTCCTGTTTCCTTACCTCATCCCTTTCCCCCCGAAATATTCAGTATACATATGTTCATTCTCTGCATCTGAAACACTTCTAATGTTTCACATTTTGTCTGTATGTTTTGGCAGTTAATCTGGATGAAGGCTAAACTATGACACTATTTTAACACTGGTTAGGCTCAGTAAGACAATCCAAGTGAAGCTTAATAAACGTTCTAAATTTGTAATAATAAATTTATAGAAATACATAATACACTGTGAATAAAATACTACAAATGCTAATAAAATACAGAAAATGCTACAAGTAAGAATCGGTAGCAATACATTTTTTCTACTAGAAGTGTGTGCCAAGAAGTATGAAAGAAATGAAAAACTTGCACCACTGGACATCAAGTAAGTAATCTATGGAGTAAAGACAGTGTTTCTCAACCTTGGCCACTTGAAGATGTCTGGATTTCAACTCCCAGAATTCCCCAGCCATCTCTTCAGCCTGCCTTAAAATTCCAGAGTAGACAACAAAAGGAAGGAAGAGCTGATATTGGCCACTGCAAACCTTGCCTTCCACCGGTCCCCTCAAAAATCTAGCATCTGAAAAGTTTATCTATTCTTGAAAAAATGCTATCTATTTTCCTTCAAAGAAATCAGCCATTTTGCTATTTAATTTGGCTGCACAATCTTAGGGTCTTCCTGATATGATGACTGGGTACTTGAGATTGTGTCTGTCTTAGACTGTGAACAAGAAATATATTCACCCTGCTCTAGTTATTGCAAAACTGTGGAGTTTCTTTATACAGTACAGTTGGGCTGCCTTGAGAATTCAAGATGTTTGAAATAAATCTCAAAGTCCATAAAAATATATTCATGTGTAGCCTCTTGCTGTAATCTAGAGCTTATTTTTTCATGCTATGATTTAACTTAACTTTTTTTTTTCTGGGCTTGTACCGACTTTTCTGCAACCATGCTCATGATTTAAAATATTTTCAGTTTGGATTTTTCTTAGTTGTGTCTGTTAATATATGTTTAGGAGCCGCGGTGGCGCAGTGGTTAGAGTGCAGTATTGCAGGCTACTTCTGCTGATCACCGGCTGCCAGCAGTTTGGCAGATCGAATCTCACCAGGCTCAAGGTTGACTCAGCCTTCCATCCTTCTGAGGTCGGTAAAATGAGGACCCAGATTGTTGGGGGCAATATGCTGACCCTGTAAACCGCTTAGAGAGTGCTGTAAAGCACTGTAAAGCGGTATATAAATCTAAGTGCTATTGCTATTGCTATCTTCTGTGTAAACATTTGAACCAAGGCAACCTATGATTTTCAGGAAAGGCTCCTTATTCTATCTTTCTTTCCACAACTTTCTACAGGATAATTCAGTAAATACTGATTTTGAGGTAGAAGGAAACACATGTATTAGGAAGGAATAAACTGAATTTAAATGCCGAAAAATTATAAATACTGCTATAAATTATAGAGAGAAAATTAAAGGGCTAAGAAACTGGAAATACAGAATGAATCAATAGACAGGTAATTTAGAGATACAACCTCTTTTTTCCAACTCAATGCCTCTAATGAATGGCTCTGTTGTATTGTTTTCTTCTATTCTTATCTCCCTGTTGTTGGTATAGCTCCCTGTTTTATTACATTTGCTGATCATTGTGCTAATGTCCTCTATATATCTGCAAAGACTATCTGGTGTAGGTTGTATCACTATTGAAAAAAAGATAATATATGCAATTACAATTCCACAAAAAAGGCAAATGCATTTTTCATTTTCTTTTAACCACAGAGAGTGACATTTGGTGTTTCAGACACAGATCGCATCTATTAACAACACCCTTAATTGCTTTACTATAGAGTTCTTGTATATTGATTTTATGATCAATATATAGATAAATGGGTGGATACAAAAGCAACAAAGAGGCCTGTTGCGACATCTGCAGAGACAATGACAGTGTCAATGAATATGCCAAAATGCTTAGGACAAAACGAGGATATTGCCAGCGTGAATTGAAAGCACAGTAATTGCCCCTAACAGATATGACATAAAGCTAATATTCATTGTTAAACTATTATGTCCATCTAACTATAACTGAACGCAATTCTTTCAACATAAATCTAACCTGATCCTTTGTTTATTTTTATCAAGCATACCAGAACAAATGATCATTTAATAACCAAGCCATAATAACTACATAATAATACACTTTGATTGATTATGTGCCATCAAGTTGGTGTCAGTTCTTAACAACATAGATTTTCCCCATGATGATCTGCTCCTAACCTGGTCCTTCAAGCCTTTCAATGGTGCACTCATTGCCACTGTAATTATGTCCATGCCACTTGTTGCTGCTAATTTCTTCTCTTGCATCTTTCCCAGCATTACAGAATAACAGATTTGGAAGGGATCTTGGAGGTCCTTTAGTCCAACTCCCTGATCAAGCAGGAAACTCTATACCATTTCAGAAAAATTGTCCAATCTCTTCTTAAAAACCTCCAGTGTTGGAACACCCACAACTTCTGGAAGCAAGCCATTCCATTGGTTAATTGCTCTTGCTGTCAGGAAATTTCTAGGTTGGTTCTCTCCTTGATTAGTTTCCATCCATTGCTTCTTGTCCTGCCTTGAGGCCCTCTCTTCTTTGTGGCAGCCCCTCAGATATTGAAACATTACTATCATGTCAGCCCTAGTCCTTCTTTTCACTAGACTAGACATGCCCATTACATCTTTCTCCACAGAACTACCATAGTTGTTCACATGATATATCAGAAATAGTATAATTTGAGCCTGATTCTTTGTGCTTTGCTTGAGAACTCCGAACTGATTTGTTTGATGGTCTACTTGTTTGTTTTCTCAACTGTCCACAATATTCTCTGGATTCATGATCAACACCAAAATTCAAAAGTGTCAATTATCTTTCTATCTTACTTCTTCAAATTCTAACTTTTGCTTCAGTATATTATCATAAAGAATACCATTGCTTGTACCTGACAAAGTTATATGCTGATATGTAGATATTCAGCATAAATAAGGGGAGAGCATTAACTTTGCCAACCTGAAGCCAGTCTCTTTCATCATGTTCTGTCCATATGTGGCTTCTTGACCTGTATATATGTTTTGCATGAGAATTGGATACTCATTTTTCAAAGCACATTCCACAGTTTGACATGATTGACACAATCTATAATCAATGAAACATATAATGACTCCTTTTTTGTATTCTTTGGCTGTCTTAATTATCCAGCATAGATCAGAAATATTATCTCATAATATTACAATATTATACCGTACAATATTATAATATATAGAAATACCTGCTTTTTCTAAAGCCAGCTTCAACATTTGGCATCTCCTTTTCCATGTAGATTCTTCTTTGTGTTGGATGATACTAAGCATTATTTAACTGGCATTTCAAATTAAGGATATTAGACAATTGGTTAACTCTCCTTTGCTGGTGTTGGAATGCAAATTAACCTCTTCCATTCAGTTGGCCACTGTGTCATTCTGCAGATTTGTTGGCATAGTTTAATTAGAGCCTTTACTTATTCTTCTTCTGTTGCTTGCCATATTTTTGTGGGTATCCATCAATTCCTGAAGCATTCCATTGACTGGAATGGAAGTGCTCATCTAATTTCATCTTCTAGTAATAGAGGTACTTGTAATCAGGGAATATCATCTAAGGTATCTATTGATTCACTATCATAATTTCAGTATTTGTTAAAACAGGTCAAACCATGAAAGACACGCACATAACCTTAGACTGTCTACTGTCGACCTCACCCCATTCCTAAGAGGTCTGTAAGGGGCGTGCATAAGCGCACCAGCGTGCCTACCGTCCCTGTCCTACTGTCCTATTGTCCTCATCTATCTGTATTCACTTTGATTATGTTTATGTTTATGTTTATACCTATACCTGCTATCTTGTACATGTTTGACAAACAAATAAATAAATAAAAATAAAATAAATAATAAGCAACATAAATAACCTCCAGACTTCTTCAGGAAGAATTAAAATGAAATATAATGATGTAAACCGCCCAGAGTCCTTCGGGAGTTGGGCGGCATATAAATTTTATAAAATAAATAAATAAAAATAAAATAAATAAATGTATACAATTCAACTGCAATAAAGGTTTAATTTAATGTCATGCTGGTTGCATATCCTAGAATTACACATCAGATATAAGCCACCAAATCATCTGTCATCCATATGGTGACCCAAAAAAGGATCAATAAATATCTAAATATCAAATACATATCTGATGGGATTCTCTTTATTTAGAATGGATGGATCAATAGCCAAATGGGAGAAGGCCAGGGGTGGGTTCCAAATTTTTTTACTACCACTCTGTGGGCGTGGCTTAATTTTGTGGGAGTGGCTTGATGGCCATGTGACCGGGTGGGAGTGGCTTGACGGCCATGTGACTGGGTGGGAGTGGCTTGATGGCCATGTGACTGGGTGGGAGTGGCTTGGCAGTCGTGTGACTGGGTGGGAGTGGCCAACTTGTAAAATGTGGTGAAAAAGTGACTTATGACCATTTTTCACACTTAATGACCATCGGTCGTTAAGTGTGGAAAATGGTCATAAGTCACTTTTTTCACTGCCATTGTAACTTTGAACAGTCACTAAACTGTTCAAAGTTACAATGGCAGTGAAAAAAGTGACTTATGACCATTTTG
>QLTV01002276.1:253562-335894 GCA_003457575.1 Thermophis baileyi
TGCATACTGAAAAAAAAAATAAAAATAAAACAAATAAAGCCAAAAAAAGATGGCGACCGCATGCACCGTGCTGGAAGCAAATACAGAGCATAAAAAGAAAAAAAATAAAAATAAAATAAATAAAGCGTGCTGGAAGTCACTTTCTGACTTCTGAACATTCTCAGAAAAAAAAAAAATCGGAAAAAATTAAAAAAAAAAGATGGCAGCCCCCACGGACCGGCAACCACCGATCTGGTTCGGATGACATCACTAGTGGGTCGCCCCCAGTTCGGGCGAACCGGTCCAAACCGGTAGGAACCCACCCCTGGAGAAGGCATCTGTTTTTCCTGTTAGACTTTGTATTGAGTTCAGTTAAATACCACATATGTGATCCAGTTATTAGTTCTATCCATGTACAGTAAGTGAGGATAAGTGTGTAGTGTGATTGCAATATTGCCATTCCTAGGTTTTCAGTGAAAGCTTTCAGTGGTAGTCAATTAGGAAACTGCTGAGGAAAACAAAATTCCATACTGAACTTTTAAAAGAACACTGAACAATAAATGCAAATATTTCAGTTATATCTGTTCAGTATCTCAAGTCAAAATACCTCCAGCTTCCAAGAACTAGAAAAACTTGAATTTCTGCGTTAGGAATGACAAACATTGAAATGAAATGAAAAATGAAATGAAATGAAATGAAGACCATTCATAAAGTGTTGTGAGTTCTAATAAAGGGTTTTTGTTTGCTACTGGGATTTTATATTCTTGCCAATCCTTTTTAGAAGCTATGTAATTAAGTGGCAAAATAAAACTTTTAAAAATAAAATTATCATATAGAGAAGGCAGACATACATAGCATAACACACATGATTGTTTGAATAGTTCCTACACCCTATTCGGGGGTGGGTTCTAACTTATCTTGTTGCCAGTTGCTTCCTCCCACACCGCGTGGCTGCGCCTCATGGAAAAAAAAGCAAAAAACAAGATGGTGACGCATGCGCAGTGCCAGAAACTCGGCTTATGCGCATGCGCAGAAGGAAAAAAAATGTTGCGCATGCGCAGAAGAAGAAAAAACCCGGAAAAATATTCCCAAAAATTTTAAAAAAAAATCAAAAAATTTTAAAAAAAAAAGATGGTGGCACCCACAGACTGGCACTGACCGAACTGGATCCGTGATGTCACTGTGACGTCACCAGCGGGTCGCTACCGGTTCGGGCGATCCAGTCCAAACCGGGAGGAACCCACCTCTGACTCTATTCTTATCCCATTGAGTCCCACTAATTCCGTGGGGACTACACTGAAGCTATATAAGCTTGAGCTAAATTTAATATACTCACTGATTTCAGTGGAAAACATTTAAGTCAGTATGTTTAAAATTGCATACTGTTATCTGGATTCACTGAGCCACAGAGGGAATGCAATTTATCACAGTGGTTCTGCAAAGATGTAAACACCTCCAGGTAATAGAAGTGATAACATCTACACTCTGCAGTTTAGAAATAGAGCTAGCCTGGTTCTTTTTTTTCCAAGAAAAGTACTGCTAACATCTGCTTTAAAATAATTGTTGAACATTTTAATTGTCCATATTTCAAACCTTAAAATAAGAATTGCCTGAGCAATACAAAATAATCTCTCTCAATTTTTTTCATATAGCAAATGCTGGGTTAAAATTACTGAAAATGTTGTGAACTAGTTCAGTTCAATGTTACACTTCTGTACAGGAGGTTCACCAATGTTTCAAGACATGGTCTCCAGTGTGTTCAGATATTAGCTGTCTTCTGCCTTGTATTGGTTTTTTTTTTACCCTGTTTGCCCCAAAATAAGACATCCCCTGATAATAAGCCCAATCGGGCTTTTGAGTGCATGGCAATAAGGCCAAGCGCTTATTTCAGGGTTCAAAAAAATATAAGACAAGGTCTTATTTTCGGGGAAACACGGTAGTTTTGTGTATGTGTAAGTGTACATGTGAGAATGGGGTGGGCTTGGGGATAGGATGCATTACAACATAGGATCTATACAATGATTTCTACTATTAGTTTTATTGCAAAGAAATTTATCCTACAAAACTGCTCAGCATGCCTTGATAGTTTCAAACATTGCATACTTACTCACCTATTCAATATCTCTTCAGTTTCTTTCTAAAAGAATACTAATCAATATCTCTAGAATTTCAAAATTATTCAGATATTCAATGTCTCTATGTTGCCTTTATTATTGTTTAATCACTCATTTGCTTCTGACTGAGCCAATGGGTATCATTGTGCTGAGAGTCAGTCAGTCATTGTTTCTTCTGGGTTCTTGAAAGCTTCTGCTTGAGTCATCAATAATAACAACCAGCCATCTTGTTTTCTTCAGTCTCTTTTTCAATTGACTGATTTTTCCAAGCATTGTAGTCTTCTCCAATGATTCTTGCTCTTACATTATATGTGCAAAATATTTAAGCTTTAGTATTATCAGTTCTTCTCGTGAGAAGTCCTGATTTTACTTCATCCAACATGAAATGATTTCTTCCTCTTTTGGACCAAGATATTTGCAACAATTTTATCCAGCACTACAATTCAAAAATAATCCTTTTTACTTCATTCTCTTTTTCTGATAGTCCAGACATCACAGCCAGATGTTACAACAAGGAAAGAAAGCTATGTCTTTGACAATATGTACTTTTGTTGTCAGTGTGAAGTCTCTGTACTTTAATATTTTGAGTAGATTTGACACAGTTCTTCTCCCAAGTAACACAGGTTTCCTTATAGCTAATGCAGCATTTCATACTGCTATGAAGATGAAGTCTGTTGCCACTTCAGTTTCTTCAACATCTATTTCATGGGTTGACATAATCTTAGTTTCTGAATATTGAGCACTTTAGCTTTTGCATTCTCTTCTTTCCCTTTCAGCAAGTGACTCCTTATATTTTTCTTGTCTGTCTTCAATATTAATATACATGTAGTGTGACCAGCATGTCTGAGTTTGCTGAAGTTTCAGCAATTGTTAATTGCAATTTCTGTTACTATGAGGTTCTTTTTCAAATGCTTTACTGACATCACTCTATAATACATCAACATTTTTTTCAAATGATTTACTGTAAAAAGTTCTCTAATTTTTAAAAGTAGCTAATTCATGCTGATATCTCATAATAACTTTACTTAATTACTCTGATATTGTAGATATAAACTTATTCAGAGTAAATTAATTGAACATGAGCAGGAATTATTGATCTCAAGCTTCTATTCTGTCCCTTTATTCTGCTGTTTGCTATCTATAAAGACAATTATTTTCCTGTAATACTCTAAGAAAGTGAAAGTTGGACTCTGAAATAGCAGGAAAGAAAGGAGATTGATACTTTTTGGACTTTGGTATTGGACAAAACTTCTGGGAATACTACAGATAGCAAACAAATAAACCCATAATTCTCAAATTACAATTAACCAGACTCAAATTATCTTACTTCAGACATATTATGTGAAGACCTAAATCTCTGGAGGAGGTGAAAGAGAAGACTACTCTTTTACAGTGGATGTACTGTTGGAAGACTTAAAGAACCAGATTGGGGACAGAGCATCCTGGAAAAGGTCTATAAATGAGGTTGCTAAACGTCAACATCAACTTTATGGCACATAATCAATCAATTCTGCTGCTCACAACTGCCTGGTTGAATGTATACAGTTAAGAATAGGGAAGGTTGATAAAATAGGAATTTTAGGAAAGCTCTTCTTTGTTAGAATTCTGCCATCTTTCCCGAGCAGGTGCTGTAATTATTTTTTTCTGCTCTTCTTTTTATTTAAACATACCTAAAAGGCCCTTTGTGTTATTTATAGGATCCTTTACCAATCTCAGCTGGATTGAGCTTTAGCTTTTTAAACAACTTCTCTTTTTACTGGGCTGACTGTATTCTTTCTTGATGTCTCACCCCTTTTTTGTATCTTTTATATTTAGCTCTATCTTTATTGCTACTCCAGATCATCCAAATCATCGACAGTGCTTATTTGCAGATAGATTACCTCTGAATCTACACAGTACTATATATTTCTACTATTCTGAAGCAAAATGTGGGGGAAATAGAAACATAGATCTATCATTGAAATGACGCAGCACTGTAAAATTCAGAGATAGAACAATATTTTATAAAAAGCTTCCCATGCAAGAGTGCAAACGTGTTCTGCATACCTGCAAAACAAGGGGATTTAAGGGAAGCAGAAAAACAGTGGAAGGCAGAAGAAGGAGCAGTAAGCATCACGGTTAGAATAAATCCAGTAAATTACAAGTTCTCTCCTAAATCCATGAGTACAATAAAACACTTTCAGATATGGGACTTCTAGATCTTCCTTTCTTTCTTTTTTGCCAGATTCAGTGCTATGTTTGGCTTTGAGTAGTGTGCCATGTGCTGACTCCAAAAAATAATGGATCAGGCAATGGGATTTAATTACTTTCTCATCAAAATTTACATAATATAAAATTATAAAATAAATATAGTAGAGAGAAAAAGTCTCCTATAGTCTTTAATAGTATTCCCCTCTTGTCACATTAAATTACACTGTGGTAATGGAAGCTCTTTAGGAATCATACCGAAGAATATTATACAGACTTGGGACCATAAGTTGAGTATTAATTGTGTTACCTCAATATGTGGGAAAAGAAAATCTTACAGGTCCAGGCAGATAACCATAACTTTTTCCAGGATTGTCTATTCCATTCCTTCCAATTTTCTGTCCCTTTATCTTGTATACTCAACATTAGAAAGCTACTGGAGCATATTCCCTCCTAATTGAATTTAATTTATTTCATAGATATGTTTTCCTCCTGTAAAGCTTACTTATACTTCTGAAAACTGTGAATAGGCTTCCATGAGCATGCTGATACTTCCCTTGTGTTGCTCACTGGCTGATTATCATAACTAAAAAGCATGTTTCTTATTATTAGAAAAATAAATAAATACTGTTTATTTATTTGTATTTTAAAAAAGGACATCTGAGGTTGCTATTTCAAATCAACTACTGTTCACCTCTGCTTTCAAATTAATTGGAAAAACTGAAGAATTAATTAAAGGCAAATTATATAACAGCTCTTACAGAACTCAAAATTGTAAACTGCATATAACCATTTGACAAAATGTTGCAGCTGTGGATATTTTCTCATGCAGTTAACCACTGAGAACAAGGGGGAAAAAATAAGGACAGCAACCCTTGAAATTAGACTTCTATGAGCACCAGCAGTTTTATTTCTAAATAATTTATGCAACTGGGCTGATATTTCAATGGCCAAGTGCCTAGGAAGGCAGCGTTAAGCCCCTAATGCCCTGGTGGTGAACCTATGGCACACAGAGCCTTCTCTGTGGGCATGTGTGCTGTCGCCCCAGCACAGCCGAAACGCTGCCGAACATGCATCGAAACAAGTGATGGGCAGAACAGGGCTCTGATTGGTGGATGCGGTTTCGTTTCGCACCTCCTGTTTAAGTTGATAGACAGCCGGGGACCTGTTTGCGAATGGTCCCCGCTCCTTTCCTTCTGTTTCGAAAAACCCTCCCCGGCCTTTCACTTTTTCCACCCCTGTTTCCCTCTGATAGTTGTCATTTGCTTGCCTTCTTTCAAAAAATTACACAGATACAACACCAAATAACCGGTGCGTTGATGAGACCTAATTGCACAGAATGGGGGATGGGGTTAAGACTAGACTAGAGAAATCTTGCACACCTCTCTCTATCTCTGCAGCAATAACAAATCCCTAGCTGCCCATCTCCTTGCCCCGTGCTTGGTCCCCTTGGTGTGTTCTTTTCCTGTGGCAGGATTGTCTCGGATCATGTGCAGAGTGCCTTCGCCATTCAACGCCCCCACCCTCCAAAATTCAGACTAGGATTAGGCCTTTCAAATCAACCCCTGCAAATTTTCATCTCTCACCAGAGCAATAGAAAGGAGAGAAGGAGAAGAGGACTCTTTAGCTTCGCCCTTTTTCGGTCTGGCTCCCTCCCGCCCTCCTGTGCTGTGGTGACCCTTCACACTCACCCCACTTCCCTGCCACATTCCCACGAGGACTGCTCCCCTGTCTCCTTTCGGGAGCCCGCCTGATCTCCCTTCTAAGGCTCTGCTACCTCCTCTTACCGTCTCCCTGCTCCCCACACCAGTGGCAGCAGCAGGTAAAGGGAGGTTGGCTGCCCTGGAACTTTGGCAGGGTGCCTGGAAAAGGTCTGGCCTGGGGAGGGGAGGGCGGCGGTGGGAACCCTGTAGATGCTGAGACCTTCCCTCACCAGAAGGGCTTGGCTGACTCGGTGCAGGGACAAGGATGGCGGAGGCGTCGTGGGGGTGGTGTGTGCATTTGTGTGTGTGTGTGTGAGAGTGAGTGACAGTGAGTGAGAGAGAGGGAGGGAAAGAGAGAGAGAGAGAAAGAGAAAGAGAGAGAGGGGGGAGAGAAAGAGAGAGATAGGGAGGGAAAGAGAGAGAGAAAGAGAGAGGGGGAGAGAGAGGGAAAGAGAGGGAGAGAGGGAAAGAGAGAGGGAGGGAGGGAAAGAGAGAGAGAGAGACAGACAGAGAGAGGGAGGGAGGGAAAGAGAGAGGGGGGAAAGAGAGAGAGAGAGGGAGGGAAAGAGAGAAATGATATTACAAAAGTTTTTCTTTTTTATTGTTGCTAAACGTAATATTTCAAAAGCAGAAAAAAAATTAAGGGGCAAAAAAGTGCATTTATCACATTTTTCTTAGAACAATTAGCTGAACTCTGCCTTGTTTATCATTATTTTAGGTAGTAAAACCTCGGTATTCAGGTTAAATTGCCATGTTGGCACTTTGCAATAAATAAATGGGTTTTGGGTTGCAGTTTGGGCACTCGGTCTCTAAAAGGTTCGCCATCACTGCCCTAATGGATGTTAAACTCCTTTATTTCAATGGAAATTAATTGTAACTTCATATTGACACCTAAATCTAAACTATTGATACACAGTGCCGGCATGGTACAATTATTATTTTCTTTCTCAATCGGAAAAGGCAAAAATAGCATATGTGTCCTCTTTTCTATATCCATAACTACATTTCAGAAAGCCATCCAGTGGGATTACACAGCCAAGGCTTGTTTGGAATTCTGACAGTATTATAAGAAGTCAAAAAGAGCCATTTCTCTTCTTTCTGGTTCTGATCAATTGAACCCATATTTCCCGACAAGCAGTGCTGCTCTATTAGCTACCCCAGCCCTAAAATTACATGCGTGATATATACAGTCATTTATATTCCAGGCACAGAAGATGAAATAATTCCTGTGCCATGTCCATTTTTGTGCTGTTAAGGCATTCTCTTGCTTTGCAAGCAAAACAGTAGATCTTTCATTTGCTAGTGACATTCCACAAAGTGCTTATAATTCAGTGTTCGCTTATCAGCTGTCCAATCTCCCTCTCTAGGGAATGTGTCAACCATCAAAAGCAGTGGAGGAGGTGTACTGAATCTTAATGGCTTCTATTTAATCAGATTCACTTTCTTAAGGGCATTTAATCAATGAGGACAAGTCGTAGGCAGATTTTTAAATAAATGTGTCACTTTAGCGTAATCCACAGCACAGCTGAATGTATTTGTTTATGAGATTCTCCTGCCATGCGCCTTGTTGCTCAGCTGAATCGACAGTCTGGAAATAAAAATGTGTTGCATGTAGTTTTAAATTAGTCCTTAACCAATAAGTTTATTTGGAATATCTAAAGTATTTCAGAAATGTTTTGAACCAGGAATGTATTTATTGCCAAAATTGGAATGACGGAGGGGTGAAAAGAATAAGCTATTCTGTCAGCTATGATTCTCAAATCCTTAATAAATTAGCATTAATCTTGGAATTGGAAAAAAGCTCCTTATAAAGGAATCATTCAGTTCAGACTGCTGGAAAGAAGCAAGCAAAGTCCACTCTTATGCATACTTATCTTTAAGTAGGCCTATGGGATTTAGTTTCATCAAGTAAGCATGTAGAGGAAGAGGCACAAGTTCTACTTAAAGCTGTAAGGCATATTTTAATCAGTAAACCAAGTAATGAAATCATGAATTCAACCATTTTCCTAACAGTGAAAATATACTCGCCCCCTCAAAAGTAAGCCCCAGGAGTTAAGGGTAAGTTACTCCCAGAAATGTGTATATAGCAGATTTATCTGCTCTAATGTTCCATGGATCGTTCCCTATATAGTCAAAAGGCATGCCAGCTGTGGTTGTGGTCCAACATTGTCATTAGAAATTGGGAAAGGCTTTGCAGACTAAAAGGCTTAACACCGAGCAACACAGTTTTAATCTTTATTGTTCAAAGGTGTCCACAAAGTTAAATTTCAACATCAAGTAATTCTAAGCGTTTAGAGAATGATTAAGTTTTACAGAAGTTCAAATTTGTGCCGGATTTAATTTCTAAACAAACAAGAGAACAAAAATACAAAACCACAGATTTGCATAAGAAATTCAGATGACAATAAACATAAAGTATTGTCATACTTTCCTAGCTTGACCAAAGCAGCATTCAGTCTTCCCAAGGATTTTCTTCTACATTTTTTAAGGCTAGGAAAGAAAGTTACCTGCCTATCAACAAAAGTGATTAAGGCAGCCAATAAACAAAATAAATAAGACAATTCAGAAATAATATCATAAATATATAAATTAGGAAGGTCCAGAGATTTCTTCTCCAAATATCTTCACTACAATGAATTTTGAATATGTGCAGAAATCCGAAAGTTTATTCAAGGACTAACTAGTTTAGCTAAGCTGATGAATGGGTTTTACTGAGAACTCTTTGTGTCATTGCTTTTTGTTTTTTCTATATTGCTCTTTTTCTAATAAATTCCTTTTTATATCCAATCGATGCACTGGTTTCAAGTGGATTTCTCATTAAGATTTTCCCCCAATTACTTATTTGGTTGACATAAGAACTGTTTAGTTTGGCATTTCTGAATTTTGAGCAGGAAAGTATCTTCCTTCCTTCTTCCCTCCCTCCCTTTCTCTGGATTAAAATGAAATGTCATTGGTAGAAGGGTTAAAAATTGCTCATCTGTATAGACTTGAATATGTCAGAAGCTTTGACTTGCCTATGACATCTTACCATACCTTTTACTGGAGAAACATATCTTTTGCTGAAGTTTTCAATTATCATAGTGTGATGGACGTTACTGAGATGGGCGGCATATAAATGTAGTAAATAAAAGATAAAAAATAAATCACTGCTCCCAGACTGGAAAATTGCTTCCCAGTGTTCAAATGTTACCTGATGATGAGCAACCTCAGCATCCCTCATCTCACCCTCCTCTCTCTCTCTCTCTCTTTTAAACCTTCATGTTCAGGCTGGAGTTAGATGGGATAAACATGTCAAGAGAAAATGCCTTGGAAGAGAGATCTGAAGTGTGCATGCAGGGCACACTATCATCTGAATTTTAAAAAGAAATTGTCAGATTTTTCTTTTTTTGGCAAGATACAGGAGGAAGATAAATATTAAACATACCGTTTAAAGTCAAGGAGAGGAGAAGAGAGAAGAAAAAATTAAAAGATGGTTGATTCAATAGTTTATTGTTATTCTATGGATTTATATAGCTAGTTGCAGATTCACATTTAATAGAAGCCAAAGAAAAGTCAATCGTAACAGTCAGAAAACCATTCAGTTTACCTCTATCTTTAGAAAGGAGTAGCTTTTTAGCTTAAAATGTGACAATAACATTGGATTTTATGATTGTGCGATGTTATGTAAAACCTTTTCTCATAGGCTTTTATTAAGAACTCAAATGAAATTATAAAAGAAACATTGAAAACAGTGTCACAGCTTCAGAGGAAGAAATGAATTAGAATAGTCTGCCAGATAACGTACAGGATAAGTAAATATCTATACACACTTTTTATGTTTTATAAAAGAAAGAGACACCTTCATATATTATATAGGGTGATATAAAATTATCTAGGTGAGATCAGAGGAACTAAAAATCCAGATAGATGTAGCTGAGAATATTCTCATTTTATCCTTACATTGCTCTTTTGCTTTATACCCACATGCCTTTGTTCCCACAGACAGTTATTCAGAGCACAGAACTAAAATGATAACCATATTGGAAAGTAAATACAAAAGGCTTTTTGGAGGTATATTCATTGTAACAATTTGTTCAGCAAGTCAATTCTTTAAAATCAGTGACAAATGTCATTAATTTTTGTCTATACTATAAATAATATAATGTACCACTCTCCCTACTTTTGTAATATTTAACAGCTTTTGACAATAACAGAACTGGCTTCTTTTCTTCTCTTCTCTTCTCTTCTCTTCTCTTTTTCTTTAAATAATCTTTAATATGTATCTCCAAAGTCACATAAATCAAACCATTTTGTAAACTGTGTCACAACCTTTTAAAATATATCTTTGTGTTAGCTTTAACATCATTATGTGCCATTGTGATGAAAATGGACGTTCTGTATCCTGTGATAATGAAAATAGCCACTTTATGTAGTTTCTGCCTGCAATTATCCAGGCTTTTCTCAGGCTCTAGAGAAATCTAGGCTAATTGCTTTGGGACTTTCATTACATTTCCATAAATTCTTTGTTAATTTTTCATGAGAAAGTGTTATTGCAGTTGGCCTTAAAGTTCGCATTGTGTTCAATAGTATAAAGAAGTCATTTGTGAAAAATATAACTAACCCATGTATGTTTGGATCAAAGCTTTCTTCTTTTTATCTGCTCATATTCTCAGGTGAAACTAGGGGTGATTCATCCAAATCCTTCAATGCTCTTCATTTTGATATGAGCTTTGCTCCCACTCAGCTACCCATCTCAAAGCAAATCTAAAAGGAGCACTGTGGTGGTGCATGACCTTGTCATTATAGGACATGAATTGAGTTTGCTTTATCGGACAGTTGGGCTTGATGAAAAGGGATAAAAGCAATTCCGCTGCCAAGACAAAGAACTCTAACACAGTAGAAGCAACAACGAAAACTACCCTGAATGGGAATGCACTGCAACTTGTGATCTCATATTTGATTTATTGATTGTTTCAAGCTGAAAGCCACAGCTTCAGTGGACTCTAAATAACAGCAAAACAAATGCAAGTCTATTTTATTGCTCAGTTGCATTCACTAGTCTAAAGTGAAGATGAATTCTCTACAGTGCTAAGCATTTTGGGGAATAATAGCAGTGACTTGCCAAATCCACAAAATCCTCTTCATTCTCTCAAGTAAATTAAAAATGTCCTCCCCTCCAATGCTGTTATTGCTTCTTTTGACCATTTCCAGGTACTGATTTTCCCAGGCAAACCCTGCTCACAAAAGTGATTTAAACAACTACATGACATCTTTTAGCAGCATTCTTACGATATTGTGAAAATCACAATGGAAAATATTTAGGGTTGGCAAAATATTGATCTCAATCTCAGCAACTGAGGCTGTTGTTGTTGGAAAAAATGTATGTACTAGTTGGACCTTACGTGTTTTGCTATGGTCAGTGACCTTCTCACAAGCATCTCTTCAAGTTATCCAGTTTGGTATAGTGGTTCAGGTGCTGAACTAGAAAATGGAAGCCTGAGAATTCTAGTCCTTCCTTAGGTATAGAAGGCATCTGGGTGACATTGGGACAGTCAATCTCTCTCAGTGCATTGCTCCTCACAGGATTGTTGTTAAGGGGAAAAGATGCAGAAGAAGCATTATGTACACTGCCTCGAGTTGCACAAAATAAAGATGGAATATAATTCTAATAAATAACTATCCAGTCCATTTACCAAGTACTCCTTTTTCCTTGCAGTAGTCAAACTCACGCCTCCCAAGAAAGAAAGAGCATCTCAGCCTCTATTTAACAAAAGATAATATAGCATAATAAAGTAGGGCAATCCAACCATTCCATTGATTTCTGGTAGTGTCTGGTACCATTAAATCATGACTAGGAAGCTGTTACTGGGACATTGATTGCAAAACCTCAGTAAAATAATTCCTGGAATTTGATAACTTGAAAAAGCACACCATGCCACACACACATACACACACACATATATCACTCTTATGAATTGTTCAGAACAGAGTTAGCATGTCATCTGAGGTAACTAGGTTAAAAATAAGAGTGAAACGAGGCTCATATTTTAAGGAAAGAATAAGCTGCAGAGCCTCTGTAAAACTAGGATAGCTCTGAAAAGCTTTTCTTGTGTCTGTCTCACCTGGCTTTTTTGAAGGAGACCTTAATTGGGGGGGGGGGGTTAAAAAGGAAAACTGGCATATTACTAAGGAAAGAACCATCATATTTATTTTCCATAATTCTTACCGGGCCCTGCAGAGTTTGCAAGAGGCCCTTTAGGGAAAAAACAAATAGTGAATGGCTGAAGCCCAGTCAGTCATTTGGAAATATATCCACCTCCCCATAAAAAAATAAATACCGTATTTTTCGGACTATAAGACGCACCGGTGTATAAGACTCACCAAGATTTTGAAGAGGTAAGTAAGGAAAAAAAGTTTTTGCCCTCCCCCAGCCCCCAGGAGCACTCTGCAGACCTCCCAAACCCTCTGCACACACCATTTTTGTGAAAAATGGGCTGTTTTTTTGCAAAAACAGGGGCGTTTTTGCCTCCCCCAGCCCCCAGGAGCACTCTGCAGACCTCCCAAACCCTCTGCGCACCTGTTTTCGCACGGGGCAGGGCTTCGGGAGGCCAAAAATGGCTGTATTCAGTGTATAAGACGGACCAACATTTCCACCCTCTTTTAGGGGGGGAAGTGCGTCTTACTCCAAAAAATACGGTAATAAAAAAGTAACCTTAATGGTAGAAAGAGTGAGAAGTAATCTTATTAGATGGCTTTCCCATAAATGAGTGTTTTGTGACTAGCTTACCCATCATGATAGACCTTCTATGAATCATGGTAGTCTAGGGCTACCATGGCTGGTCTGCACAAATCCAAAAGATTGCTAGATAGTAGCAAATAGTTGAGATTTTCTGTATCTCTTTGCTGCCATGTAGTGTTGTCCAGATTTTTACGGTTCAAATGTGACAATCCTAACTACGTCTATTTTCCATTTGTTATATATATATATATATATATATATTTTTTCAGGACATTGTAAAAACGTGCTGTAAGATCATTGGCTACAGGCAAATCAGAAATGGGATAAATCGATGGTGGATTGATAATCACAAAGCCATGTCAAAACCACCTTGTGAGACAGTAGTGGGTTCTAAAACCCATTGCTACCGGTTCACGTGCGCGCTCACGTGCATGTGTGATGCTTCTGCAGATGCACAGAAGCTTCTGTGCATGCGCAGAAGCATCCTGGGCGGGTGGGCGGAGCCTCCCACTGCCGCCGCTAGTGGTTCGCAGAACCAGGCCGAACCAGGAACAACCCACCGCTGTTGTGAGAGCACTGCAAATTTTCAGCAATCAGGATGTGTTTATCAACCTCACAGGTTGTGTAGTTTTGCAGTCCAGGATGACATCCTAAAAATCATGTGCTTTTTACACTGATGTCATTGGCCTTAGAGACATGATTTTGGCTGTTTTTATGTTTTATGATGTGCAAAATTGCCAGTACAAAGAGACTATTTTTCTACACCTTAAATGGTGATTAAGGAACAGGGTCCCCCGGATATCAGAATCTGACATCAGCAGATACCTTCCCAGTTTTCTTTTCTAAATAGTACTTGACTGGCAATGGACAGGCTCAGTCCGAGTAGAAAGAATATAGTAATTATATTTATTTATTTAAAATATTTTAAAGCTGCATTTAAGCATGGAGGGGGGGAAACATTTTTTTAATTGTATCTCCCACATTGTGTCTTTTTATTGATATCAAGAGCTACCATGATTTGCATTTCCAAAACCACCAGGTATTATAGAAATAACATTAAAAAAAATATTGCATTGGTTTTAGCTCTAAGTGCAAACCATATAAAAATACTAAGTACTAAGAGTTGGCAAAGGGCTTGAAAAAGATAAATTAGCTAATTCCTTGAACTGAACCCACCTTCCAGTGATTACATTCAGTTGGCCTGTAAGGTTTTAGCAATAATACAGAAATAGTTTACCACTGTCTTTATTTATGTCTTTATTTATTTTTATTTTATTTATTTATTTATTTATTTTTGTCAAGCATATATATAAGATTGCAGTAAAAGTATAAACATGTATACATGAGACGGTTTTGAGTACATGGGAACATTAGGACAGGGACAGTAGGCACGTTGGTGTGCTTATGCACGCCCCTTACAGACCTCTTAGGAATGGGGTGAGGTCAACAGTAGACAGTCTAAGGTTAAAATTTTGTGGATTTGGGGAAGGTTCTTCTGGGGTGGGTTACTTCCTGGTCTAATTTATAATCCTGGTTTTCCATTAAAGTAATACCTGTTACAATTTTGTTTAATATTTCAAGAGCTACAAAAACTTGTGCAAGAAACTTGTGCTGTGTGCAGGTCGAGAAAATAAGAACTCGGCTTTCTTAGTAGAGAAAAAAGAAAGTATTTAGAGTAACTATAGCAACTATTGGAAGAGGGAATGCCCTTCTTTGTATAGGGCCTTCTTTTCCTAAAGTTCCCCTTTCCACAAATACTGAGTTTTCATTGTTACAAATACCATACAGATTATAGAAATAAAAATATATGCCAACTTTAATTACTATATGCGCAATTGATTTAAAAAACCTAATATTTTTGGAAGCAGTAATGCAGGAAAATATTTGACCCATACCAAGATCTACATCAAGAAGCTGTGTCTTCAACATTCCAGACTGTCTAGATGCTTCAGAGACTTTATTGGCGGATTAAGTTCATAAGGAATTATTCTATCTATGAAATATATTCATTCAATCACTTTATCAAACTCCTGGAAATCTCCTTATGCTTTGCTTATTGTTCGATACATTCCTCTTTCTGTCCTAAAGATGCAACTGTGTGTATACTTTCACAAACACTTTACAGGACTGACACTTGACAGTAAGATTAATGTCCAGATTGGCATTGATGTCACTTCCATTCTACATTCCCTGCCATTAATTCTGTCATATAACCCACTTCTTATTAAATATTTATATAGCACTGATGCCAGCTTCACTGCTTCACCTATGGTGAAAAGGGGCAATGAAATGCCGAAAGCAAGATGTTAACAGACTCTTCGCAATTTTTTGAAATTGGGACAAACTTGTTTAAATGGAAGCTGAAGCTTACTTTCTCCATGCATTTAGGAATATCTGCATGTAAAAGCCTTTTTCTTAAACTGATCTTTTGTTCTGTCCTAGAATGAATGTAATTCGGGGGGGGGGGAATAGTTTACTGATCCAAGTAACAATATTTTAATAATGTTCATTTGCATATGTGTGAACTCAGTGTATATGCAGACATTGTGACATTTATATTTCTGGTTTATAATCCCTTCTAAACAATCATAATGCAAATCCATTCATGCGCTCTTTCTTCTCTCCCTGTTTCTTTGACTGCAATTCAAGAAGTTCTCTTCTGAAAACTCTACAGAAATTAATGAAGCTTTGCTGCTAGACAGGAAAGATTCTCAGTAGATTTTATCCCCAAATCAATAAGTGACCTTGAAATTCACTATCAAAAGAAATGCAAAAAAGCTTTTTATGCTCTGAACAGCTATTTTTCCTACAGACTCAAAGGCCTACAAATTCCCCCGCCACAGACAAAGATTTGCCTTTAGTACAAGTAAGTGAAGTCTAGTGTTAGCACATTCAGCTCCCCTCACTGATGTGGGGAAACAATTGGCTCATTGAAATCCTTTGGGAAGACAAATGTCTATGTGTTTTCGTAGACGAGGAGTCTCTGGAAGAACTAAATTACAAAAACTGTGAATAACACGTTGTTTTACAGGATGTTCGTGGCTTATGGATTTATTTTGCAGACTAATCAGAAATAAAAAGTGTCTTACAACTGGGAATGCCTTCCCCTCTTTCTTCAGTGTTCAATTTTTAGGGTGCTGCAGACAGGTAAGAATGGTGCTTGACTCAGTGGCATTGCACTGTTAAGTTATGCAGACAAGCATTGTCATTACTTAACTGCCATGGAAGGTGCTGAATGCATCCCTGTTGGTTTTTATTGGGGAGGGGCCTGTCAGGATCTATATTGCACGCCTCATTAACTGCTTCATTAAGACTACAGAAAGCCTTCTGGGTGTTAAACCTGTTGCACGTTCAAGGCAATGCAACAAAACATGCACCATCTGAACCATTCAGGCAATCCCGGGTGTCTGATGGGCAGGGTCCCCCGCCCATGACCTCAGGGAGAATTGGTGGGAGTAGGGAAAGAACCAAGTTGTCCTTCCCAAATGGACAGCAAACAAATTCATCTTCAAATTCAATCGGGATTTTATCCCAATGGCGTTCTTTTATGTTGTTTTGTCATACAATCAATTAACAAACAAGCCAAAGAAACATAAAAGGTAAATGACCATATATGTGCTTGAAGATTTGCACAGATTCTGGCTTCATTGTTTTTAAAAATAAATTAAAAAAGACATGGTCTGCTTTATTTGATAAATGAGGTGTTTATTAATTATTATACGGTAAATTCAACATTTCCATTTGTCCTTCCATGAGCATTTAAAGAATAATTTAGATGTTACTACTTTGGGTTTAGACAATGGCTTTCTCTAATCACGTTATGGATCCAAGAGCGTTCAACACAGTTGGGAATATATCTCTGAAACTGTTGGGTTTTTTTTTAATCTTGTCTTTTCCCTTATTTAGAGCTTGTCTTGAAATGATTCCAAATATTATTTCTTTAATGTTAATAATAATATTAATAATAACAGGGCTAAAATCCTGTGGGACTTCCAGATCTAGACAGATAGATAGGAGGTACTGGCCAATCAACCATTAGCTGCATTATGGAAATATTACAATGAATGCAATGAAGAAAATCTCTACGCTCTGCAGATATAGATAGGAAAGACCTTTTTACATCTTGAGTTTAATAATATGATCCAGCATATTATCCTCCAGGTGCTTTCATATAGTTTAAGATCTACATGAAATTGTAGGGGAGGTCAGTCCATTTACAAATGCAAAAGAATAAAGTTGGTAATTGACTGGATGTAAGAATATTGGATGTAAAAAACTAATCTATCTATCTATCTATCTATCTATCTATCTATCTATCATCTATCTATCTATCTATCTATCTATCTATCTGTGCATCCATGTAAATGCAAATCTAGACAGTGGTTGCAATGCCTTTGTCCAAACATTTGTTTCTATGTAAACATTCTTTTGCAGTAATTTTATTTTACTTTTGGGGTATCTTTGCCCTGGTTAGAGCACTATTTAGAACTCATGTCTGGAAAATGTATTTCTGGCCATGATGGTACATTGATCATTACAGCAAAGGACCTTCCATTGGGCTGTCTTTGAAGTGTATCCAAAACTACCTTTAACTGGGATGAGTTTTCCAGAGCCCCTGACAAAAATACTCCTTGTCACCTGATAGTGAGATGTTAGATACTGAATGTAGAATGCTGTGTATGCAAAGCATGCCAGCATTACTAAAAAGAATAAAATTACTCTCAGATCCACTTTAGTTGTCTTGATCTGAGTTTCAAATATAAAAACGTGACTTTTGTACTATTATAATCTATTAAATGTTAAAACACTTGGATTTGCAAAGCAAGAAATTGATACTGTGTATTTCATTATAGCTTTCACATATGTCTGAAGGAACAGTACTGTATGCTGCCGATAGTCACTTTCATGTGAGATAGGTGGCTATACAAATATGATAAATAAATAAAATAAACTACTGTCAAGAATTTGTAGGCAGGTCATAGCAAATGTAGCCATGAGCTATTTCAGAATAGCCAAAATGTTTTGAAATTTGAGAACAAACACACCTTAGGTTATGCAGATGATCAAGCAATGGGTGATAGCGTTTCCTAACAAAAATATGAACTTATGAAAACATCAGATTACATAAGGCAGATTTGACATGAAGACAATAAATAAGAAAAGTGAGGTAGAAGTATATTCTGATTGTTGTGGCTAGTTTCCTAGAAAGTATTCTCTAACCCACAAAATGTGACAAAAGCATTATCATTATCTAATCACAATGCTTGCACGAACGTAATCACTATTACAAAAATGACTTGGGTAGGTCAGTTACATGATTCACAATACATTTCTTATTAGCTTTGTCATCAGAAAAGCATTTTGGTGATTCCTTGAAAACATCTTGAGAACTAACAAGTAAATTATATAGAGCTGAAGGTTGAAGTATGCAGCTGAGGCATAAAGTGGTCAGCCCCTGAGGCCCATTATTAAAAGGTAGCTTTTCCCACATTCCTTTTAATTCATATACAGAATTCTCTGTTCCCTTTGAACACCACAAAACCATAAATAGGCAAATAGAGGAATCTTTTCCTGCTCTACACTGTGACACACCAAAATACATATATTGCTAATCGCTTGGAAGAATCCAGTCTTGTTTTTTCTGTCTTCTTCATTGCCCAGATCAATGGCATTAAGTATACCCAGGAATGGCATTAAGTATACCCAGATACATTCTCCTTCATTGTTCCTAATCTGAAGCAGCACGGGTGGGGAGAAACTGGTAGGGAGGCCTATGCTTTCAGTGAAAAAGAAATGAGCTGTTGGATTTGGCAAATCACCTGATATTATCACCTCTACCCTTGAGAGTATTGACTGCTAGAAGTCAATATACTTCATCTAATGGCTACTTCATTTAGCAAATGTTTGGAATTATAACAGTGTTTGTTTGTTTGTTTGTTTTTTAAATCATTTTCCAACCAATGCATGCATTTAGTATCCAATTTCATGAACCTGACAACACAAGACTTAAGTTGAAATTGATTACTATCTGGTCAGTTTCAGGCAGCAGGGTAAGCAATATCGAAGGGTCTAATCAACTAATTAATGTCGCAGGCCTAAGCTTGTTAACCAGGGGTGGGGAAAATATGGCAACTTTATGACCTGTGGACTTCAACTCCCAGAATCCCTGAGCCAGCTATACTCAGCCAATTCTGGGAGTAGAAGTCCACAGATTGTAAAGTTACCATTGTTGCCCATCCCTGAAAAAGCAGCTCAGGATGAGATAGCTTGTTTAAGCCCTTTTTGCCAGTGGGCAAAAAAGGCAAAAAAAAAAATGTCAGACACAGGATACCATATCACAGAACTTTATTTGAATGAGAAGATAGCAATCAATGATATTCACAGCAATTATCTTTATCTTGTTCAGTTTGCCTAGTGACCATTAAGTTTCCCATTTAAGGAACAGATTGTGATTGCTAAATAAGGAGAGGATACAGTAATAATTTTCCAGATGTGATGTTTAAGGGAATACTTGCTCCAGGAATTTTTAAACACCCCCCCCCATAGTTTTTTTTTTAGTTTGGCTGAGAAGGCAAAGAACAAACATGTCCATGTAGCATAGAAGAACATGCTGCCTTTCCTCCAAAAAAACACACAACAAAAACACTATTTTCTTAGTTTGACAAGCTTCCTGCCTTTGAGGTGAACTGTCCATCTAAAATAAAATATCTAGCAGTGACAATAGATTTACTTTCATGTGTTCCACTAAGAGCCGAGGTGGCGCAGTGGTTAGAGTGCAGCACTGCAGGCTACTTCAGCTGACTGCTAGCTGCAGTTCGGTGGTTCAGATCTCACCGGCTCAAGGTTGACTCAGCCTTCCATCCTTCTGAGGTGGGTAAAATGAGGACCCAGATTGTTGGGGGCAATATGCTAACTCTGTAAACCGCTTAGAGAGGGCTGTAAAGCACTATGAAGCGGTATATAAGTCTAACTGCTATTGCTATTGCTAAAATCCATGTTGCAGAATTCCATGAAGACCAGGGATGTTGTTATCGAAGACTCTCGAAAAAAATAGTCTTTAAATGCATATACTTATTGTACTTCTTCCATCCTATATTTTCTTCTTCTTAACAAACCAAGATATCTTTGACATAGGTTGTAACAAAAGCTGATTCTACAAAAAAACATGTGGTCAGATATAAACCACATAAAAATAGATCATATCAATAAAATTTACATTATTTCCAACAGAAAATAAAATTAGTATAGCCTAGTATCTATTATTTCTACACATCTATAAATATTTTTGGTGTCATAATACTTACTTCAGAATGGTTTTTGAAAACAAAACAATATTAAATCAAATATAGCTGTATGCAGTACGGATGACAACTCAGCTTCGAGAAGCTGGTTATAAGGTACCATTATCAAAAACTGCTTGTAATGTACCATTAGTTCCTTAGCTGCAATAACTGGTGCTATAAAAGCATTGGGGTTAAAAATTAAACATATAGTTCTGACTCTTGGCTTAGAGATGCAGTTCTAAGAACATGGAGGCACATCACTGGCTTGCTATGAAATATATCTTATTTAGAAAGATTTGGTTCTTAGCAAATGAGTATCACTGATGGCTTATATATTAAATAATATAACAGAGCAATAATTAAGTTTATATGGTAGGGCAGCTATTCAGTAAAACATGGGTTATTTCTCCGAGCAGAAGTATAGTAGAAAAGCTGTGCACTGTTATAATGAGATATAAATAAAGATTATTTAAAAAAGAGAGAGAGATAGAAACCAGAATCTTAGAAACCAAGAGATTGTGAGTTCTAATCCTACCTTAGACGAGAAAGTCAGTTGGGTGACTTTGGACCAATCACTCTCTCAGTCCAATCCACTTCACAGGGTAGAGTTGGAAAGAAAGGAGGGGGAAGGAGAATTCGCTGCTCTGAATTAGTTATAAAATAATAGATAAATAGATAAAAATCTAATGAGTGAGTGAGTGAGTGAGTGAGTGAGTGATTTAGAAGAATCTAAACAGTAGGATCAAGGCTGGGGCAACATTGATTTCAAAGACTGCTTTGATTTGAGCATTAGGAATCTGTAATTTTGAAATTACTAAGGGAAATAACATGAAGCAATATTTCCAATTATGTTAATTGTAGTATAAATTGAAATCTAGACAACAACCCAACAATTAGATGTTCTGTAAAGCTCAGGTTGTCACTACATTCAAACTTAGGTTGTATTTTCTAAATATTCTGTTGATTTGAAAAGACTTTAAATTTGACTATTCTGTGGTTCGGGAGAGGAAGGGGGAGCAAAGCCTTTTTTTGTTCTTGCACACTTTGATCCAAGGTTAAGAGTGAAGAAAACTAGGCAGACAGCTCCATGAAGCCGAGTGAAAGACCTGCTGTTTTGTAAATGCATTTTCTCTTTATGGCCATAGAAGGAGAGTCTTTAAATGAGATCATTTTGACTTCCTTTGCACTCATGCTAATGTGGCCATTCTTTCTTTCAGCTAAAACCGGTCAGCCATGCACTAGAGTTCAGTCCTGCATTGTATAATATTTCCGAATCCTTGGTGACTATGCTGTGACTTGGGTTTAGAAAATGGGGCCAAGCCTCCAATTCTCTGCTATCCAAATGGCTGTTTGAGTGCTTGGCATTCACAGAAGCTTCTTTTGGGCTTGCCCCAAAATCTTAATAGCAAAAAGACTGGGCAACTAAAGTGTTAGAGAGCAAACACAGTGTAAGTGGGTTTGATTTTAAAGCCAGCTATCTCTCGGAAGGCTTAGGAAAATGAGTGGTGAATGTGTGTTCTGGCCTCCTTGATAGCCCACTAAATTTTAATGGGGATTTTCCCAAGCTTTCAGAAGTGCCAGATGTTCCATCTCACTTCAATGTTTAATGACAAGGTTTTTATTTTTCTTTGGAGGTGGGGCAGAGAGGGAGGAGAGCTCATGTAGTTAATCTATACGTATCACTGCTGTCAGTTTCTTTTTCTTTATTTTCTGCTGCATTGTGGCACGGCATAATCCTATTTCTGAAATAATTATCAATTCAAGCCAGTACAAAGGATTATAATAACCAATGGTATAAATCACCAATCTCATATACACAAACATAAAACATGCTAATTTATTTTAAAAAGCACTGGCAAAGTATGTCTTATGGAGGCTGTAAGTCTTCTGTTACTTTCTTAAATGCAATAAGTGGTACAACTTCATTACCTCAAGGGAAGCTGTGCTATACCCCTCAGCCAGGTATCCTGAACTAGACTCTCTCTGGAGTATTGAAAAGGACTCCAGAGGGAATGGCTTTTCCATATTTGATAGGACAGTCTAGACCAGGCGTGTCAAACTTGCAGCCCATGGGCTGGATGCATCCCGCGCTGACCACACCCACCCCTGTTTTAGTGAAGGGAAAAAAAGTCGTGATATATCACGTGACGACAATATGACACCGCGAGTTTGATACCCCTGGTCTAGACAGTTTGAAATGCTAACCCTGAGCCCTGGTGGTGCAGTGGTTAGAGTGCAGTATTACAGGCAAACTCTATCCATAGTCTGGAGTTTGATCCTGATGGGGCTCAAAGTTGACTCATCCTTCCATCTTTCCGAGGGCTCAGATTGTTGAGGTCAAAATGCTGACTCTCTAAACCACTTACAGAATGCTATAAAGCACTATGGGGCAGTATATAAGTCTAATGCTATTGCTAAATTGCTTAGCATCGTGGCTATTATGTATATTCAGCTAGATTGTCCTCAGGAACCTTTATATTATCATTATTATTTTGCTTATGTTGTTTATTTGTTTCTGTTGGATGATGATAATAATTTAAATTTGTTTACAGGAATCCACTCCAGCAGATTTTCGGTGACTTAAAAAATTTGAACAATAAAATCAGTTAAAATCATTCTCTCTGCTCTTGTTTTTATAGTTTGTGATAGTTTTAATGGTGACTATTTTAATATTTTATTGCACTGCTATATGCTGTTCAGAGTCATGTTTGGGGGGGGGTGACCATATAAATAAGATACAAAAATAAATAAAAACATAAAACCCATACTAAAACAACTATGACAGTAACAAGAAACCACAGCAGGGCCCACACAAGCACATCAACATCAGGTTGAGATTGGAACCAGGTTTTGGGGGCTTCCGGTTTATATCACTGGGGGGAAAGGTGATGTTCCAGAGGGTAGGGCCAAGACAGAGAAGACATGCTTAATTTAATGTTCACCACGAAGGGTCACAATGAGCAAGATGGGTAGCTATATAAATTGATAAAATAAATAAATATTGTGTTTTGTTCATTGTATTTCATAATACAGTATTATTAAAGCTTTGCCTTCTAAATGTTCATTTGGCAGCTTAAACTAATTATGTCCAGAATTCAGGGCATGATTAATTCAGAATTCAATTCTCCAACCCCCTTATTGTATTTTAAAAAAAACAATGTATGAGAAGGCAGCTGACGTCGCGGTAAAGCGGTGCGGACGAGCGGCAGCTCCGCGAAGTCCCGCCAATTTCTTCAGTCTTGGGGCTCTACGGGGCCGAAAGTCACCCTGTAGGGGTGATGAACGTAGAGGGGATGCTTCGATGGTCACGAGGAGAGTGTAGTCTCCTCGACTGACCCAAAGAAAACCCCTTGAACCGGCAGAAGAGAAGATGGCCATTATGGCTGAACCGAAGCCGTGAAGACAGCTGAAATGGAAGAGAAGAAAGGAAAGATCCTGTAACAGTGTGCTCAGTCTGGGTAAGAATTCTTCTAACTTTTGCCATGGAATTTTCCCTAAAGTACCCCCTTTGGAAAGTGGGACTCAACGGAGGTAAATAGTGGCGACTAAAGACCTGGAGCTTCTGTCAGATTTGGAAAAGAAAGAAAATAAACTGTAGTCAGAAGTAATTTTAAAAATAAGGGACAGACTGGATTGGTTAGCTTCTCAAAAATTAAATTGTTTCAAAATTCTGGATTTTGAACTCTTACTACCACCTTGACTTGAAGAGCTTTGGGAAATTACTGGAAAATATTTTTATCCAGAGACATTTTATTTGCAGTAAAAGCAGAGAAAAAAAAGTAACAGTGACACCTGCTGGCCAAGGAAGGCAATATTGAGCTGGAAAAAGTGGATGAAGTGAAAGTTGTTATGACTAGGGTAGATTGGCTGGAATACACTAAACATCTGCAAACTGATTATACTTGGTGCTTAGAGACAGACTGTGAAAACATTCAACTTTTAGAACCTTGACGATTATAAATATATTGGACAGTGTGAGTGTGTGAAACAGCTTGAAGTTTTGAAACAAAGTGGAAACTGTTAAGGGACTAATTAGTGGAGTGATTGTGTGAACTGTTCTAATATTGGCTATCTTGGTGTGACATAACTGGGATACTGGGATTTTGACAGATTACTGAGTAAAATTTTAAATTTATTAAAATAAGGCAAAATGGAACTGCAAGGGGAAATAAATGTCTTACTAAAAGAAATATTATTGACGCTCCAAGGTACGCAGGAAATGATGATAAAGAACCATAGGGAGATAAAAGAATTGATACATGATGTAGTTGTGAGACCAGAAAATTATGGCCAAAAGACATTGAACAAACATGAAAGTCAGGAAACAGAAAATAAAATAGAAAGAACAGAGGAAAGGACAGGGGAGGGAAAACGACAAATGATACAAAAAGATAAAAAAGAAGAGACAGTCAAAGATGAAATAGAAATGGTGACACTCCTGAAGCAGGGGTGGGTTCCAACTTACCTCACTGCCGGTTCGCTCCCTCCCATGCCGCATGGGCGCGCCTCGTGGACGTGCACACGCTTTGCGCGAGCGCGCATGCACAGTAACAAAAAATCCCCCCCAAAAAAAGCCAAAAAAAATATGGTGACTGCATGCACAGTGCCGGAAATCGGCTTCTGCGCATTCTCAGAAGGAAAAAATAAAATAAAAAACATTCAATTTTTTTTTAAAATTTTTAAAAAAAAATTTAAAAAAAAGATGGCAGCCCCCACGGACCGGCACCGACTGATCCGGTTTGGTGATGTCATCATGATGTCACCAGCAGGTCGCTACTGGTTCGGGCGAACCGGTCCGAACCGGGAGGAACCCACCCCTGTCCTGAAGTGAGGAAAAGATCATTGAAAGGTGTATTGAAGGTTCAGAAGAGTGAAGAAGTGGCAGAAATAGAAGAAATACTTAGATCAAACATGAACGAGATAAGAAAATACAAGATCCCATGGGAGGAGTATGGGAGATGTGCCAAGAAGTCAACAAGAGTTGAGATACGAAAACCGGCAAGAGATGAGGGATAAATGCAAAATACTGCTTAACGCAGGAGCTATACCATTAAGAATTAGTATAAAGATAGAAATTAGAAATGGGGAAAATATTACTTTTTTAATTTGGGTACTATTTTATTAATGGGTATAAAATAGCAGAAGTTAGAAATCTAGATATGTAAACAAAGATGAAGTAATTTGTGTAATTGAATAATGAACATTGAATAATTAAGATAAGTAAAAGTTATGATTATTTGGAAGTTAATGGTTATAAATGTCATGTTTATTTGATGTTTATAATGTTTGATATTATTAATGGATTATAGATAAAATTGAACAGAGGGCTTAATCAAATAATGCAAATTTTTCAACAAGGATAAGTGAAGATGAAGATGAATAGGTATTGAGAATAATAGTTACAACTACTGTGTGTATAAGATTTACTATCTGTATTCAATAGAGATTGTAGAGATTGTACCCAGACGGTATACTGTTATTGTGAATATAGAAATTTTATACATAACCAAGAAAATTGTACAATAAAAAATAATAATAACAAAAAAAAAGCAAAGATATGGAAGAAGAGGGCAAGAATAACAATTGGATACAAAAAAGGATAGGATAGAAATTTTATACATAACCAAGAAAATTGTACAATAAATAATAATAATAATAATAATAATAATAATAATAATAATAATAATAATAATAATAATAATAATAATAAAAAACAATGTATGTGATTTACTCTGTTTTGATAAATAAAATTAAAATAAAGCAAACTAAATTGTTACTTCTCCTCTCTTATTAGGTCAGGAGGCTGCTAGCCAGAAGCTTTGTTTAGCATACTGAACCCTAGTTGGGGAGGAGACCATTTTGTGATCTACCACTGGGCCTCTGTGTCAACATTTCACCAACAAAGTTTATTGACTCCGTTCTCTTCACTCCTGGATCCCTGGATCCAATGGATAATGGAATCCAACCTTCATTTTATATGGAAGATTGTTGAGCTGGTGATAGCAGATGTATTTTGCAGCACCCTGCAGGAAGCAAATTACCTGAACCCTTTTCAGACAGAGTTCTAGCCTGGGTTCAGGATGCAGACAGCATTAGTCACTCTCTTGGATAACAGCCTCCTGGTGGACATTAAACTAGCCCTCTTGTTACTGACTTTGCTGAAGACAGGATTGTTTCTTAGGCCTTTCCCCTGATTTTATGATGCCATCTTCAGTTCTATTTCCCCCCCCTTTTGGGGGGCTTTTTGATACTGTTTTATAGTTTTCATGTATGTATGTATGCATGTAGATAGGTATGTATGCATGCATGTGGTATGTATTCAATTTCTATAGCCCCTCATCTCAGTCAATGACTCTGAGAGGCTTACAATTCAAAATATATATACTATAATTCAGTGGTGAAATGTAAAAAATTTCCCTACCGGTTCTGTGGGCGTGGCTTGGTGGGCGTGGCTTGGTGGTCATGTGACCGGGTGGGCGTGGCCAACTTGTAAAATGTGGTGAAACTCACTAAACTGGCTTTCTAAACCTCAAAAAAAAGGGGGGGGCAGCCGTGGTCTCTTTAAATCTCTGGCTTGTTTTTTGGCGTGCTCGCTTCCCCCCACCCCACCTCTCCTTTCACAGCTGATTTTCAGTCCCTGCGTGAGCAAAAGGGCTTCCTCTGCAGCGAAGGAAGGAAAATGCTTGTTGGCCAGAGGAGGAGGAGGAGGAGGGGAGGAGAAGGAGAGCAGCAGCTTCCCTGGATAGTGCTCGGTGATCAGCGACTGGCAGGGACCTTCCAGTTGCAACAAACTGATAGTGGCGATGGGGCAGTGAGACAGCAGCTGTCCACGGCACTGAGCACCCGACGTTGGTGCCACCCGGGCTAGCCAGTCGCCATGCTCTTTGCCCTCTTTTCAGGCCAAAAAGGTGCCAGACACTTTGGGGAGAGGGATCGCTGCCGAGCGCGCTCTCTCCTGGTGCAACATGCTGAGCGGATTCTTCCCCGCCCCTTTCCGATCCATCCATGCCCCGACCTGAACTTTAGCTGTGGGCGTCTGCTAGATTCTTTTTCTCGTGCCGTGCTTCGTGAGGAAGCCAAGGCAGGTGTCGCGCGCAGGGTGCAAAAGGTGCTTCCCTTACAACTCCCAGCCACAGCGCGGCGCGCATGTGGGAGGGAAAGTTGCGAACCCCAAAGCGACTAGCCACCTCAGACCCCCCCGCCTCTCTGCTCACGCGACCTCCTTGCAGTCAGACACTCCGCCCCTCCTAACTGCCCTGTCACTCCGATCTTCCGCAGCCAATCGGGCAGTCTTCTGCCACTCTTTCCCACCTCCTTGTCCTCCTGGGAGTGAGGAGAGGGCTGTGAGTTGAATACTACCGAGGGGGGGGGGGGTGAAGAGAGTTGAATGGTTGAACTTTTTTCTGCACTGAGTTTTTTCTGTGCTGAGGCTTCGCCGCCGCCTCCCTTTCACTTGGTGAGGTGAAACAGCGCAATTGCACATGGTGCAGAGTGTTTAGGGCTGTTGGGGTTGTTTTCTTCTCCCGCACCTGGCTGCACACAAAGCCATGGGGTTTAAGGAGCCCGGAGTTCCTTTGACTCTTCTCCTTTGGATTACCACTTCCTGGGGCTGCCTGCCTGGCTGCGCTGCCTGGGCTGGAGAAACTGCAGTGGCGGCTTGCCAGCAGGATGAGTTATTCTCCGCCACCAGTATTTATGGAGCCAGATGCAGCTCCAGGTGTCTCAGCTTGCAGATTACGTGTATCTCCGCCTTTTTCAAACATTTCCAGGTATGGGGGAAAACACCCAAACCAGTAGCTGGGCCACGCATTAATAAAACCGAGCTCTCTCCTGGCGCAACTTGCCAAGAGGATTCTTCCCCGCCCCTTTCTGTCTCCACCAAGGACCACCCGCTTCCGAAGTCTCCCTCCCACCTCGGCAGTCGCGTTCTCCTCCTTTTTGCACCCGAGCTTTCAAATCATATTCGCAGCTTCCGAGCTTTGGGTGGCTCCCTTCGCGGAGCCCCCGGGCAGTTTAAGTTCAAGTCGGGGCATGGATGGATCGGAAAGGGGCGGGGAAGAATCCGCTCGGCAAGTTGCACCAGGAAAGAGCATGCTTGGCAGTGATCCTTCACCCCAAAGTGTCTCGCAGCTTTTCGGCCTGAAAAGAGGGCAAAGAACATGGCGACTGGCTAGCCTGGCCGCTGCCCCTCTCAGACCCAGAGCAGCAGCAGCTGCATCTCCACCAAGGGCCACCCGCCCACCCACTGGCTGGGCCGGTCTGGACGCCGACCTCGGAAGGCAAGCGGGCATGGGAGACTGCCAGGAAGGCTGCTAGCTCCCTTCCCTGCGGCCGGCCTGCCCCGACATGCTTTCATGCCTTCCATGTGGCCTTCTGTTTGCCTGCCTTCGCAAGCTGGCCACAGGGACACTGGGCTGCTACCTCCCTTCCCCACCGCCCCGACATGCTTTCCTGCCTTCCACGTGGCCTTCCGCTTGCCTGCCTTTGCAAGCTAACCACGGGGACACCTGGAAGACCACGTGGAAGGCAGGAAAGCATGTCAGGGCTGCAGGCCGTGGGGAATGGAGTAGGGAAGGCAGGCTGGGATGATGGGGGGGGGGCAGGGGCAGCTAGGTAGGCTGCGACTTTGCAGGCTTACCTGGCAGGCAGATCAGGGGCGCAGCGCTTCAGGCAGGCAAGCTGCAGAACAGAGACTGGGTGAGGCAGGGTGAGCGAGCAGCGACTGGGGGACCGGTTCAGGGGCATAGCCAGCCAGCTGTTGCTACCGGTTCTCCGAACCACGGGCACCCGCCACTACCGGTACACAAGAACCGGTCCAAACCGGGAGCATTTCACCCCTGCTATAATTAAAATATATATACTACAATTAATTGGAAATTAAGCATATCATGTTTGACATTGAGAAAGGCTTCTTTTAGACAGTGGTGTCTCTACTTCATGGCATGATAAATCCCAATTATTTTGCTTTCAATCATATAACTTATCAGCTCTCCATTTGACAGGTTAATATTGTCAAGGACATTTAGTTGGAAGTGTAAGGCTTAAAATAGTGCTGGCCTAAAATTCAGATGATGATTGTTTCTAAGAAGACAATTCTGAGCTAGATAAATCTAGGGAGGGAGTTGTGATCCAGCAAATGCTCTTACCGTAGGGCAGAAAAGAAGATAGTAAATAAGGTCAACATTTGGAAGGTGGCATGTTCTGTATTATAGAAAACCGTCATCAACATCACACGTAATTGCCTATCCTACACATATAGGTCATGCTATACATTCAGCTGCAGCAAGACTATCATCTGAATTTGTTTGTGAGAGCACCTGTGTGTCATTTATTTTAAGTACTGAATTGCCGATGCTGACTTGAGAACACCATCTGACAGGCAGAAATGACACATTAGTAAGCAGTGCTGAAATTCTGAAAGCACCATGTGCCTAATTCCCATTTATGCTTTTGAGAATCCTTCTTAATGAGGGCTTCATTGCTGGACTCCACAGCTCTTTTCTGTCATTCATTTCTCAGTGTGATCTCTCACAAGCTCTGAGAGCTTTCAAATGCAGGTGGGTCAGAAAGTTCACACAAGTGAAGCCTCAACTCCAGCATTGTAAATTGCAGCCTGGGAATGTATACACAGAGACTTCTGTAGGGGTTATTTTTTGGGGGAGAGAGGGAGGGAGGGAGGGAGGAGAGAGAGAGAGAGAGAGAGAGAGAGAGAGAGACCTGGGGGCTTGGTTTGCACGACAAAAGAAGAAGGGGAAGCTTTGGTAGCCTCCCTGGAGCTCATTGAATATTAGATTATTCACTTTCCCAACTAATCAATAATTGTCATAATTAAAATTGATAGCTGCAAATAACATGACCGAGGACCAGTGCCAGAATACTGATTGTGCATTTGGCTCAGGAAAATGGCGACCGGAAGAGGGGGGTGGGAAGGCAACTATGGAGCACTTATTTTCCAATTTGCTTTTAGCTGGGTGCAAATTGCTTTAGCTGTATCCAGCTGATTTAGACCTTGCCTAGAGGTACACGAGATTAATTGGGAGCCACACTTTCATTGCTTATAGAATAGACTCTGTAATTGGCGAGATTTGTTAGTGCCAGTTATAAAATAACCGGAGACTCCTGCTTTTCAGTTTGCCCCATTATTACTCTTTCAGCTCTCCCCCCCCTCTGTGTGTGTGTGTGTTGGGGTGGAGGGGAGGGGAGGGAGGGGAGAGAAGGGTGAAACAATTAGAACCTTTCAAACCATTGAAATTGCTTTTAATTCTTCTTGTAAAACCCAGCAGTGTGACTGTGGTCAATATTTCAGGCAAGCAAACATTAGCACACATATAGTATTGATTTTCACATCACTTCTTACCTCAGGCTGAAAAATATTTTGTGTACACCGTGCAAAAGGAAAGAAGGCCTCTTGCAGCTCTAGATGTGTGGAGTGTGAAACTATTGTCTGTATGAACAACTCTTTTGGAGCTGTACAGCAAGCCATAGGTAGAGCTTAAGCAAAATTCAGATTCAGATATACTTTCACTCTGTCCCAGAGCATTTTGAAAAGAAAAAGTCCTCCTATCATAATTAAAGTACTAATGAAGAGCTATTTTTCTGTGGATGATAGCATATGGGGAGCAGACAATTAACTTTTTTCCCTGTCCCAACAATAATCACAGAAATGTCTTACTTCTTCCTGGAATTAATTTTTTTAATATCTTCCTGGGAAGGATATGTTTAATATCCTCCTGGGAAGAACCAATTATGTCAGCTCTGTGGTCAAAAGGTAAGGGCTGACACACAAGCTAAGCAACTACAAGGATACATTCATGCAGTTTTCTAGGTAACAACGTGGAAATGGTTTGCCACTGCCTATGGTTTTGTTTGGTGGGGGGATGGGACAAACTTGCCCCCTTTTTTCCTTTGTTAGATATTTGACCAATCTGAAATTCATTGTGGCTTTTCACTATGAACAAACTCAACAGTGACGCAATCCAGAAAATCAGGTTGTTAAGATTCTCTGTCATCATTTAGCCATGCCATTGTATGAATCATAGTGTTTCTACATGGTTAATCCATGTTCATGCTCAAATGCATTTTACTGAAGAAGTTCCAGCAAGCTATTAATTGTTAGATACTAGCACAGAGAGAAAAACTGGATCTACATGCTCTGTGGTCAAGGAAAGGAGAATGGTGACCTGAAATCTGTTACTATTGTTTAAAATGAGATTCATCAAATGGAGGCAATGTTATATTAAGCACAACTTTGGGCCTAGCATTTGTCAAGCTTTTAACCTTCTCTCAGGGAGTACCTTAAACACTGTTA
This sequence comes from Thermophis baileyi, assembly GCA_003457575.1. Taxonomy (NCBI): domain Eukaryota; kingdom Metazoa; phylum Chordata; class Lepidosauria; order Squamata; family Dipsadidae; genus Thermophis; species Thermophis baileyi. The sequence continues at coordinate 284,855 of QLTV01002276.1, forward strand.
TGCATGTGGCAAAACAGCATAGATATCAGAGCAAAAGATGATGATGTTATCCATTCAGTCAAGTCCGATTCTTGATGAATCTATTGGCCAGATCTTTCCACATTGTCTGATCTTGCACTATTTCTTTGAGTTCTTCTATGCTCTAGTGTCAGCTTTGATAGTGTCCAGTCACTGTGTTCTTTGATGGCCTGATTTCCTTTTACCACTAACTCTTCCAAACATAACAGCTTTCTCCAGTATATCTCCTCTCATGACATGGTCAAAATAAGTGAGACACAGCGAGAGTTGCCTCCTAATTATGAAAAAAATGAATATGCAAAAAATCATGTTTATTCCACCCAATATTATTTTTAATGACATGGGTTGAGTCCTTTACTCAAAATTACATTGTGCAGGATTGGCTCCATCAGGATTGGTTCAGCAGAGTAAAGCCACTACAGGAAATGGATCTTGGGGTGAGAGAATGGGCAGCATCCAGACAGAGCAAGAGATGGGGTTGGAGAAAGGGTCTTGAAAGTGTCCCATTGAAGTAAAAGTAAATTATTACTTCATTTGGCTTCCCAATACACAGTGGCATGGCAGTGAAGGAGATCATTTCTCACAGGAATTGCTATCCTGAAGAAGCAATTGATTCAAGCAATTGATCAACCACAATTCACATGATACTAAAATAATAAATGAAATTGTTTAAAAGAAGATATGCATAACAGTAATCCAGGAAAGCATTATTTTATCCAGGGCTATAAATGAAGTAAGGAGTGCTGTGTATTATTACAATAGGAAGTAGTGCATAGCTACTTTTGTGATTTTGGCTGATTACCAAAAGCTAAGCAAAGTTAGCACCAGGAAATCTCCAATCTTTAGGCTAATTGAAAAATAATAGAGGAATATTGATTGTTGACAGATTATGTGCCATCAATTGGTGTCAACTCTTAGTGACCATATAATTTTCTCCATGATGACCTGTCCCTAATCTGATGTTTTGGGTCTTTCAGAGTTGCACTCATCAGCATTGTAACTGAGCCCATCCACTTTTTTGAACCTGGTCATTTGTTCCTTGGTGAAAGGAGAACATTACTGAGACATCTTAACTGTCTAAACAGAAGATGGAGGAGTCTTACATATTATAGGCAGCAGAGAAGAGAAATAGCTGATACTGGACATTAGCTTCAACATAAAGTGATAATGCCAGTTATTACATTTAACTGCATTAACAAGAGGAATCAGACAGCAAAGGAAGATATTATTGGATTTCTGAGTCAGCTATTACAATACAATTTGGGCCATGTTGATTTGGAAATTGTTGAAAGGTAAGCAAATATAAGTGGGATTATAAGAATGGTTTTGATTTTGGACAACCAATAATCCTTCTATGTTATCAAACTTTAGAATGTTTTGGCTCTCATTACAAAGCACTCTAGTAAGAGTTTTTTTGAGATAAAAATATTGTTAGCTTTTAGTCAGAGAAGGACAGTTAATCTGGGCTAGTGGCCAAAGAAGTAATTTGGTACCAAAGTCAAAACTGTACCTGCATTAAAAAGATGATGAGTGAAGAAGTATCTGAAGAAGTTTATAGTATGTTGAGATGCTCAAATATCTTCACCCGCATTAATCTTTTAAATAGCTACAAGCCTCTTTGAAGGAGAACAGGAATATTGTCTCAGCTGGTCTAAAGGATCTTAATGAAACTCTGAAGGAAGCTCTAAAGTTTCCTTTCTCAGGAAATTCCACTATAGGATTCCACTGATCTTATTTTCAAGATCTCATTAGTTTGAATATCCACTCTTTCCCTAATGTTGATCCACTTCTTATCATCTGAAGTTGACTAGTTCTAACAAGGAGAAGATGTGGACACTCAAACCAGAAGTTGTGAATTTGAGTATAATGAGTTGTCCTTGTGCTACGGTATGCATAAAAACATCTCTTTAGGAAATTGCTGAGCAAATGATGCAAGGCAGATTGGATGGCTCTCATTGGTTTGGGAATAGGAACTGACATATAAGCAGGCTGCAAACACAAAGAGTGCCAACATTTGCTCAATTCTCCAAGAAGGTGTACTGTATTTGAAATAAATTGGCCCTTTCCTAGTGGTCTGGCAAATAAACTGAGTGGCCTTTGTTTGCAATTGCTGGCATTGATTCATCTTGCTTTCCATTGATTATTGCTTGTGTAGCAGGTGTCCCACCTGCATCTTATGGATTAGAACAGCAACCTCCCACAACCATAGTGAGCAGAGAGGAAAAGTATGAAGTGAAGGATATTCTGGACCTATTTAGAATTCTTGATTCAATGAAAGGCTATCCAAAATCAAAGAGAACGCAACAAACATGTATGTCCCACTTGCATGTGTTTTATCTACTATTCTCAGGGAAACTCCAGCCACATGAGCTATCACTGTTACAAGGATCTGGATGTGTTAGAATGGAACACGACTCTGAGTTTCTTGGAGTAGAGGGTGCCACAGAAGACAAAAGGGGGGGGGATCTTTTCCAGCTCCATTTATTTTGGGATTGCCAGACTGATGGAATAGGATGCAGGACCAACCAGAAAGGGATGAAGGAGCCCAGTCTAAAAAGCAGAACGAACAGGATGGAGGTGAAGAATTATACAGCTGCATAATAGGACTTGTTTAATGATAAGGGGAATCGGCAGGAGAAGAGCAGAGCAGTGAATATTCCTGGAGATTTTCTGGGTACATGGGAGAGAAGATTGAGACCAACATAGGAGGGTGATGTAGGAAGTAAGTGAGATGGCCTACAGGCAATACTGATCTAGTTCATCAACTTGGGATTTTCAAAGACCTGGTTCAGAAGAGCTTTTTCTTAATTAACATCCTCCTCCACCTAAGCTGGCTTCAAATCCTATGGGTGATTTACTGTCACTCTCATTGCAAAGAAGGCAGTTTGTTCATCCCTGAGCAGGAATATCATCATGCTCCTATCTTGGAAGATCTCTTGCTAGGTTTCCAAAAGAGGTGATATATCCTTTCTGGATAGCAATAGCAATAGCACTTTGACCTATATGCTGCTCCACAGTGCTTTACAGCATTCTCTGAGCAGTTCAGTGTCAAGCAGGATTATGGTAATTCTGCTTGATGTTATACAAATGTAACAGTCCAAATTATTAAACTAGCAGAGGTTGAACTGAATCACTCCCTGGGTTTTATAGGCGTCAATGAGTGAAAGATGTAGATGTAAGGGATCTGGCCAGTTTGCATCTATTAAACTAAGTGTGTTTAACGATGTACAATATAGGACAACTCAGTCCTATTATTAATATGTATACACTCCTTCCAAATGTATATCTGCCCTCTTTTAGAACTCATTAAAAAAAGCTATACTAAATAGAAAGAAGAGAGAGGCTAAAATAATTTATGCTTTTGTGGATATGGTGGACCTGTCAAAGTATTGTCCAATCAGCTTATTTAAAGTAATTGACAAATTTTATACCAGACTGTATAATGCTGGGATTGTTTAGATTGTTTAAAGGCAGCTTACTAGTAGAAAGTAGGCTGGCATTAAGATTGATTTATTTACATTTGGTACTGCTTAATTTAGCAGTACCAAATAACACTGAGAAATAATATTTTTGTTGATTTTATATAACATTGATATTTGATGTCACATAGGTCTAAGTCTTTATCTATAAGAACACTGCTTCTGGGAGGCACTTCAATATAACTTCTTGAAATCTAATTTTGGAGCTTCTCCGTGGGTTCCCAGTTCTAGCTTTTCCTTAGAGGCACTTTCAATAGAAGCCAAAGAACACGTACCCCCACTGATTTACATTATTAATATTAATATTATTATTATTAGTTACATTATTTTCATTCAACTTGGAAGAAGACCTTGTAGGTGGAACTATAGTCTATCTATCTTTAGGTTTCCCTAAAGATTTTTCTAAATCTAGAGTTGTTAGATGACAAAAAAAAATGGCACATTGGTTTAAAGAGAGATTAAACTAAGAGCAACTTTTGCTTTCAGAAGGGAAATCTAAGCTAAGCTTTTGCTCTGGCTAAATAACTATATAACCTTGAGACTGTAAAATATGACAGCTTTTCATCTTAGTTTGTTTCAGCACACTGCCTTCAGCCTTACTGGAACAAAGATATTGATGCATTCCTTTTACAAAGAGGCTGTGCCCCTATCATCAAAGAACAGTTGAAACTTTGCCTTGTACTACTACGCTGCCAGTTTTATAATGGAATTGGTCACTTGTGTTTAATTCTAACCTTAAATATACTCCCTAACAGTTAAGTATTTTGTATGTCTTGTCTTCTCATAAATCCTAATAGTGATGTCAGTTTTAAAGCTGCCAAATTCTGTTGGAAGGTTGTGTTTTTAAGAAAAAAAATGGTAAAACTTACCTATTTTTACTCCATCTGGTTGCCTAAACGTATCAGTGTATGAATTAATTGCTAGAAATTGATTGAGGGATGGGTGACTTTTTTTAATTGTTTTTTTTTAGAGTACATTTTTATTATAGCTTATGGTGAGATTAACAAATACAAATACAAATAAGCAATGGTAGTTTAATTTTTTTTCAATGGGGAAGTTCTTAATAAGTATTTTAATTGCTGCTATTGAATGTGTTTGCACGTATGTAAGAGAAAGAAATGTTTGTACAAAACATCTCTTTGAGGATTGCTACTAGCTTCTAAGACAGGGTTATACAACTTTTTAATAGGCCAGGAACCTCATTTGACCATTAAGTGATATCTCAGGGGCTGTACTTCAAATGGCTGGGAAGGGATCCCAAACAAAAACTAAATCCCATTTCATTTAATTTCCTTAACATTCAATAGATTTAACATGCTTTCTCATGTTTAATAAGTGTTCCCTTCTGTCACATTAAGGATTACAATTTTGCAGCTATTTTGGCTTTGTACTGTGAGCAATTTCCAGTTTGGTTTGCACCCAGCACCCTCTCTTTATCAGAACAGAGCAAGCATACACGCCACTTAGTTCAGCTAGCCAAAAATAGAGCTTTATTATTAAACATCGGCAAACAACAAAAGAGTTCATTGATAAAATGGGACAAAGGCAGGCAACAGCAGGGAGAGAGACATGAACAATGGGCAAGAGATAGAGACAAGAGATGCTATCAAAGAACAATTTATATGACATTTCTCTCTCTTTCTCTCTCTCCCACAGAGAGAAAGTTCAGACATATAACTTTGCAGAGCCTCTGGAAAGAATCCTGCTTGTAATTAACATGGAAAGTCCCAAAGAGAGTGGCCTTGGGTTATTCCATCCTTAACTCTTGTATGTACGTCATGGCAGCACAACAGAGAGGGAAAATACAATATCAACTGATCCCTTCCTTGACTCTTCATCATGAAAATAAACAGTTTGGAGGAAGAGAGTGATATATCCAACAGGTTTGAGGACCATTACATGACATATCAAAGGTTTCATTTTGCAGAAGACTGGGGCAGGATCTTGGGTGGGTTGGGTGGGAGTCCTTAAGTCATGAAACATTGAAGAGTTAAGGTATCACTTTTATTTCTTTAACCTACTTCTGCAAAATTCCAAACATGCCCTCCCTCAAAAAAAGGGTGGCGGTGAATATTTTGGACTTTGAATTCTGAGAAGGGCTTCTGGAGAAAGGACCTCTTTTTTCATTCTAGCTGTACAATCCCACTTACTTATTGGTCTGATTATTATGCTCTTTTTAGCATGAGTTAAAAAATATTTTCTGATTGAAAATGAAGCACGTTTTCAAAGTGAGGTGGAAAACAATAGTTCTATTAATTGTGGAATTACAGAATTCAAAGCAGGAAACTTAGGGCTATTACTGTATATATGGAATGCCAAACTCCACATTACTTATCATATTTTTTTGCTGCTGTCTAGTGACTATCCAGAGTTTGCATTCGACATATGGATAGTTTTAAAGAAGGCATAAGGCAGATTTCCCCTGATTGGGTCACTCCAGAGATTATAGAATTGCAATTCATATGTTAGAGGGCAACTGTGGAAGTGTTATCGTTAAATATCACAGCAACCTTATGAGGCAGAAAGGGAAAAGAAGAAACTGTCCAAAGTCTCTTTAGCTTTGTAGTTGAGTAATGATTTGTACTTGATTGAAACCAGGAGATTCTGAGTTCTAGTCCTGCCTTAAGACACAAAGCTAGCTGAGTGACCTTGGGCCAGCCACCCTCTCTCATCTTAGGAAGGGTAATGGCAACACAACACACACACACACACACACACACACACACACACACACACCAGGGGTGGGTTCCAACTTACCTTGCTGCCGGTTCGCTCCCTCCCCCGCCGTGTGGGCGCGCCTCATGGGCACGCGCGCGCTTTGCACGCGCATGCGCAGTAATGAAAAAATTTTTAAAAAGCCAAAAACAAGATGGCGACCGCATGCAGTGCCAGAACTCGGCTTCTGCGCAAGCTCAGAAGGAAAAAAAATTAAAAAAATAAATAAAAAAAATCAAAAAAATTCAAATAAAAATAAAAATAAAAAAAAGATGGCGGCGCCCACGGACCGGCACTGACCGAAACGGATCGGTGATGTCATTGTGACGTTACCAGCGGGTCGCTACCGGTTCAGGAGAACCGGTCCAAACCGGTCCGAACCCACCCCTGCCACACACACACACAAACACACCATGCTGTGCTAACCAGGTACCAGGTTAGGAAAGGTAGTGCTAAAGGTAAATCATTTCCTACCTATTTGAAATTGTCACGTATTGCTTATAATACTTGATATAGACCTGACATTCCTGGATGGTGCATAATTTTCCTCTTGATTTTGCTTAATAGTGTGATTATATTTTTTTATATTTGTTTTTGTATTTTGTTGTATTGTTTTCTTTTTGTATTTTTATGTATTTTTAAAATAGCTTGCAATAATGCAATAAAAAAGATACTAATTAAAAAAATAAAAATATATCGGGTAAACTATATAGAGTAGAACTTAACACAGGAATAATTTGGATTCTTTCTTCTGGGTGCAAAAATGTTATAAAACTCTAAAAATTATCTACTCCACTCATTTGGGTAATAATATTTTACTTAATTTTGGGCAGTTTTATATTATATCAGAAACACAGAAACAATTCTTAATGCTACCAAGGTGAAAATCAATTAGACATTTTAATGTAAACCTCTTTCAAGTTTTTATTAGTGGGGAATATTGACTCCACAAACTGTCCCACAGTGATACTTTTTTCAGTTACCTTGGTGAATGAATGTTAAATTGTAGAGCATTAATGCCTATATATTAGCATCTAAATATTCAAGAAAAGAATAGGTCAGTGTTGCTAAATCAATAATTCTCATTGCTAGTCTTTAAAGAGGTTGAATGTAGCTCTGCAAAACCACAAGGACAAGAATGCTAATGTTCATTCCACTCTAGGCATAAAGAGAAATGATTTATTGCAGTTACCATTTGATTCTTCAGTTTGAAGTATTATGGGCATTTTATGTTAGTAACATTTTTATATAAGCTATAGAGTTTAAAAATTGTCAACTAGCATGTAAGATTAAAGCTGTAACCTTTATGAATCCCTTCTTCTTATGGATTAATTGCTGTCTTTCTTAGCAATATTGCAATGTAACAAAATACTTGCCACTGTTATGTGTATTATGGTGAGCTACCATTTCTGGCATCTCCTGTTAAATGGTCAGATGGTGACATTGGAGCCTTTTTTTTCTTCCAGAGATCGTAACAGCTATTATGGTTAAGAGTGGAGAAGCTTCCCTGAACTTTGTGTGCCCTTGCAGTGGTATGTATCAATTCTACAATCCCAATCAGCACCATCTTTGCTGCATGAAGCCGACATGATCTCTTCTTTGAAAGAGTCAAAGGCTGATCCACATGAAGCAAATTTCAAAAAACAAAGTTCTAGCAAGAAATCAAATTGAACAGCAACAGAACTCGTTTAACTGGTGAAGGTTATAAGTCTGCTGCATAGTATTTTCTGCTTTCCAAAAATACTATGTTTTAATGCTTTAAAAAAGAATTTAAGATACCAAGAAAATGAGATATACTGTAAAAGGAATATTGACCAAGAAGAATATTGGTAGAGAACTCAAATGTTTTGCTTCTTGTCATGGAATATGTGAGGAAAGGGCACCGTTAAGAAGCCATTCTAATGAAGGTCAGGAAGATTATTCAGAATCAAATTTGAACAAAACTCTGGAATCGTACAATATTCACTCAAGAATAGTTATCACTGAATTGACAGGTCTCATTAATATTTTGGGTTGATTTTTAATGTTGCAATTTTTTTGAAGGAAAGCAAAGTGCCATACATTGTTCTCTATTGTTTTTCCTCAATCAGTGACCTCATGGGGTAGGCTAAGCTGAAGCTTAGTCACTCATTAAATTCCAAGGCTGAACCTGAGTGTCTCTTAAGTCCAGTATCTTAACTACTTACATCCCATATGCAAGACTACACAATTATTTAAATCGGTTCTCGGTCAAGTGGTAGGTAAATTTTACAAAGAAGGGTTGAAAAAAATATGGGAAATTAAGAGATCACAGTCTTGAGTTACAAGTAGGTTGTATCTCTCCAAACTTGGTGGGAGGCAACTGAGTAGATAAATGTAAAAGATTGTGAATTCATCCCAGTGTGGATTTGGCTGAAAGTGCTGACATGGAACAAAGGAGATCCAGATCCCAGCCTGCCTTCAATTATGGAAATTCATGCGATGGGCATCAGTCATGGGATTGTTGTGGAAAAAACAGAAGTGGGGATATTTTATGTACTATTCTGAGTTTCTAGAGAACATGGAATACATAATGTTTTATATTATTTTCCCCCAAGAAGTGCAAGAGAACACATATGTGTTTCAACGTATTATTTTATCCTCACAACAATCCTAATGGATTGATTAGTTATCAAGTCTGTTTAAATGTCACTTAGTTGGGAGCAAATTAGTAGGGATTTGAACTTTGACCTGATATTCTAACTGCTGTATAATCTATAGATAGGATGGAAATACAGGTAGTCCTTGACTTACAACAGTTCATTTAGTGACCATTCAAAATTACAACAGCAGTGAAAAGTGACTTATGATGGTTTTTCACACTTACAACAGCGTCCCCGTGGTCATGTGACCAAAATTTGGACACTTGGCAACTGACTCATATTTATGATGGTTGCAGTATCCTAGGATCCTGTGATCCCCTTCTGCGACCTTCTGACAAGCAAAGTGAATGGGGAAGCCATGTTCTCTAGAAACTCAGAATAGTACATAAAATATCCCCACTTCTGTTTTTTCCACAACAATCCCATGACTGATGCCCATCCCATGAATTTCCATAATTGAAGGCAGGCTGGGATCTGGATCTCCTTTGTTCCATGTCAGCACTTTCAGCCAAATCACTTAACAACTGCAGTGATTCACTTAACAACTGTGGCAAGAAAGGTCCTAAAATGGGGCAAAATTCACTTAACAAATGTTTCAATTAACAACAGAAATTTTGGACTCAATTGTGGTCGTAAGTAGAGGATTACCTGTATTGTAAACATGGAAAAAAATGAGGCTGATGAGGTATACACAACAGGTTAAATGCATAAAAAGCAATAGTTTTGGAAACACATTTTAGGTGTTTGGGTCTATTTTTGAAGTGGGACTATTTTGTTTTGGGCAAAGGTTGTTTCTGGGATGAGAGTAGGAAAACAAGGCCATCAGCAGCTGAGGGGAAGCACTGGGAAGATCGGGACAGTTGGACCAATGCAACATCTGCCTTGGCAGTTGGTGAGGAGAAGAAGCGACAATATCCATCAGTCTTGATCTCTTCACCTTATCTGGAGTTTTTGCCCCAAATCTTGAAAAACCAAAGTATTCTCACTGTAGGTGGATGGTTAAGCAGAGCCTCTGAACTTCAGTTTTGTTTTGGGGTTAATACATTTTTTAAAAAAAATCACACATACCTCACTATAAAGGGAAGTAAAGAATTCATTAGTCATTCCAATTCTGCTAGAGAAATAGGAGTATTTCAACTTAAAGCTTTACTACTGTATATAACAATTTGTAATTTAAAATTATTTATAGGTATGCTCAGTCTTGACAATCGGAGCATGTAAATTGAAGCAATAATTAAAAAAAACTGTCATGCCTTCAGGGATTATTTCTAAATCAAAATCTTCCATCTCTTTTATAGCTGATTTATTGTTCTCATCAATATTCTACATAGGGTTAGTTTTACTTGATAAAACTGCATAGGAAACTTATTTTTGGTTCTTGGAATTTGCCATGTTCACCTATCATTCTAATGTGATTTTTTTTGTGACTTGTTGAACAAAGAGGGTGATTTCATTCAACATGCTAGGCCAACAACAAAATACTGCCCCCCACACACATAATGGTTTAGAGCAGTGTATCTCAACCTTGGCAATTTTAAAATTTGTGGACTTTTATCTCCTAGAATTCCCCAGCCAGCATGCTGGGAATTCTGGAAGTTGAAATCCATGCATCCTAAAATTGCTAAGGTTGTGGAACGTTGTTTTTCTGAAAAATTGCAGTGTACTCTTTGCTTCTTGGAATCCATCAGTAGCCAGCCATAAATCCAGGGGGATGAAAGCAATCAAAACCTTTTCCATCCACCTGGGTTGATTAATTTATATTTGGCATTTATTTTGTAAGCTGCTTTGAAGTATTTCCCCCCTCTTTAAAAGAAAACTACCTTTTGAGCTTGGGTAATTTCTTGTTAATTAAAATTCTTTTTTTGAATTAATATGAAATTATGATTTAAAAACTTGTCATGAATAAACCATAGTTTAAATGAACAAGAAAATCTGCAGTTCAGATAAGAAAGAAAACTAACTACCGTAAGTAAGTTGAAGCATGTTATTTAAAGGAAAAAGTGAATATTGGGAATAAATATGTGACTGATTCATTTGGCACTAAATTATTAGCATTATATCCAAAATCATCAGGAACCTCTGTTGTTTCTACTATAAGCTGTCACCAATACAGATCTGCTATAGCTCTGCATTCAGCAATTTCATTTATCTAGCTGGAACTCAGCTCTTCATTGATTTTCTGGCTTGAACGATGCCACTGCTTAAAAACTGAATAGATCACAGCTCCCCTCACAGTAGCCCAAAACCTCTATTAAATTATAGATACAAATAAAAACCAACACAATTGCAAAATACCCAAGGTATGCTTCTCCTTAAAGCAGTGGTTCTCAACCGTTCTAATGCCGCGACCCCCCTGCCGCCGCTGTGACCCCCCCCTGCCGCCGCGACCCCCTCCCCGCCCCCTCCCCACGCGGGATGAGTTGACATGGCGTCCGGGCAGGTGGGCGGAGTCTCCTGCTTCCGTCGCTACCGGCTGTCCGGCGACCGGCAGGTACGGCCGAACCGGGAGCATTTCACCCCTGCAGTGACGGTGGCACCAAGCTGGCGGGCTAACGCGTGCGGCGACCCCTGTGAAATGGTCGTTCGACCCCCAAAGAGGTCGCGACCCACAGGTTGAGAACCGCTGCCTTAAAGTATCAAGGCTATATGGTAATAACCAAGGTTTTCAAAAGACTCCAGAAGTTTCATTCTTCCTCCTGAGGAAGCTTAGCTTTTCTTCAGTTTTCATTTCTTCTCCTGATACTTCAGCATTCCACCCCTAAACTCTGCATTTTTAATTATTCTATTCTTCTCATTTCTACGTATTTCAGTTTATCCCCTGGAGAAAAAGAGACAACTTTCCCCCTGTGCTTGGGCAGTGGTAGCCCATTTCAACTCAAGGTAAAAGATCCTACTCTTTAGTAAAAGGGCATTTAAATTTTATTCTAGAAGCCCTTTTCCAGACTGCTCAGACAGTTCCCAGGTTCCCAAAGGGGAGAGGCATGCCAATCAAGTCCATGTTACACTGTGTTTAAGAAAGGAAAAGACAAAAGAGAGGATTTGAACTTCTTCTGGATTCTGTACTAGAATTTCCGTTCCCAAATTTTGATCAGAAATTCTTGTACAAATATGAGAAAGTGCTCTTTGCTCAATGATTTCTGAATAACCATGTGACGCCAGAAAATACAAAAAACAGCATTTTTTTTTAATTCTGATTGCCAAATTATTTAAGGCAAGTATAAAAATGAAAGCATTCAATATACATCTTACATAAAATAAACTAGATTACAGCATAAAACAAGTAACGAGGCAATGGCATTAAAGTCTCTCTTCTAAAACGGGATAATTGTAAACATTAAAAAAAAGACTGCAGGACTATTCAAGTAATAGAACAATCACAGACGTCTTCTGGTATGCAGGCTATTGGGTTATTTGCCATTCAAGATTATAAAAAAAGACATTTCATTATTCACAGATGCTCATTATTTTCCCATTTTAAAATCTATACATTATGTACAACACAGTTTTTGTGGTACTGGCAAGCCCATGCCTTCCAAATGTATATTTTTCACAATACACAATTACAATGAAACAGTTAATACAGTAACATTTTATACTGATGCATCTTAATAGGAGCCACCAAATAGACATCTAAATTGTACCAAAGTGTCATCGTCATTATCACAGTTAGCCTCTACTGAGGTTGTGGGCAATATTAGAAGAGTATGCGAATTTCAGGCACACAGATACATAACATTAGTTATTTACAATTTTTAAAAAGGAAAAAAGGAAGAAAAAAAGGAACAAACAACCTTTTGTGGATAACGCTTTCTAAACAAGACAAATACACTTTTTTTCATTTACTTGCGTGGTTTACAACTTAGTATTAGACTCTTTGTATGAGCCTAATTACAGATACAAAAAAGTAAAGAATATATATATATATATTTATATTTATATATATATAAGCATATATATATATATATATATATTTATAAACAGAAGTCTAAATACAGCAACATTTGTTACTCTGAGATAAAAATTTGCAATTTACAAAAATGAAATGACTGGTTTTTGCCTGCCATTAAGGCATTTCAAATTAACACCATGGAACTGATGTCTGTAATAAAGCGCTTATTTTCATGTGATCCAGTCACATGATGATGTACATGTCCAGATTTATCATTCTCTGAAAAGAAACAGAAAACAAGAAAACCTTTTAGAATAACCTATTTCTAACTGTGTAACATCAACAGTCTCAATAAGTGGGGGAAAATACTGTTATGCTATAGCAAAGCAGACAGATATTTAATTATCTGTTAATTAATGCACATTTATTTATAGGTAGGGGTTTCCATTCGCTAGGAACGGTTGAATACTAATGCTGTTTAAATGCAGATATTTTACTTAAAAATAAATGCTATCTCAAAGTGCCCATTTTGCTTAGAGATTTATGACAACATCACAAAGATGAATATATGTATATATATATATATATATATACACACACACACACACACTCTTACACACACACAGCTAAATCATACTCTGTGGAAATCTAAATGACTTGCTGTTACATGATGGATAGGATGGTTCATTTTTTCAGAAGAATAGTATCTGCTTCAGTGATCAATTAACTACGCTATGGTAACAGCTCTGTGGAAAATGTTATGATGAGGAGGATAATGCTCTCATTAACGGACAAAGTATCTTTCCTACAAAGACTGCCCTCAAAATATAGAACAATTTTTCCCCTTCCTTCCTATTAAGATAGCTGAGTATAATTCACAATATTTACCTTCTTTGTGCAGGAAACATACCAGATGCAGATGCCTGAGCAGCCACCTGCTGAGTAGCAACAAGGGCAGCAGAGGTCAGCCCTGGAGAAAAATGAAATGGTATATCTCAGGACATGTGTGCTGGTACTCACAAAAGTCAACAATAGCTACAGACCTCCGTATTAACAAGACATGAATCACAACAGCATCATTATATTTTCTGCAGAAGGCATACCTAATTACTGCAAGCAAGCTGGCGAAAACCCTGCCTAGCTGTTCTAACCAGCATGCCTTTTTTAGATTCCACCTAATAGGCATTTTATAAGAAAAGAAGGCATTCTGCCTTATTGTATTATTTTCCAAGTACTGCACTGCATGGTGCTAAATGGCTTGCATGAATTCCTGAATAGGAAGCTCAGTAGAAATAATAGGCACCAGGAAACAACAAGAATCAAAAGTCACAGTGAGTTACAGCAAAGATGTTATAGCTTCTCAAAACATAATGCTTGCATAATAGCTATCGCTTTAATGTTTTTCTTTCTGAATGCATATAAATATCCCATAAGGCATATAGGACCACTGAAGTGCAGTCAGTACTTTACATAAAAGTGACATTGGCAGGGCACTAAATGAACATAATGAGTTAATACTTTTTCAGCTATAAACATCATAGAAGCTCTTTGGGGCAGGTAAGAAATATAGCCTTTTAATATTAGTAGAATACAGGGACAGAGCAAAAAAGGTATTTTCTGCTGCTTATGATTAACCTCCAGTAATATATTATTTAATAAAAACAATCTTGGTTCTAAAACTATATGAACTAAATGGCTAACAGAGGTCTTGTTCATTTAATACTACTCTCTCTCTGCCTTTCCCCATTTTTTTTAAAAATCATATGAATCTACTCATACTATTTACATATTCTCTGTTTAAAAATCCTTTGGATTTTTAAAATCAATTTAATGTAACCCTGTTATCTGAAATACCCATAATGGACTATATGGCTTATTAGCAGCAGAATCCTAATAATACTTACTCAATAGTAAGCCAAAAAACTGTACTGCCTATCAATACAAGAATGAGGTGTTTCAGAAGACGAAAGGCCTTTCTACTGACAGGAAACCAGCTGCCTCCTCCCCCCACTTCTGCTAGCAAGGGTGCCCTATTGGCTGCAGTATGTTGTCAAAAGAGCTTAATAAGGAGAACAGAAGGAATGAACAAACCAAGTTAGGTGGCCAAGGTGGCGCAGTGGTTAGAAGTGCAGCACTGCAGGCTACTTCAGCTGACTGCTAGCTACAGTTCAGCGGTTCAAATCTCACCGGCTCAAGGTTGACTCAGCCTTCCATCCTTCCGAAGTGGGTAAAATGAGGACCCAGATTGTTGGGGGCAATATGCTAACTCTGTAAACTGCTTAGAGAGGGCTGTAAAGCACTATGAAGCGGTATATAAGTCTAACTGCTATTGCTATGGTATACCCAAACCTGACCAAGAATAATGGCATGCTCACCATGCCACTACAGAGTTAGGTATGGCTGAAGGCAGTCTTTGAATCCATAGAAGCTCCAACACAATACAACACAACACAACACAACACACATACACACACATGCACTCCAATTGCATAATATCCTCACCTTCCTACAGCCATGCAGAGATCTGAAAATAGCACCCTTTAAGTCAGCCCACTGCACCTTAGATGGCTATGGCCATTTGAGCCAGTTGGGCTGGCTTTAAGATTGCATTTCTATACCCATATCCTGGCAATAAGCCCCAATGAACAGTATGTTCTATCAACAATGTGGTCACTACCAAAACCAAATATTTTTATAATAAACAGTATGGGAAAGTTGATACTCACCTTGGAATGGATCATATTGACCTGGAATTAGCGGGTAGCCCATTCCAACATGTGTATGGTGATGTGTATGAAGATGCCGTTGACTAAAGGGGGAATGACGATCTCGCTCCCTTTCTGCTTCTCTCTCACGTTCAGCTGTAGATTTTTCCACAGGCTAAAAACAAAACATATTGAGAAAAATTAATGGATGACTCCACATTTCTCTAGATGTGAGTTATTCAGGCTCTAGTTAATGTCTTGTATCTCCAATCTATCCCAGGTGGGTGGCAACATCTAGCCACCCTTGCCATGTTAAAAGCTAAGCATGGTTGAATCAAGTTAGTTCTTCCAACAAAGAATCCCAAACTATTATTTAGATTGGGGGGAAAAAACCCACCACTTCTGTCCTGCTGCCAAGAAAACTACATAGATATATTCCATTAAGCTTATTTACTTATAGCATTTATTTATCCTGTCAGCTGACTATAAGCAATGTGCAACATCTGTCAGTTATTAGAAAACTGAGCATGACTCAAAGAAAACTTCACATTTTACCTGTCATCTGAGCTACTGACACCTTGTACCATCCTGCACCTGGTGTTATTCCAGTTACTCTGCTAACAAAACTACACCCAATTGGCTTGAAAAAGAAGACAACTATTTTAATCAAACATTAGGATGGAGCTTTTGTTACAGCAATTAAAGTTTCTCCAAGCTATCCACCTATTTTTTTTTTAATAATTTGATGGTGACATTCCAAAAACTAAGGAGAGGTGCAAAGGCTTTACTGTGTTCCTTATTCTGATTAAGGTTTGGAAACTTATTTTAGTTTTATTACTGTACTTTGAGATTTTTAAGCATCATTTAGGAGAAAATACAATGAAACAGAATGCATAGTACAATGAAAACTAGGCATATGCTTCTTTAATTTTGGTTCCTGAAGGAAAGCACAAACTAACTTAAATCATGATTAGTTCTCAAATATGAATATATTTTTTTGCATTATGCAACACAATATGAGAGTTTGTAATGTATGAATTTCTATACTTCTATTCAAATAAGTGCATGCTGATTATGTATAGTTTTGTTCTGTGCAAAAAAGATATCTCAGTGTATGCTTGTATTTAAGGTTATGTAAATCTTCCTGCTTTATCATATCATCCCTGCAGATTATTTTCCTCAGTTCACTGACATTACCTCTGACAACTGTCATCATCTGAATCATTTTATTCATTACTGATAGTACAATGTTAGCTTCTATAAATGATTGAAAGCAGCAATATTTCTGGCAGAGGATGGTGAAAAGGTGGAAACAGGTGGTGGTTTAGAGGTGTTTGAAAGGTGTTATGATAAACATAGTCTTCTGAATGTATGATTATCCCAATTGTATTTAGGTATATGTACCAGTTAAAGTTAACCCTCTCTCTCTTCCAGTTATGCCAATTAATGCAATTCTTTAAGAACACGCTGTATCTTACCACAGGCGACTTGCTGCGATACTGGTTGGCATGCTGCTGCAACAAATCCAGTGCTTTAGATTCAGTGGTTGATTTTACGCTGATGCTAGGGCTGGTATTGACTTTTTCCACCTCTTCTCTCCCAGACATCTTTCCGTAAACAGGATAATGAAATCCTGGTGAGAGATAGGCCCCTGCAGATAAAAAAATAAATAAAGGTACTCTCAAGTTACTATATACAATTGGGGATAAGGCAATTTCAAATGCATGAAATGCAAATTACAAAAATTGTATTCAAGGGATTAGATTTCTCTTGTCAAACGTGGCTATTTGAACCTGGCAAATGAAAAGTTACAAAGAGGGTTGAACATATTGCAATTTCAAACACTTAGGGATTTAAGTGGAAGAAGTAATAACTGTAATGGTTCTGAGAGTAAATGCTTACAATAGTTTTTATAGGCAAGCCACTATCCTGAGCGTAATAGCCCAGAAGAATGCCAATGGATGCGGAAATTGTATTTGGAAATGCTGCTAATTCATAAAAAATAACAACTTATGTTAAATTTATTTCACCCCTAGACCTTTGCAAAAGAAATCGAATCTCTGAAGCTTCTAATTTTCCTTTGCTTCTAAAAGGCAATGTCAAAACTGATGGGCCTATTCAGTTTAATTTGGTACATACCTGGATAACTATGCATGAGAACAGGAGAAACAGCGCGGTATGCAGGATGATTAGGATCATACATTTGTGGGTAAGGGTAAGCATGCAAGTACTGTATATATGACTGATGCTGAGTCATTGGAGAGGAAACAGCCACTCTAGTACCCCGGGATTCCTTCCAATTTACAGCAGTCTTTTGATCATCATTTTTTATCTTGTTCTCCTCCAGTGGCTGAGAATCAGAACGCTTCATCTCCTTAGGCTCTTCTTTAATGCTGTTTAATGAAACTGGAAGGCTAGAGAAAGAAGCTTCTTTATTAGGTGTTTTTCTGGGGCTATCTTCTTTTAATTTTTTTTCACGGTCCAGTTCTTCCACTTTCTGCTGATCAAGATATTTTGGCTGATATACGTAATGATGCCATGTTCTTGTATCTGGGTCCTGATAGGAAAGGAAGGGGGGAAAAAAACCATTTTAAAATTTACACTTTAAAAGAACAACCTACAACCACTGTGGTCCAGAGAACAGAGCCAAAGAAGTCAAGAGTGGAATTGGCAAATATAGAAGGGTTTTGCAGCTTGCATAAAATGCAATGTGTTGAAAACGCTATTGTCAACCTGAGTGAACTTTGTGTTGGAATTGTGGGCATGTCTTTATCACTGTAACATTGCTGGAGTTTGCATGTGACATAACTCAGCTTCACTTCTTTTACTGGCATCTCAGTCTGTTCTCCTGGCAGATCTCTCTTGCAGTTACTGAGCAGAAAATAGCTTCAAGTCAGCAGAAATGCCTCACTAACTCCATCTAGCTGGCCTTTTGCTTTTTTTATATATATAGAGCTAGGAATGTAATCTTAGCCTCTGTCTAAATTTCACAAGGTAGAAGTCATTTTGCAATGTCACATACTGCTTTGGAGACTTCCATAAGCTGGAAAAGGACTAATGTGCAATGCAGGAGGATAGAGTTTGTCATATAGAAGTTCCGTTTGACTTAGGAAAATAACAAAAGCTTGCAATTTTTAAAGCCAGAGTCATGGACAAGAATGAGTAGCAATAGTATTTCATTAAAAATTAATATAAAGTACAAAAAATTGCTTTCATCCAACTTAAATGAACCTTCTCTACCTTAACGGAAAAAATACATAACATGTAAAATTTAAAGATACAACTGTCATCTTGGTTTTGTTTTAGGAAATTTGTAATCTACTTTGAAGGCAGAAATAACACTTCGATTTCTAAATAAGCAAATATATATATCTTAGGGTTATCGGGGTGTTGTTGTTGTTGTTGTTTTCCCTGAGGAACTTTTTTAATAGAAACTATCAACACTGAAGTAAACAATACAAAAGTTTTTACTAACTGGCTTAGCTTGGATACAGAAAAACTGGTCACGATCCCCAAAAATCAGTGCTTCCCAAATCAGAGTAAATTACCCCAAATTGGGTTAAAGTGGTTTTTCCATAAACCCATTATCCAATCACAATGGGGATATTTAAATTGACTTAAAGTGTTTTACCTACAATGGGTAAGGATTTTCTGATACTTGGCTTTGAATAATGAAGGAAAAAGTTTTAAAAGCAGTGCAATAAATGTATGCAAGTCCCACAAACCAAACTGAGTTGCGTTTATGCTTTTTGCACAGCAATCTCCATTTCTGTGTTTTGAAACTGAAATAGTTTACATTTACTGTGCAACAGAGACAGAATTGAGACTGCCCAGCTGTGGGAAACATGCAAAGGAGCTCTTTGGATAAGGGCCTCAGTCTTACCATACAGAAACGAAAATTCACATTTACGGAGAAAAGTAGGAAAAAAATAAACACCCTTATAATGTAATTAAGGAGTAGCAGTAGTACATTTGCATATTCAATTACACATTATACGATAAAGGTATTAAACAGTATGCTTCTTTATATATAGTAACGAGCAATCTTATATGGAGCTTGAGTAAGCATGCACAAGAGAAGACTGAAAATGGTTTTTAACTAGTTGTAGATAAAATTAAGTATTCTGAATCTATTATGGTATTTATTAACTAAATTCATTCCAACAAACAATGCACTAAATCCAGGCTTAAAACATACACTTTTAAATAACTGAAAACTGAGCTCCATTGACTGCAATAGGTGTCCTTCTTTAAGTCTGAATCTAATTCAATGCATGAAAGTATTAATTTTTTTGGGACTTTAATATCTCCAAACTGAGGAACAGGTTGGAGAATTCTGAAGATTATGGTTTCTGGTTTTTTTTATCATACCATCTTGTCTTATTGTTATCAAATCATTTTTTAAATTATTCCAATCTCATGAACTAGAACTTCTATTTTACATTTCACCAAACACAATGTAAATAAACTGAAATTACATAACCATTTCAGGAAACATGCCTTTGATAAGTCTAACTTATAAACTAGAATAAGCTTCCTGACTGTACAAATAGTCCTTGACTTTCAACCTTAATGGAGATTGGAATCTCGTCATATGTCATGACAGCTGTAGGTCGAGACACCCACATGAACAGCCTGATTTTATATTTTTTTTGTGACAGTTGTTTTCAGAGTCATAAAAACGAAGTTTCATTTGTTAAGTCTACGTGGTGTTTGTTAAGCAAATGCCCCAGTTGTTAAGTGAACTCATTATCCGCAATTGGCGGTTCTTGGCAAAAACCAGAAATAAATATAAGTTTCTGGTAAAAAAATGTTGTAGATCATAGTTGTGTGATTGTGAAAATGTGGACTGATTGTTGAGCACCCAAAAAGCAATCATGTGACTAGGGGCCCCCAGGTGGGAGCGTTGGAAATTCAAATCCGGATCATAAGTACCTTTTTGGGGGTTCATTGCACAGGACTACCTGTACTTACATGGTAGATATTAATGCAGCAGGTTGAGAAAATCTTAACTGGCCCAAAATCACGCAGCTGACTTTGTGTCTAAGTTGAGAGTAGAAGCCATGGTCTCTTGGTTCCTAGCCTGGTGGTTTTAACCACTACACCAACTGGCTCTCTAATTTCATAAAACAGAAAACTTCTGTTGAAAATTCTAGAGCTGGACAACAAAAGCACCATTATGATCCGTATGCCTTGCAAACCAATGTAAATTGATTCCTGTTGGGGTATATTTTTGATCTATTATTTTGTGGGTTTTTTTAATTGGGTATCCTGCAGATTTTAGCAATTTTCTATCAAATAAACCAGGGGTCTACAACTACAACGGGCTGCAGACAGGACCAGTACATGGCCTGTTAGGAACCGGGCTGCGTAAGCAGTGGGTGAGTAAGCAAAGCTTCATCTCTCCATATACAGGATCTAGGTTGTGCAGGAAGCCATCCTTGCCCCTGGTCCGTGGCAAAATTGCTTTCCACAAAACCGGTCCCTGGTGCCAGAAAGGTTGGGGACCGCTGATCTAAACCATTCATTCGTTCAGACATCAATCAAATATTTTATATTGGGGGGTGGATGGGTTTATGAATAAAGATCTTGCTGTGTAATATAAAGGTTAAGATTTATGACTTCCATCAAAGACTAGCATGAGAAAGATCTATTTATATTTTATCCTGTCTGAAAAAAAGTTAAGTCTCTTCTTCTCGTACTTGAAAATATTTGCAAAGCATAACAACATTAAAACATTATCTTCCTATTTGCTGATTTATTGATATAATAAGCCGAATTATAGAGTGAGATTTATATCTGCCACTTGATATAAGACAGGGATTCTCAGATTTTGCCACAAACCTATCAAATAATAAATCCTCCCCATGAATATTGCTGCTATTACTAGCATTTCTACACATGTAAATGACTTTTGGAAGCATTATGCTTTCCTCAATTATGTGTAGTTTTTTACACTATGATCTAGAAATTTGAGATGCCAACTCCTGTCAGTCCCAGCTAGTTGGCTGGGGATTATGGAGTCCAAACTACTTCTCATTCTTGGAAGAAAGCCAATTGGGGGAAACTTGCTGAAGGTCTCAGAGCAATCTCTCTGCCTGCTCACCCCTTTCAACACTTCTGGTCATCAGAAATTTGCAACCACCCTCAAATTTGCTTGCAAACAGAAGGATAATTTAACATAACAAGTATCCAAGGAAAGAAGAGTTCTGGCAGAGCAAGAAGAGAAAAGGCATGCAAATAATCACACTACAGTATTCCAGACTGAAAGCAGAGCACGGCTCTACAAGGTTTAGAAATATCCTTAAGTTTCAAAAGCCAAGTAACTCAATTACTTCTTTCTACCCTGCTCTGGTGTGGCTTGCACACTTGGTTGATATTTATTGGCTGTGAACCTTGGAAGAATAGGGAATGGCCACTAAGTGATCAGACAAATCCCTGAAGTTATGTCACCATTTCTATCTTTCAAAATACAATTTCAGTACAAAGCATCAAGGGCTTGGTTGTGGAGGTCAATGGCTACTATCCTGAAATCTGAATGAGAGCATAGCAACAAATCTTGTTTGAGAAAGCAAGAAAAAACATCCAAATGAGCTGCACAATCCTTGGCAGAAGTATCTGCAAGTAAATGCCAAAAGATTATAGCTTAAAGCCCTAGGATCTAAGCTTAGAATAATTCTAGCCCTCACCCTCCCGCCTTCTCACCTGTTTAAACCTTGTCGTAGGATCTACTCCAGTCTGCTTCATAGAATCCATAACAGATTTCATTTCCACAGCTTCCTTTATAAGCTGATGGTTTTCCATTTGTTTTGCTTTGAAGCTATCGGACTGAATCTGTTGCTGATGATTCGAAAGCATCTGTGATTTACTTGTCTCCTCAGTTTTATTAGGGACTGATGACCCTATTTTAGTGTTGTTTTTACTGGTCTCCGAAGCTGAAGGTGCTTTTGAGATTGTAGCAGAGGGTATGTTTTTCAACTTGTCATCTTTTCCCAGATCTTTCAGGGGGAGCTCGTTTTTCCTTTCGCATTCTCTGCTAGTTTGAGTCACTTTCTGTTCTGCTAATCTCTGGTCCTCATAGTATTTTTCATACTGCTGCCTATAAGCAGGGTTAGAGGCCATTAAGGATTTTTGGTCCATATAAAGCCCATAGGCATACTGCCCATAGTAAAGTGACTGGGCAAGTGCAGGATGCCTCTGAGTTATTACAGACTGGTGTTGAGGCTGCAAATTAGTGGGACCAGCTTCACTTTTTTTGGACTCTGGAGGCTCTGCCTTGTCTTTTTTCTCAGCCTCTTCCTCCGCCTCCTTTTTGATCTTCATTCCCTGGGGGTTATTGCTGCTGTTCCCAGCTGCGGGGGTGCTGACCTGTCCAGAGTGCATGTAGCTTGGAGAATAATAAGGATCGTAGCCATGGTAATAAGGAGAATGAGCCTCTTTTACTTGGGGTAATTGTACCGGGGTTGAAGAATGTCCTTTTCCAACACTGTCCTTATTAGAAATAATATCTGAAGGAGAGCTGGCCTTTGACCTCATGCCCTCTGACCTGCTGTCAGAACCACCATCGTCTGCAGCATCAGAGATATCCGAGTAAGCAGGACTGTTAGTTTTAGCAGCAGCACCCTCTGCCCCATTCTGTGTCAACACATGCAGTGGCGCCACCGAAGACTGTCCATTCACTAAAGGGCTGCATTCCATTCTGGAGGAACTCCCTATTGAAGGGCTGGGGGCATTGTCTGTGAAAGTGTAAACTTTATCAGCTTCAGCTTTAATGCTTGCCATCCTGCTCTCCTGAGACTCTGACAGTCCATTAGCTAACACTTCATTCTTGCTGAGATGTTCCTTTAAAAAATGCCCACTAATCTCTTTCCCAGACCCCTTGGTGTCCTCCAATTTTCCCAGCTTCAAATCCACTTTAGGATTCCCAGTCTCTTTGCTTTCTTTGTCCTTAAGTTTTCTCTTCTCTTTTTTCTTTTTGTCTTTGAGTAATGTGAGAGCTGGACTGACAGTGCTCGGCTCTCCCATGATTGTGGGCTTTGGTTGAATAGGTTTTAGCGGAGGGCTCTTTGGTGTAGCCTGCACAACAGTGGTTGTCAGGGAGGGCAGTCCTGATATTGACCCAGTTGTGGTGGTTGTAAAAGCTGCCGTGGGGATAGCTATTAATTGAGGCGGTGTGGGAGCTGGAGCTGGGGCAATGGGTCTGGCAGTTTTCAGCTTGGACAGATTTTTATCTACTTTACAGTTACTGGCTTTTTTGCCTTTGTCTTTTTCTCCTAGGTTTTTCTTGTCTATTAGTCCTTCAGCTTCTAGCTTGGGCATTTCACTGGCCAAACTGTTTTCTGCCACTGAACAGTTTTCCAGAGTCACTGTCATATTGGAAATAACCGGGAGACTATTCAGTTCACTGTTCAAGCCCCTCTTTTTGCCAGAATTCCTGCCATTGTGGGCCTGCTCCCGTTTCCCCTTTGGTGTTCCAGGGGTACTCAGGGAACAAGGAGACAGGGGCCCCTTCAGCTGATCAAAATGTGATAAGCTTGTGCTCGGGTCACTGCATTCAAGTGCCACATTGCCGAGTGCTTCCTCACAGTCTGAGATTTTGTCTTCACTGTCAGGCTCAAATTCCAGTTTGTTTTCTGGGTCTAAATGTGCATGAGCCTGATGATACCTCAACCCATTAATGTGCTTGTATTTTTTGTTGCAGTTAGGGTGGGGGCAATCAATCAACACTGGAGAAGAGCAACCTTGGTCTAAAAAAGCAGTCTCTGGTTTCCCTTGGGGAGTGGTGGGAGTGCTTCTAGAATTGGTGCGCACACGCTTTCCGGATTTGTTGTCCTCTGAACTGGAATTCAAGTCCAGCTCCATGGGTGGCTTGTTTTTCCTCTTGTTGTTAGACAAAGGGCTGACTTTCACATCCTCCACGGCACAGTTGGGGGGTGTCCTGCGGCCACTAGAATTAAGGCTGCCCCGTCTTCCTTTTCCATTAGCACCACCTCTGTTCTTGTTCTGTAGTCCTCTGGACTCTGTAAAGGTAATGTCAGTCCCTGGTGTGGTTGTAGCTGCTGCAGATCTTGCTCGCTTTCCTCTGCCCCGACCTCCTCGCATTTCCAGGTCACTTGTTGGCGATTCACAAAACCTGTTATAAATAAAATCAGATATCAGAATTGGGTACATGGGGGAAAAAAAATCAAATCTCTAATAAAAACTGTCTCAATGGCAAATCACCCAGACACCACCACCACTCCCCAAAATATCAGTAATGTATAGGGATGAGGAAGACACTTCCCTAAATCATCTGAAATTAAGAAAGGGAGAAGGATCAATCAATCAGAATAGAGCTGAAAAGGAAAAACCTCATTAAGTTTTTCTTTTTTTTATTTCTTCTTTCTCTTTACTCCTTGCTTCCTTGTATGATTGGTTAGCTAATGGTTTTTGCTTGGAATTAGGTTCTAAAGGTCATGAAGATTGGCGCTCCTCCCCCCTCAATTTCAGTTTAAAACCCTTTTGATAAGATGAGCCAGTCGTTTTCCGAATATATTCTTTCCAGTTCTTTTGAGGTGCAGTCCATCCCTTGCCAGTAGCTTCATATAGGTAATGCAGACCATGGTCTAGGAAACCAAAGTTTTGTTGACGACAACAGTTTTTAAACCAGTGGTTTGTTTCTAAAATCCTTTTCTCCCTCACTGGATGTTGGCCTTTTGTTGGAAGTATAGATGAAAAAAACACTTGTGCTCCTAATTCTTTAACTTTCTTCCCTAGCTGTTCATAATCTTTTGTTACTGTTTTTAGATTCACTGTTGTGTTATTGGTCTCGAAGTGTAGGAGAAGAAAGGGGTAGTAATCCGTGGGGTTGATTATTTTAGTAAGGTACTCAGTTACATCTCTGATTTTTCATAAGCCATGCAAGCCTTGCAGGAGGTGATTTATTTGCTATTTCTTACCATTTTATTTTCTTTTAAAAAAGATTTAACAACAGAATAAACCATATACACAGAAGCAGCTAAATGAAATAACACCAGACGCATATAAAGATAAACAGTGCAATATTGCAAACATCATAAAATTGTTAATTAACACCATAGTGTTTTCTCCCTTTCTTTCGCCTTAACATGCTAAAATCAAATTTAGTAGATGTGGGAGGAAGCAGGAGAAGCATCCCACATTTTCTCTAACTGTGTACTGGATTTTATTCAATATTCCTTATTTTAAGAAATCCATTCATTCATTCAGCTAAGGATTGGGCAAATAATAGCCTACAGGAGACACACACCAGATCTCATTTTATGACCTTCGACATTAGTGCTGAAACTCAGAGCAAAACTGCTAATTTTGATGGCAAGATCTGCCTGCTTTCTAAAATTAGAACCAAAATAGATGCACTGAAATACATCTGAAATGGGTACATTCTGCAGGTCTTGGAGGAGTGGGATAAATACAAAGCCCATTAAAAAACAGGCTGCTGCATCTGGTCTAACAGTTTGGAACTTGAACTCTTTGGAAGGTGGAGGTATCAATTACAGATCCTATCCTCCTGATATTGGACCGTGAGAGGATGTATCTAAAACAAGATTTCATTTGCAACTCATTTGCAAACAATTTCTTCTGCATGGCCTACTTTCTCAACAACGTATCGTTTCACGGATATGAAATGAATTAAAAAAAACTTATTAACTGTCTAGTTCACATGTCAGAATGTGGACAAGAAAGCAGACCCCACCAGGAGTGGGTTCTGGATCCTTTTGCTGCCCGTTCGCTCAGGGTCATGCCAGGCGCCCGCAACAATCAAAAAATAGCTTCTGTGCATGCGCAGAAGCAAAATCCAAGATGGCGGCGCCCACGGAGACACTGACAGAACCGGCTCCGTGACGTCATCGCTGATTTACTAACGGTTCTAAAGAACCGGTTAGAACCGGTAGGAACCCACCTCTGGACCCCACTCTCCAGATAATTACTTACCTGGGAGGAGCCCAATCGTGTTTTGTGCAATCAAGCAACGTTCCAACATAGGTTTTATTTCTCCAAGTAACATTAACAACGAGGACACCTGCAGATGAAAAAGAAACAAAGGATTGTTGGTGGGAATTATGATTTTTGGACCTAGTTCAGAAATAGAATGGGTAAAAATAGCTAAATTTTCATTCGCTTTCACAGATTGTGGTTTGCCAACTTCCTCTTGTTGGTTTCAGCGACTTCCATTTAAAACCCACAAGACAATGTATATGCATGCAAGACAAAGAATGAGGGAATAATCAAGATACTAAAGTGAGGAGGAAATGCTTTTACTGTGTATACTTTAAAAAGGCAATAGTGACCTCTTAATTTTTTTTTATTATTGCATAATTATTGTTGCTCACTAGTGAAATTAAAGCTGATTATCAGTAACTAGTGCACAAGGCATTGGGTGGCATGAGGAAACTGAACTCTTCTCAGAGTACAGACACAGAGTATATTTATTTGAAATGATACTTACTTTAGAGGCAATTATTCAATATAAACACCATACTGCAGAATTAATACTTCTAAATATTATTAATATGACTAATATTGCACGCTCTTTATTTTTCTTAAGCAGGCATTCCTCCCAAGTATGAAAAATTAGAAAAAATGAATTAGAAATATTTTCCAATATTTAACAAAAAGCAAACTGAAAACCAATGTGTCAATGAATATTCTTTATTAAACAAAGAAAAGCTATCAGATTTATGTTCTGGGCAGCTCCCTCAAATAAAAGACGATTTATAATTTTTAGGCTTATTGACAATACCTGTATTCCACCTGATGTGGAATATATATGATCACAAGTAATTGTTTCCATAATATCTATAATAAGACATGCTAAAAAAAGACCCAGAACAACAATATTGAGTTGTAATTCATTGGAAATATGTAGCACCAATTGGCAAATATGAAAGTTTTTTCCTCAACGCTACACATTTGTATATTCTAACTCCAATCCCAGCCTTTAAACTAAGAAATAATGTATAAATAAATAAATAAATAAATAAATAATGACATCCTGCCTCATGTTTCCAGCTTGTCGGCTTAATTCATGTCACTAGTGTGATTTCTAATTTGCATTCAACCTTTTTCCCAGACCAGAACATCAATGTAAAGAAAACATGTAACCTGCAACTTATTTCCTTAGGGATCTTTTAACAGCAGGAAAGTATTTTGAAATGCTATTAGCTAAAGTACTAAGGAAGAAGGGATTTCCTTTAAGCATTTTCAACAGTATATCAGAGGAGGGAAAATGGTTCCCTGCATGGTTTTAGCATGTTATTGTAAATGCAGAAGGCTACCACATAAGGTATATATCCTGAGTTGAGGGGTTTTTTTTAAAGGAACAAAAACATAAACTCCAGACATGGATGATAAAATCTTTGTTAAATAAAACTAAAAGCCATAGACCATAGTGGTCTCACAAGTTAGAAAAATAAATTTCATTTTTTGCAATTAAGAACAACCGTGCAAAGAAGAAAATACCCCCACTCTAGATTAAACTATAAAAATACACATTCAAACAGATGCAGAATGGATCTGTTCTTCTCATCATTTGCTCTTCAGGGCACTGCGTGTGGTGTTGGAGACCTTTCCAATTGCTTAACATTTTTCAGCCTATCTGCTGTATTTAAATTGCTGAAATATATTTACATTGTTAGAAGGTTAATGCATTTTTTAGCTTAAGACGCAATAGGCTAAATCTCTTTGTGCTTGAATCTCTGATGTACCACAAATGTATAATTAAAATTACTTGAAAGAGAAACATGAAAGAAACAACAAGGCCTCCCTTCTTGGAATAATAGCATTAAAAAACAGAAAAAGTCTGCACAGACACTTAACATTTGTCTGCAGTGAAAAAGGCCTTTGTTATTGTCTTTCCCTAAGGGCTTCATATTTCCCTCAAATCCAGTCTCTGGATTGGCCAGGGCTGGCTGACAATGCTGCCATCTGATTGGTTGGACTTAGCACTGCAGCAGAGGCACAAAAAGAAAGAAAAACAGTGATGTAACACAACCCTTCTGTGCAAGCAGAAAGTGACACGGTAAGGGGGAAGGGAAGGGAGTGAGCCTGGAATAATCTCACCAGTATAAGAGGCTTGTTTAAATGCTTCCTGCTTCTGTAATTTCGCTCTGGTTTGTTTGCACTATCTGGGCTTGTCAACTTGAAAGATTACTGTCTACTCAACTACCCATATGATGCAACCTGATTTAAAAATATATGGTAGAAAGTATTGGGTTAGAACCCAAACACTGTTTCTCTGTGCCAATATACACCAAGCTAAATTTACTTTTAAGTAATATACAGATTTAAATAAGGTTGTAAGGCACGGAGTTCCACTGATGACAATGAAAAAGCTCACAAACAACATGAGAACAACAGTACTCTCTTACTGCTCTTCCCCAAATGACTTAATGATCGTGATTGGTAGTTACTAATATGGTTATCCTTTATACATTTGCCTGCTCTCCAAATAATGTTTAATGTCTCTATGAACTATTACGCTCGTGTAAACTGACTAGATTTTTTCTTTGAAGCAGCTGCAGCTGCTTAAAACCCTCCCTAAAATAATCTGGGCATGTATGATTGAACAGAGATCAGATTTCCACCAAGATACCTAATGAAGCAAGTGGTTGTGGCTCCTTCAAAGAGCACATCTAAGAGGCCCTTTTCATATAGTTCATTCACTGAATGACTGGCAGTTTTATAATGCAATAAGTAGTCATTAATTCAGTACATGTGTGGATGGGGCAAAGATCTGTAGATATGATTGTACATTTCTCCTGATTGGCCATAATCTGATGGGCAGACTATGCAGCATTTTGTTTTTAATTCCTAAGAAGAAGACAGACTGTATCATCTGTATGCAATATTTTAAAGCAATCACAACTTTTCCCAAGATCATGTGGTTGATCTTACCTCTGCACCTGCTACATAATCCTGTAAAAGGACTCATCTGCTTAAAAGAGCTGGGAACACCTGCTATGTTTACACCCATGTGCTCAAAAACACCTATTTGGAATTAAAGCCAAATTATCGCACAACTGTTAGCTAAAGGTCTTAGCCACAATTTCTGATATTTATGAGAAATTTGAGTTAGGTGCAGAGTTATCTGGGTGGATATCTATAGTTCTTTAAAAACTGAAATCCATCTCTAAAAGTTAAAAAGCTCCCACCTTCCTTACTTTCTGAATAACAAGTAAAAAGATTGCCTTGTGTCAAGCTGAATGGGAAGCATCACAATCGTTTTATATTTTTCTGATGCTTATCATTTTAATTTTTGTTATTCACCATCCAGAGTACCTCAGGAGTGGGACAACATAGAAATAGTATAAACAAACACAGAAGGATCATGGCCTAAAAATCTGAATTGCTGAAGTAGATAAAAGAACAAAGTTCTTCTGCCAAATGGATTTTTTAATGCATTTTTTAAAATATTCAACCTAATAACCTATGTACTTGATGCACTACTTGCTTGTATTAAAACAGTAACTGAAATCACCAAAGTCATTGATTCCCAGACCACAGCTTAAAAGGATATAGATATATATTCCTTCTGTTTTAAAAAACAGCATGGGGAAAATGGATTCACTGCCTTGCACACATCTGCCCCTGGTTCTTTCCGTCATAAGAATGCAAGCAATGAAGAGTATTTAATTTAGGAAATCTACTGCAGAAGTGAATCATGCGAATAAAGTGCTTCAACCAGAAAAGCATGGAACTGGAAAGTCAATGATAGTAGACAGATATATAAACTCTAACCTGTTTCCTTTCTGCTCTATATGCCACATGCTTAAGACATGTTATTGTCCCACTTCTGTCACAGTAATACCTTCCTGAGGATGATCAGATTTTCTCATCAATGATAAGATGGCTTTCTGTTTTATGATGAAGGCATCCTACTGCTCAAAGTCTGTTGGATGTTTCAGATTGCCTTTTCTATCTGCAGAATTTCTCAGACAAAGGAAATATCTCTTTCCCCAACCCACCAAAAGAAAAGAAGGGAATTATGACAGTGACACTCTCTATAGCAGTCTTTTCAATCCAAACTCTACCAGATTTTGAAACAAAACTAGACTAAAGAAATTAATATGGGAGATACAGTATATGTGCTAGTGCTCAAAACCAAAAGCAGAAATAAAGTTCTGAAATATGGATGGAGATAAAAAGAAGCATAAGCTTTTCCCCTGAAATGTATTCTAATGCCACATCAAGAAACAGAATTTGGAGGTGGGAATATTATTTACTATATTTATGCAGCCATCCATCTATTCAAGGAATTCTGGCAGCGACAGAAATAAAAAGAAACCAACTATATAGATCAATTAAAAGAAACTGGATCCTAAAAATCACATATTTTCTCCACTTGTTGATTACTGTCTTCACTGTGGTCCATGTATATTCAATGCCTTGGAAATATTTTTGTACCCTTTTCCTGACTGATACCTTCCAACAATGAGAGCCCTTTGATGCTTTGTAAGCTCTTTGCAGACCATAGCTTCTACTGTAAGAGGCAACTGAAAAAATGTCAGAAAAATCATATTACTGCTACTGAACTTTATATGGGCTTGATCATTTTAAGTGATGGCAGGTGTGAACTGTTATTATTTATCATCAGTTTGAGTGCTATTGGTTAATTCTGACCACACCACATCTTTGCTTATAAGGTGGTGTGAATACTTATGTAAGCCACATTATTCTAGTTTTTTTAAATTTTCCCTACTAAACAATTTCAGTTTGTTTTTTAATTGAATTGTACAACGTATAAGTGATATTAAACTTATAGGCTCAGCCAATCTCATTGTACACATGTTATGCATTGACAATAAAGGTTGAATTGAATAAATGTGGAAATTTTTTTGAAATGAGTTTTCTTGGTCTGACTCTTTTTTACATCTCAAAATTTTAACAGAGGTATGTAGACTTTCTGTATCCACTGTAGATTGGTTACCTATATTAAAACATTGTCAAAAGTTATCTAACATTTCTCATGATGAAATGTTTATTTGTTAAGTCAAATAAACATTTAAAATAGATCCAAACCGGTTAAAAGAGTAAAAAAGATTTTTACAAAATTTTCTATAAAGTTGTCAAGATAATATACTAATTCAAAAATGTCTGAAAACTTACATCACCATATTACCTTGTAGACAATTTGCATTTGTTTAAGTATGAAAATTCAGAATAAAGCATGCTCTTTTTTAACATGATTAAATTTATTCTTGTATTAATTATAAAAGGACTGCCTGCTTCAAATTGATAATTTATATAAAAAACAGAGGGCTATGTATTGTGATTGTTAAAGAAAACCATTACTAATATATCTGAAGAATCACCTATTAAATGCATCTTATATTCAAACCATCTGGAACAGAAGTCTGATTAGTCTACCTTGCATATGGAAATAAAGGTAAGGACAGTGGGCATTACTAATAACAAACACCGTAATGTCACATTTTATATACTAGCACATTTCTGCCACAATTATAAACCTCTGAGATACACTGTTGTGCTGTTAGTCCCCAAAATACAGTGCATTTAAAGATAAAAGGACTGAAGGATCTTCTAATGAATAGACTGGCAATATACACAGCCTGATCAAGACAATTTCTTTTGGAAAATGGCTACTTCTAAGATTCACGGTTCTATTTAATCATACTGCTTGTCAAGACTTTAAAATATGTTACCGTACCTTTCAACAAATGTTCTATATAATCTGACTGCTTTACATAATCACCTGCATGATTTAATATATACTAGTGCACAATAAAATATAACAAACCAAACAATCGTAGAATCTGTAATATACTGTATTATGTGTAAAATTACTGAAGTTACAATCTTAAAATATTTACATCTTAATAGATGAAAAGCATTATCAAAAAGGTTTGTTTTCCCATGGGCTGGTGTGCTTTAATACTCAAAAGAGCACATGGCCACTTTTATCACTGTCAATCCCACGCAGCCTTTGTTCTGAAGCCCAATGAGTTGTATTGATTTGGGAAAATCATTGAGCTTCTTGGAAAACTAGACTCTAGCTTATTCACCACCATCTATTTCTCTCTCAGGAAGACAGCAGGTCAATACTGAACTGCCTAGGCTACTAGAATAAGCTCTCATCATTTTTCTTCTCTTGCATCTCTAGTAGCCTTCTGCTTTTGTATGTTATAGTAGAAAATCTGGCTTCAACATGAATTCAACATTTCTGAATGAAGTGTCACCTACCGTAATACTTGAACCAAGGTTTTCTTTAGCATAAAGAGCAAAAAACAAAAACAAAAACCCAATGGTAATAGAGCAGTGCTCTTTAAAAGAATGTTATTTTTACAGCAGTTTATATTGGAGTGAATTCTTACATTTTTCTCTGATGATGTACACTAAGTTTAAGCAAATATAAATAATGGGTTGGTTCCAGTATAGGCCTGGCAGAAACAAAAAATGCTTTTCAATAAGCACCAAATGAATTTCTGGTGAGAGAAGATTTAAGTCAGTGCCATTCCACTTCACACTCTTTGGACTATACTGGGCAGGTAAATAATTTTTCTGTTTGGCAAAGGGTGAGGAGGAAAGAGTACAAATTGGATGTGGCTGGGCTGTCAGCCAAACCAGACTCCTGCTTCGACAGTTTTTCACTAACCCACTACTCTTATACCAGGTGCCAAGTATTTGATCATTACATTGTTTAATTGATGTATTAATTGAACATAAATCACTTAAAATATATGAGACATAAAGTTAATTCTATTACTTTTAGCATTTAGTTCATACCACTGAAACACTAGAAATTGATAACTAGTTGAAAGCCATATTTAATTCTGTAATTCTTAATAGAGAAAAATCAAAGCTATTTTATCAATCTTTTAATGCCAAAAAAAGAAAACCTTCAAAATTTGGTGAAATAAGCACAGTTAACAAGATCAAAATGATAAACTTCATCTTTAACCTGAAATAATGTCTCAGTGATCCAAGCTAGATCCTGAAAAGGATGTTAGTTTTTAATTTTTTTTTAAAAAAAGGTATTTCAATACTGTGCTTTCATATGTATGGAAAGGTGAAACAATGTGCAATGATTTTCTACATAGTTATAAAAACTATTTCTCCATGCTTTTGAATGCTCAAATTCTCCAGAGTGATTCTCCCTGAGGTGAGGTTACTGAGGCAAAGAGGAAAGCTAACATAGGAAGAGGTGAGATGGAAGGGAGATGAGAAAGTGAGAGAAGAAACAACATAAGAAAGAGAAATTGGGCACCTCAGAAATCTAATTAACAGCTAGCACTGGTCCTATGTACTGAACAGCAGGCAAGCATGCAAAACTCCATTTGCACAAATGGAGCTTTGCATACACACACACACTGACTGCTACTTGTACAAAACCATCCCCTCTTCCCCCATTCCCTCTAGTCCGAAGAGCAGGAAAGGTTGGCTATCACTGCTGAATTTTCCCCAAAGAAAGCAGCTGATAAGCAAAACGATCTACACTCCTAATCTGAAGCATCTGCAAGTAATGTACTGCAAATCTTTTGCTAATCAATTAACAGATGAGAAAGCTGTATTTTAAAATAATGTAGATTTTCTTCAAAAAAAAAACACCCATACTTTTTAAAAAGCATTGCTGAAAAATCCCAAAATATGGCATTCATAACACTAATTTCAGAATAATTCTCTTTTCTTGTCAAGGGAAGATTATGCAAACAACATTTTGGATTATCTTTCTACCACTTGAATGTATGAACACTTTCAATTTGTTCATATGAACCCCGGAAAGATTGCTCAAACTGGAAGGAAAGGACTTAAATGTTTCGGAAATCTTCCATCTTGACTTGTTTACTTTTATTCCAGTGTCTTCAATTCTAGCTTTAAAAATAGTTATTTTTTTCCATCTCTCAAAGAATGCTATTCTTTAAAAATACGTAAGAGGAACAGGCCTCAAGAGGATAACCACTTTCACATTAAACACACATTTATCAAGTTACACATTTAAGCTCATATTTTAAAAGACAATTATTTCCTTCATCTTGCTTTATTTTAAGACTTCAAAGAAGGCAACTGTAAGCAATTGAATTAGACTGTGTATTACAAACCTGTGCAAAACAAAAAACCTATCCTCTAAACTTCCAGACTGAGCTTTGTATACCATCAAATCTTGCATACTAACTTCTAAAATGATATTGTGAGTTCTTTGTTTCCTGCTCTCTCAAAACAGTGAAAGGTTTAGAAAGAACTCAGCAGGAAGGGCATATGTAAACCATAAGTAAATAAACCTCAAGGTGTATTTGGCAATTACTCTCCCACTGTTTTCTATGGCTATAAAAGGCTGCCAGGTGTGAACAATAGGAAAATATCCAACAACAGATAATGAAACATTAGGAGGAAGGAGTAGATTCTGTTCCTTGAAATAAGAAAACTGGGATAAGGGAATGGAGAGGACGGAAGGAGGTAAAAATAATGCTGTCTATTTCAGGATATGGTTATCAAAATACAGTGGGATCAGACAGTTAGATAAGCACAACCTCCAAAAGCTGCTGCTGATCCACGAATCTTATTGGGACTGAAAAGCAGAGCCTCATATAAATTATGATGCTTTATTTAAAGTCAAAGCATTTTATTTGCTTTTGTGCCAGCTCTGGGGTCCTTTTCATCTTTAGCTACCAGACCCAAGAGAGAATACAT
Organism: Thermophis baileyi; assembly: GCA_003457575.1. Classification (NCBI taxonomy): domain Eukaryota; kingdom Metazoa; phylum Chordata; class Lepidosauria; order Squamata; family Dipsadidae; genus Thermophis; species Thermophis baileyi. The sequence goes on from QLTV01002276.1 coordinate 319,947, forward strand.
CCCTGCAGCTCGGTTGGCAGCCAGCTGTGGCCTCTGTAAATCATAAAGCCTCTTAGCCAGTCAGTCTTTACAAAGACCAACTACTAGACATGATCACTCCTTTATTATTCCACTCAATGGAATTTAAAACAGCAATTTAAAAAAGCAGCTGAAAAAGAGTGAAAGTCACTGGGCTCCATTTTCCCAATATGCAAGTGTGCATTAAATTTCACATACTATTTAAAGACATTATTGTCTCCTCTGAAGAGGTTAGGAATGGCAAAAATACCAAAGCCAATGTGCCTTTAATAACGAGGAGCAGTTTTCAAAAAGGATTTATTTTTAAACCAGTTTTATTTTAATTGCATCCTTTTCAACTCAACCGCTATAATATATATATTTTGTCATTAGCCTAAAGCAGGGGTGTCACACTGGCAGCCCGCAGGCCGGATGTGTCACGCGCAGGCCACGCCCACCCCAGCTCTGCTAAGGGGAAAAACATCACGAAACATCACATGATGGCAACATGAAACCGTGAGTTTGACACCCATGGCCTAAAGGTTTCAGAGGGAAATACTTCACTAAAATCATTAAATCTGCAGATATGAGCTTTTATCATTTATTATCAATGAACTGTTGTGGATTGCTGCATGGTCAAATGTGGAAGATTATGTATCCATATTTCTCTACCACAGTTCTACCAGAATTAGGCCACAAAAAGTATTGATATGTGTCTTGCAACTTTTAGTCTATTACAACTGTTGATTAGTGAATGTCCCATTCCCTCTGTTCTTCACATGCAGCCAGTGGTATTCAGCCGGTTCTATCCGGATCGGGCGAACCGGTAGCGCTGACTGCGGGTGGCCCCGCCCACCCGCACGTAAGCACGTCACATTTTTGACGCTGTGCGCATGCGCAAAAGGCTTTGTGCATGCCTGTGCGAGCGAAGCGCGCACGCTCACATTTGCGAACCAGTCGGGAAGGTAAGTGAATACCACCCCTGCATGCAGCACACATCTTTCATAACAGTATGCAAATACTTGCTTTTTCATTATAGCAAATGACAGGGACTGATGACTGGTATCCAAAGATAGATAATGGTAGCCTCAGGAATGTTTTTACATCATTCACAGACAAGATGTCAGAATACAGGAACCAGAGCAGTTGCATGAAAACTGTGCCCTATGGTAATAAGAATCTGGTATTATATTTATAATACAATCTATGTATTTATAGATTACATGATTGTAAATAAAAAAGGAATATAGTATGGTGTGTTTTTCTCGAATGACCATATAATGATTTTAAGGACTTTGTATGCTACACCGTCTGTCACAAAGGAGTTTGATTTGATCTGTGGCTGGTTAAAAAGAAAAAGGGGAAAAAAAGCACTGCCCTTGTGAGTTTTGTGTCTTTTAAAGCCATTAAAGAATCCATGAATTCAGGCAATGCAATTTGTACTCAAATACTAGCCTTTCTTGAAATAAAGTCGCAGAAACAAAAAAGAGGTCAAGCAAACCTATTATGTTAGAAGAAAACTAGATCTCAAATGGCTCTCTTTGAAGTCTTAAGTTTTTTAGAAGCCAAAAGTAATGATTCCTTCCCTTGCTCTTTCTACACTTTAAAGATATTATATTGTGTCAGAGAAGCTGAAATGTATTCAAGCACTTTGAAAGGTTTGGTCCTTTAATAAGCTTACTGAACTGTAAATAATGACACCCCACATCCCTGACTAGCTTCTACTAAAATTAGATAGCTTACTAAGAAGAGAGATTATCTATTGCTTCATGTATAAACAAACTAAATTAGTGCCACTATTCTAATATCCACGCAGATTTTCTACAGTTGTTTTCTTTACCAGAAAGTATTTCATGTGATTTTTCCCTAGAAAGTGATATTTTGGGAGGCTTCTCCCACAAAACCAAAAAGAAGCTCAAAATGTTTCCTTTTCACTTTCTCAAAATTAAATGGTCAATCTTCTTGTATTTTTCCCCAAGCACATTGGGCTGATTGCTTTCCTTGTTTTTTATGAGGAGCACATTGACTTGAACTTTCCTTGACCTGCAGTGATCCAAGCAGCTAATACAGTTTCCTTTTTCTTGTATACACAGTAAACCTAGTCTACCTTTAACCTGAATAAAATGAGGCCAAAACTATTGGAGATTCTAAGGGCCGGCTGCAGATTTCTCATATTTCCCTTTTTTAAATCTACTATTTTCCATCTCAAATGAAATCAGCTACAAATTGTAACTCATATTTACCTTCAAATATCACTATCAGTGTAAAGTGCTTTGACTTGTTTCACTTTGGGACTACATGCACAAATTCATCTGAATTATCGACTGCACTTTAGCCTCATTTGAAATGTTGGCCCCCTCCGTCTGATAAGCGGTGACCCCAAGTGGCACATAAAACTGTCTCCAAAGAGGCAGGAACATTATTGCTTTGCACTAGGGACTGGAATGCAAGAGCCAATCAATCACTTTTCTTGACAGCTTTTACAGCTTCTCTGCATTAGGCCCAAGTGAAACTCCATAGCTCCTATTGTTCACATTCTTCTTATTTTCCTCTTCCTGCTCTCAGTGTTCCCATGGATAATTCCCTTGGCGTCAGCTAGACTCCTTCTTGCCCTCTTGATTTCTTAATAGAGATTTTTAATTATATTATTATTACTTTAAGTGGGTAGGTGGCATTCTTCAAAGAAAGTTTCAGTATCCTGTGCCATTTCCAAAAATGCCTCATTAATATTTTTAGATAATAAAATTAGGAGGTAGTTGCAACTTAGTGCTTCATTCTGAAATACATTCAACTACCTAGCCAACTCACCTACCCCCAATCTTGGCAGAATATATATGAAACCAAGAGTGGGTAGAGATGGAAGAAGAGAATATATACAGTACTATGCAAAAATATTAAATAAATATTTTTGATTAACAAAATGGAAAGTAAATGAATAGAAGAGAAATCCAAATCAAATCAATATATTTGGTGTGACCACCTTTGCCTTGCTGATTCAGTATAATTTACCTGTTGTCTTGTTCCTGTGCTGTTTTGCCATGGTGTATGACCTGTGACATGAAACTTGTCTTCTACAACCTCACCTTAGTAACAGAGTTTCTGTTCCTCACCCAGTTTTAAGCCTCCTACACAGCTGTTTGATTCAGTTAATTATTGTTTCAACCTACGTATGAAATTGATGATCATTAGCACCTCATTGGTATAATTGATTAATCATACACCTGACTCTAATCCTACAAAATCCCTGACTTTGTGCAAGTGTAAGAACTGATGCTGTTTTGAAGGCAAAAGGTGGTCACACTAAATATTGATTTGATTTGGATTTCTCTTTGTTCAATTCTTTTCAATTTTGTTAATTGATAAAAATAAACTATTAACACTTCTGCTTCTGAAAGCATTCTTCATTTACAGCACTTTTGCACAACTGTCTAACACTTTTGCACAATACTGTATATATAATTGTATATTATGGTGTGATGGTAAACAAAGATGTTTATAAATGTATATATTGTGCTGCTACTGCATGGTGGTTGTTGTTTTTTAATGGAGGACATATTTGTGCAGATATTTTTTATGTTTATGTGATTTGCTTCACTACTTTTATCTTCTTAGAATTAGTAGCCTGTTGTATCTTAGTGTCCAAGCTATATGGTACATATAATATCTGACATCTGGAAGTCAGAGCATACTTTGGCTGAGTAGTCAGTTGAATGGCAAGTTCTTGTCTCTGAACCTTATCAATTGTAACTTAAGTACTAGACTGAGATGTAGTTTGTGTATTGGGAGTTTGCCTTTCTGCCATTTTGGCTTGAATCTTGGCAGACTTTTTTCAGGAACTTGGTCAGTTAATGAGTCCCCCATAAAGGTAAGCAATTTGGGAAAATATACTGAATGTGGGCAGAAAATTCTAAATATACCTACTAAACCCAAAAAGATTAACTATTTATTGACTGCAACTGAGAAACCTGTCCTTATTGCTAACAAAGTAAAAAATAAAATTGGACACACATTTCATTTCTTGTGAATTAAAATGGTGTATAAATTTTATAACTGAATAAATCAAAATATGTATAAGCAATTGTGTTATTTCAAACAAGTGTAAAAGAATATATAAAATACAAAGCAAAACATGGCAAGGAATTGTTTTGGCTAATGAAATCTTAAATAACAATGAGTTAGAGAACAAGATATGTGATGATGATGCAAGACAGAAACAGTCCTTAATAATGAACTCAGCATGAAGGTAAATTAACAAAGCTATTGACACAGGATATCATGGTTCAATAAACTTTATACTACTCATAATTCCTGTGCCACTAAATCACTATATCACTAAGATAAATCTACACAAAAAACGCTTTGTAATAATTTAAAAAACTTATCAGGACTCTATTTTTGCATAATTAAGTTAATTTATTATGTAGCTTTGATTTAAAAAATTTATAGAAGGGGCGTTGGTCTTACCTGAGACGCCTCTTCTCATAGGGTGGAGCCATCATTCAGGATGGGTTGACCTCTGCCCATCAGCCAATGAGGACCGAGTCTGTTCTCTTTATGCCGGGATACTCCTTGTGCCATCCCAGCTTAGACGAATCCGCTGTCCAGACTCGACGTGGCAAGTAGTAGAAACACGAACCAAACTCCCATCCAAAACACAGCCGCTAAGCAGACCAAATCCAGCCACCAATGCCCCCGACAAAGGGTCACCAACCGAAGAGGGGAACAGCACCCCAACAAGAACGCCGAAGGTAAACAGCCGAAAACAAACTTCAAACAGGGGGGGACTGAATGATGGCTCCACCCTATGAGAAGAGGCGTCTCAGGTAAGACCAACGCCCCTTCTCCATCGTGGGTGGAGCCATCATTCAGGATGGGACATACCAAAGCGAAAAGTCCCTTCAAAGGGTGGGCACAGTCACAGAGCCTGAGGCGGCTTCCTCGACCACACGCTGCAATACTCGCCGACCGAAGGCCGCCTCCGCGGAAGCATAGGAGTCTATCTTATAATGCCGAATAAACGGCGTGGGACACGCCCACGTCGCCGCCCGGCATACCTCCTCCCAAGGCGCCTGAGCAGCCCATGCCGCCGAGGACGCCGCACTACGAGTGGAATGCGCCGTTATCCCCTCCGGTCGAGGGAGAGAAGCGAGCTCATACGCCTTGGCAATAGTGCCCCTGAGCCAACGACCAATGGTGGAGGATGACGCCTTACGACCCAAGGACCTCGGATGGAATGCGACCAGAAGCGCTTCCGTCTGTCTGAAACTTTGAGTCCGTTTTATGTAGATACGGAGAGCCCGCCGTACATCCAGGGAGTGCCAGCGTCTCTCCAACGGATGATTCGGCCCCGGGCAAAAATTTGGCAAGACCAGTTCCTGCGCCCGGTGAAACGGCGTATTCACCTTTGGAAGGAATAATGGATCCAGCCTGAGGACCACTCTATCCGGGTGGAATACGCAGAGATCCTTCCTGACAGACAGTGCCGACAACTCTGAAATTCTGCGCGCCGATGTAATGGCAATCAAAAATGAAACCTTGAACGACAGATGTCGGAGGGAAGCCTCGCGAAGCGGCTCATAGGGAGGCCCCATGAGGGACTGTAGTACCCTCGGGAGGTCCCAGGTTGGAAAACGACGAACCGGCGGGGGACAGAGATTGGACGCGCCCCGGAGGAAGCTCCGGACCGTCGGACACAGTGCTAATGAGGCTGCCTGGTCGGAGGAAAGGAGAGATGACAGAGCCACGACCTGTCTCCGAATCGTGTTAGGCGCCAGGCCGCGGTCCAGCCCCTTCTGTAGGAAGGACAACACCTTGGGTAAGGGAAGATGAAAGGGCAAAAGACCCTCCGCCTTGCACCAGCTGCAGAAGGCCTTCCAAGTAGACGCATAGATTCTCTGGGTAGCCGGACGACGGGAAGCCAAGATAGTGAGGATAACCGCCGGGTTGTAACTGCGTCCTCTTAAAGAGCCCCACTCAACCGCCATGCGGTCAACTGGCACCACCCGGGATCCGGGTGTAGAAGAGCCCCCTGGCTGAGAGAATCCTCGCACATAGGCAATCTCCATGGGGTGGTCACCGACAGCGCCCGGAGATCCGCAAACCAGGCCCTGCGGGGCCAATACGGCGCCAGGAGGATCAGTTCCGCCCTCTCCTCCAACAACTTGCGCACCACCAGGGGCAGGATTGGCAGGGGAGGAAAGGCATAAAGGAGGCCGGGGGGCCAAGGGCTCCGCAAGGCGTTCACGCCCTCTGCCCCCTGGGTCCGAAACCTTGAGAAAAAACGAGGAAGCTGTGCGTTTTCCGGGGTCGCAAAAAGGTCCACCGACGGAGGCCCGAACCTTTGAGATATCTGGCTGAAAAGGGACGGATGCAATCGCCACTCCGCCTGGTCCACAACTGAGCGGCTGAGCCAGTCCGCCTGCACGTTGCTGACCCCCGAAATGTGATCTGCCACCAGCAACAGCAGATGACGTTCCGCCCACAGATCCAGGCGGAGAGCCTCCCTCATAAGGGCCCGGGACCGCGTGCCCCCCTGCCTGTTCACGTGTGCCTTCGTCGTAGTATTGTCCGTCAGGACGAGGACGTGGCAGCCTGCCACCTGGTGTCGAAAGTGCCGAAGTGCCAGAGACACCGCCCGAAGTTCCAACCAGTTTATGGAGCAGGAAGCTTCCGTCGCTCCCCAACGGCCCTGGGCGATATGATCCAGAGCGTGAGCTCCCCAGCCCGAAAGACTGGCATCGGTTGTAACGACGATCCGATGAGGTTTGACGAAAAGGGAGCCTTTTGACAGCGCCGGCGACCTCCACCAGGCGAGGGAGCGAAGTACTATGGGAGAAACCAGAACCCGACGCCGGGACGTTCCTTGACCCGCCTTCTGGAAGGGCAAAAGGAACCATTGGAGTTCCCTGGAGTGTAGTCTCGCCCACGGAGTAATGGAAATACACGAGATCATTTTCCCCAGGAGAGAGGACAGAAGCGCCAGGGGGACCCTGCGCTCGCGCTGTACAAGTAGCACCAGGTCCGAAATGCTGACCTGTCTCTCCTGGGAGAGGGAGACCCTACACTCCAGGGAATCAATAATAGTACCTAAATGCAGGATGGAAGTGGAGGGGGAGAGGTGGCTCTTGTCCAGATTAATCTCGAACCCATGCTGGCGCAGCGTCCGGATAGTTACCTGGAGATTGCGCAACGCGAGGGCCCCAGTACGCGCGTGCACTAGGATATCGTCCAGGTAACACTGGACGTGCACGGGGAGAGACCTAAGGTGAGCCGCTAGAGCCGCTAGAATCTTCGTGAAGACCCTAGGGGCAGAGGAAAGGCCAAAGGGCATCGCCCTGTACTGAAAGTGCCTACCTGCATAAGCAAATCGAAGGAATCGACGATGATGCCGATGGACGGGCACATGCAGATAGGCCTCAGTCAGATCCAGGGAAGCCATAAAGTCCCCTTTACGGAGGCAGGCCAAGATGGAGGAGAGGGAGTGCATCCTAAATTTGCGGTACGAGACAAACCTGTTTAGGCGCTTTAGATCGAGAATCGCCCTCCATCCCCCCGAAGTCTTGGGCACGACAAACAGAATGGAATAGAAACCCCTTCCGCGTTGATCCCGGGGCACCCTCTGGATGGCCCTAATTTCCAGAAGGTGTTGCACCGCTGCATCCATAAGTGCCCGTCTGGATGGTAAGTTGGACACTGGGCAGCGGACAAAGAAGTTCGGGGGGACAGAGAGGAACTCCAACAAAAGGCCATTTTTAATGGTTCGCCTAACCCAGGAGTCCTGGGTGGCCCGAAACCAAGATTCCGAAAACAAAGAAAGACGACGCCCAATCGGGAAGGAAAAGCCTTCACCATCTGGACCGCCTGAAGAGACGGGATCCAGTCCCCCCTCTGAAGGGGCGTCTAGGTTGCCTACCCCGTCCCGACCTGTCCTGGGGCACGCGTTGTCTGGATCCGAAGGGACCAGGTACCCGGGGGAAATTGGAGCCCTGGTCCCCCGCCCGAAAGGGACGATGGTAAAAGGGGGCCTGCCGGAAGTTACCCCTCCGAGACAGAGATGGAAGGATCTTTTTTCGGTCCCGAGACTCCACCAATATTGGTTCCAACGACTCTCCGAACAGGTGAGACCCCTGGACCAGACCCGACGCTAGCCGCCACTTATGTCGGGTGTCCGCAGGCCACTGCCGTAGCCAGTGCATCCTTCTAGCCACTACTGACGCGGCCATAGCCTTGGCCGCAAAGCGCGAGGCGTGCAGGGTGGCATCCGCCAGAAACTGCGAGGCCGCAAACAGCTTATTCAGATCCTGTTGTGCCCTGTGGTTGGAAGCCGGCAGGTGCTCCTGGATCTGACGCAACCACAGGAGTGAGGTTCTGGCGAAAAAGGAGGAAGTGGACGAAGCCTTGACAGCCCAGGCAGCCGCCTGGTGACACCTGAGAAGGGCCTGTTCCAGCCGCTTGTCCTCGGGCTTGAGCAGCTCCTCTGATTCGCCAGGAAAGGCTGCTGGCGAGTAAAGGCCCAGGACAGGAGGATCCACAGCCGGAGGAGCTAGCAGAGTGGACAGCTCCGGAGCCACGTTGAAAAATATCCGCTCCATGGACGAAGGCGAGGGCCCGGAAGCCGGATTAGTCCACTGTCTGAGGACCGTGTCCAGGAAGAGCTGGGGGGTAGGGACGTACGAGGTCTCTGGCTTGACCTCGGAAAAGAGAGGGTCCTGGCCCGAGTCCTGGGTGGCAGCCCCCTCCTGAGTCGGGGCATCCAGACCGGTCGTCGCCCGCGCCTTATGTAACAGGGATTTGAATAAGACCGGGGAAAAGAGGCCAGACGCTACCGGCTGGTCGGGCTCCAAGGACTCATCCTCCGACAGTTCCAGCGCGGCCCCCTCAACGTCCTCTGACCAATCCCCCTGGCTGGCATCCTCCGAGATGTCGGACAAATCGTCCCGGAATCGCTGACCTGAAGGGCCCACCCGAGACGACGGAGCCAGTCCCTCACTCGTGCCCCCCGCGCCCAAGGGGAATGAACCGCCCATGGCATGGAGACCGGCGGAGAGGCCCTGCTGCACTGCTGCAGCTATCAAATGCTGTAGGTTAGCAGGATCAAGGCCAGCAGAAGAGGAGGAAGAACCGGCTGCCGCCGGCAAGGCATCTCCCTGCGAAGTGACCAGAGGGGAAGGCCCAGGATCTGCTGTACTATGCGAAGGCCCAGAGGAGAGAACCAATAGGCCCCCTGGGCCCCACAGATCAGGTTCTAACGAAGTGAGGCCCACTGAATCTAGGGCTAACAGCCCTTGCCCCTCCTCCCCTTGGGGAGTGCCAGTGATATCGGGGGCGGGGCGAACAGTGCCGGGCTTGCCAGAGGAAAAGCCCTTGGCAGACCTGGCAACCAGCTTCTGCAGGGCCTTATCGCGGCGTCTCTCTGCCCTCTGGGTCGCCTTAGAGACCACTGTCGTGGCGTTTGGCAATGCAGAGGCCTGAGGAGTGAGGTTGATCCTCCTCCAGAACTGGCCTGTCAGTCTTTTTTGTGCGTTTGCCGCCAGGTTTATCTCCGGAATTAATAGCGACTGCCATTTTGAGGACGCGATGAAACCCGGCTGACAAGATGGCCGCTCCAACCGCCGCGCCAGAAATGGCGGGAATGCGGGCAGCTCAGGCTCGCACCCCCCGTCCCGAGCAAGCTCAAAGGGCCCCAGTCACAATCCCCCGGTCTTCTCTTCTCCTAAAGGTATCGGAGCCCACGATACCGGCCCGAGCAAGCTCAGAGGGCCAAAAGTCCAGAACTGGCGGCAGAAGCGCAGCGCCGAATAGCTGATCCGCGCTGACAAGCACTTGGCCGCCGAAGGGAGAAGGAGACCTGGTGGGGGGGGGAGCCGCGGATCGCACGAGCCGAGGCTCCAACGCCTGGCGCTCCGGCCGAAATGGGAACGGCTTGCGAGGGAGACCGAATCCCCCTGCCTGGGCTCTGAAGCTGACAGCCGCCGATCGAGACGCCTCTCAAATGGTGCTGAAGAAAGCGGGGTTGCTGCACCGCCCTCAGCCCTCAAGGGGGAGAGCCCGGAGCGTCCTGGTCAGAGCGCAGGGGGGGGAACGATGATACAATACCCCCTTCCACGAAGGACAGCTGGGGACGAAGCTCCACGGCCCTGACAGCCGAAGCTGTCGCAACCACCGGTCTTCCGATGTAGAAGGAGAGACCAAGACGCGCGGCCGTAGACACCGAAATCGGACAAATCAGGCTGTCTGAACCATGAAACACCAAAATCCAGGATGGGAGCTAGACTTGCCACGATCGACCTCACTGAGGACCGAGTCTAAGCTGGGATGGCACAAGGAGTATCCCGGCATAAAGAGAACAGACTCGGTCCTCATTGGCTGATGGGCAGAGGTCAACCCATCCTGAATGATAGCTCCACCCACGATGGAGAACTGTTTTATGAAATCCCCCAAAATAACATACTTATGGGAAATATAATTATGGGAATGCAGGTTTGGATTCCAGCAATATATATTCACTGGTAATAAGAAATTAATTATGCATGCTTTATTAAGCTCATATTTCCTTTATAAATTTCAGGTTTTAAAGGTACACAGAATACTAAACACTAAATATGTTAAATATTCAAATTTGCAAGATCTAGTATGTTAGTAATGTTTCAATGTTGCATTTTGATTAATCTGCAATCTTTGACAGGTTAAAATTAAATACCGGAGTCTAACAGGATCCCAAAAGTGAAATAAGCAGAACCAAGTGAATGTCATTCCTGTCCTGCAATAAAGATAGCTATTGATCATTTTGTCAGAAATCAGATGCAGCCATTCTAAAAATCAATTATCTTGGACTTTAAATGAAAAGAAAGCGAAGTATATCTCTCTGGTCTGATGGATTGGTAGCTAGTTAAACAACTGGAAAAAGAAAGTGAGAGTAACTGGATAGAAGAACCTAAGTAAAACCTAAGTTTAGATAAACCTTCATTCATATTATCTTTTTCTCACATTCATACATTTCTCAGTGATTTGCTAAGTAAGAAAATATCCCTCTTTGGCATAAAACTGTATTGCATTTCCCATGTTTGGCTCACTGTCACTTTTGCACAGTTTTGATCAAAATTCTGTCAAATACCTTTGTAAGTACACAAAAAACTAATTCCCTTGAAGTTTCCCCATCCAATCTTGCTATATTTCCCCTCTGTATTGGGGAACAATTACAATCCTCAGGCACAGATGCTCACACATTGTTTGAACAAATCACAGAGCTATTCCATAAGCAAGCCACATCAATATTTTAACATTTCAACAGTCACAAAACCTCCATCTGCAGCCTCACCATATTTCAATACTTTTACATTTGTGATTCACTTACGATACACTTTTTCTTGGATACAAACATGTATAACATTTGTTTCAAATTCATTCCTAAACTATTATTCCTATACAAATCAGAAAAAAAAAATATTTCAACCATTTTTACTATCAGTTTTATCCCAAATCTTTCCATCACTTATTTTTAATTTAATTAAATCTATTAATAATTTCTTGTTTAATTTTTTTCCTCCATTTCCAATTTTATTTCCATTATCATAGCAATTAATCTTTTCTTTCTATTTTAATATCAACCATTCAATGCTCTTGACCATATTCTTTGCAGCTAGTTTCTTTATTATACAACTTCTGCCCCTTATTTTTTCTTTTTGACATAAATTTTCTATTATTTTCCAAGCATTTTATCATGCATTTTCTTTCTCTTTACTATTCCACCATTCTTTTTCATTTTTCACAATAGTGTAATTCCACATAATTCTATTTTTCTTTCTTTTCCTTAATTCTAAAATCTATGCTCCTTATTATTACTCTTATATTCTGTGTGAAATTTCCCATATGCCATGGTCATCATAAGAACTATCAAAGTATTTTGGTGTATTTTGGCATATTTTGGTTAGTAAACCACAAATACAACTAAAACCAAGTTTTATTGAAAGCATGTTCATAATATTCTATGCAAGCTACAATCTCTAGGAATTACATTTCAATTAAAATATTGATGTTCACGTCCCACAAATTTGGAAATACATACAATATTCTAAATATGAGAAAGTGAACAAAACCTAAAGATATGCATACAACTACCAAAGAACAAAGTTGTTATATTCATTATGATTCCTAAGTTAGTATATATTTGATCTGAATTGGGTAAATAAAATGTACCCCAAATTCTAAATACAATAGACAGAATTATGCTATACAGACTCAAAACATATTATATAAGGTGTCCATTAATTTCCAAGTTCCATTAAAGGTCCTGGAGAACACCCAGCAGTTAGAAATCCAAATGTACTACAAAGTTATGTTTATGTATTTGTCAACTTATATCTTAAACTCGTCTATAAGTACTGTCAATATGTTTTATATTCATAAGAAAAAGAGCTTTGGGTAATTCCCTCTTGTGGAATATTCTTCCCACAGAGGGTTACTACAGATAATCATTAACTTACAACATTCATTCAGTAACCTTTTGAAAGTGCTGAAAAAATGTACTTACAACACATGGTCAAAGTTATAGCCCTTACACTACCCCTGCAGTCACATGATCAAAATTCTGGTGCTTCACAATTATGGCTGCAGGGATGGTGGAATTCCTCCACCACCCCCCCACCTGCCAATTCCTCCTGATCTATGCCCCTTTGGTTGCCCTGTCAAAGTGGCATTTGTCAGCGGCAGCACCAGGGCTGGGGCTGAAGTAGAGGCCTGGGACCTTCAGCATTCTCAGCCAACTAGCTCCACCCCCAAGACTTGAGTTCAGGTCCATTGCTATTGCTGCCACTGAGAAATAGCAATAGCAATAGCACTTAGACTTATATACCGCTTCATAGTGCTTTTACAGCTCTCTCTAAGCGGTTTACAGAGTCAGCATATTGCCCCCAACAATCTGGGTCCTCATTTTACCCACCTCGGAAGGATGGAAGGCTGAGTCAACCTTGAGCCGGTGAGATTTGAACTGCTGAACTGCAGCTAGTAGTCAGCTGAAGTAGCCTGCAGTACTGCACTCTAACCACTGCGCCACCTCCACACCACCGCCAGCCATGCCAGGACCACTGTGCAAAGCCCCAGTTGCTCCTGCTGCCCTGTGCTCCATTGGCTGTGCTGTGCTGTGCTGAGCTCATCTTGTTTTTCTTCAAAAGCTCATGAGGCACACCCAGTTATATGTGAGACAGCTTTTTTTCCATGTTCATGAGAATGTACACCCTGTGCTTGTCCAAATTGTGCCTGCCGTTGTTGCGATGCAGGGAAAGTGCCATGGGTTGGCTTAGCTTCTGCTCTGTGTGCATAGATCGGTGGGGGAGATAGGCAAGTGATGGGAGTTGCAGCACCTGTGCGACATCTTAAGCAATGCTGGGCCGAGTGGACAGCTGAGGCTTTGCACTGCATTGTAGCATCATGCCAATTCACATGCAGCTTGTACTACCCCACACTGGGCCTACCAGGGCTTTCCCCACACTGAGACACCCTCATGCTCCTTACCTGGGACTCCATCCACTTAATGACCTGTGATTCTTGCTTAATTATGGCAGCTGAGAGTCCCAGGATTGTGGTCGCTAAGCGGAGTGGTCACATAACTCTTCCTTAATGTCTGCCTTGTTTAGTGACTGAGACTCTTATCCTAATTGTTCCTGTAAGCTGTGATTTACCTATAGCGGTGAGGACTACAATATTTCTACAAATTTCAACAATTTTAATTTTTCTCCCTGTGTTAGTACAGTATACTGTATATTGTTTTGAGGAGTCGTAATTTCTTTACATTGCCCTAGTATTAGCAAATTCCAGAACGGTTTTTCAAAAATAACAGTAAAATAGCAACAAAGCAAGACTAGATTAAGAGCAAATCAACAAGATCCAAATGTTTCTTAGTTAACACCTATCTGCAGTTTCCATTGGTTCCCGACAGCCAGTTTTTATCTTTAGCTCTTTGCAATTTAATGATCAGTCATATTCAACAAATCTCCTTGCAACAGTTTGACAGAGGTTATTGTCTTTGAAGCAAGGCTCAAAAGAGAGATTTGGCACTGCTTAAATAAATTTTATAGATGTAATAGATAAGGGCAATAAAGAAAACAAGATTTTTTTTAGAGAACAATGCAACAGAGCATAAAGCTGTGTCTTCAAACTATGTGTGCAGGTGCACATTTGCCAGTGTGTACCAAAGGGAAGCACACTGAAAGTAGAGGATGAAACAAGTTTATTTTGCTTTTCAGGATATATACATTTTATTTGCAGAATATAAATCTAATATGGCATTTCTTTGGTCTGTACATGTATATCCAAAACTGGTTTCACAATTTATTAAGAAACACTGCTCCTATCTAGCACATATACTATTATAAAGTAGTCTCACCCTGAATGATATTCAAGTGTCTCTATTCAGCTTATATATTCTTTGCAATTATTAGGTTACCTTTTTCATTGATAATAACAATCTTATATTAACTTTTTTTGGGGGGGTCACCTTCCTTAGGATCAAAGGAATTTCTTAGTGGACATTTAAAGAACTTAGTGGATAGTAAAGGAATGGGGCGTTGGTCTTACCTGATACGCCTCTTCTCATCAGGAGGAGCATAGCATCTAGGAATGGTTAATCCGTCTGCTCCATGATTGGACTGAGTGAGCCTGTCAAGTTGTTTGAGTGCCTCCCTTGTTGCTATGCTTGGCAGTTCGGAACGAAGGAGCGAACACGACAGACTCTGTTGTGCCACGTGAAACAAGAACATTCCTCCGGCCCACCGCCACCAACAGTCTAAGGACTACAACCGGGTGGGGCTGGATGCTATATCCATATTTCGGAGAAGCGGCGTATCAGGTAAGACCAATGCCCCTTTCCATGATATAAGCAACCAACTAATGAAGTAAGGTATATAAAATGCATGATGCAACTTACACCATAGATTACATAGCCAGTATTGGTGACCAATAAAAAACCGCCACGTGTACCAAGATGATGCAGTATTAGCTGATATTACTTCACCAAATTCTGTATAAGGCACAGTATCTGTTGCTTGGCGAGTTAGACAGTGTCTTTAAACATTGTTTTATGCTAGTAAATTTAGTTATGCCTCGAACCTGTTTAAATAAAGCAGATGCTGATGGAGCTGCGCTACGGGTAGAGTGGGCCGTAATACCCGCAGGTCGAGGAACCGCGCCCAGGTCATAGGCCTTGGCGATGGTGCCCCTGACCCAGCGCCCGACAGACGTAGAGGAAGCCTTGAGACCCAAAGTCCGGGGCAAAAACGTCACAAGAAGCGCCTCCGTTCTTCTAAATGAACGAGTCCGTTCGATGTAAACACGAAGAGCCCGCCGGACGTCCAACGTGTGCCACCTCCGCTCGTAGGAATGGACAGGGTTGGGGCAAAAGGAGGGCAGTACCAGCTCCTGCGCCCTGTGAAATGTCGAATTAACCTTTGGGAGGAAGGAAGGATCCAGCCGGAGCACCACCTTGTCACGGTGAAAAATACAAAGATCGTCCCGGACGGAAAGTGCGGACAGCTCCGAGATCCTGCGAGCGGACGTAATGGCCAACAGAAAGGCCACCTTAAACGACAGGTGCCGTAGACTGGCCTCCCTCAGGGGTTCATACGGAGGACCTGTAAGCGAATTAAGGACCCTGGGAAGGTCCCAGGTAGGGAACCGGTGGACCACAGACGGGCGTAGATTCGATGCCCCCTTGAGGAAACGGCGCACCGTGGGTAACTGTGAGAGGGAACCAAACTGTCCACACGACAGGACCGATGAGAGTGCCGCAACTTGGCGCCGAAGCGTGTTAGGCGAAAGACCTTTGTCGAGACCCAGTTGGAGGAATTTCAAGACCTTAGGCAACGGAATCCGGAGTGGAGACAGGCCCTGGGACGCACACCAGGAACAGAACGCCTTCCAAGTCGCCGAGTAGATCCGTTCGGTGGACGGCCTGCGAGC
>QLTV01002276.1:338590-350536 GCA_003457575.1 Thermophis baileyi
TGTGGCGTAGCTAGGGTGCAGACGACCCAGAACGGATCGAAGCCTGCAACCCATAAGAAGTTCTGCGGGGCTGCGGCCTGTGGTGGCTATGTTGCGCCGTTAAAAATTTATCTATCCGGGCCTGCCAGTCCCCGGGGCCTAAGCGGCCTAGTGCCTCCTTGGCGGATCGCACGAATCGTTCCGCCAAGCCGTTCGAAGCCGGATGGTACGGCGAGGACAGGGCATGGCGTATCCCCTGTTCGGCCAGGTACCCCTCGAAGGTTGTGGCTGTGAACTGTGGCCCATTGTCCGTAACCAGTACGTCGGGGATACTGTGGGTGGCGAATAGACGCCGGAGGACCTTAATTACAGCCTCGGCAGTCAGCTCTGGCGATTCTGGTCTGGTTAGTCTCTGGCTGTGATGGTGTGGGTTTCTGGCGCGGTTTTCGTATTTGGCGCCTTGAGCGGGTTGACAGGTCGCTCTGTGCATGCGCGTCCTTGGGCAAAATGGCGTGGCAGACTCGCGCCAAATGCCCGCGCTTTTCACAGCGCTGGCAGATAACGTCTCGGAACCGGCAAGACGCTCTCGGATGCCGCCCCCCACAGCTGGCACAGACAGCGGGAGAGTCCTTTTGGGGTGGCAAACGTCGGCGATCGGTGCGGCAGACGCTGTCATCGTCGCTGCTCCCTGGGTCGTCCAGGTCGCCCTGGTGCACCGCAGGTGAGGGATAGGGCGCCTTCTTGGCAGCCGCGAACCTAAGTAGAGACTCAGCAGCGTTGGCCGAAGACTCCGCAGCCCTGGCCTCGTCCAAAGCGGCTGTCAGAGTCAGGTTCGGCCTTGCCAGGAGCCGGCGCTGCAGGCGGATGTCCTGCACGCCACAAATGAGCTGGTCCAAAAGTATGTCGTCCAGGTCGCGAAATTCACAATGGCCGGATGCTTTATGGAGGGCGGCGATGTATTGATTGATCGATTCGCCCTCTTGCTGCATCCGCTGCCTGAATTCATAGCGCCGGACGACTTTGGACGGGGTGGGCGCATAGTGGGTTTTCAGCGTCGCTTGCAGAACTTGCCACGGGACGCTCTGGACCGGAGTTGGGTCTGACAGTGACTCCGCGGTGTCAAACACCTCGGGGCCACAGTGACTCAAGAACACAGCTCTTTTGCGGTTGACGGTCAGACCCAGCATATCGTTTGCTTCCAGGAAGCAGTCGAATCGCCGCATGTAGGAGTCCCATTTCTCCCTGGTCTGGTCGAAAGGCGCCGGCGGGTGGCAGGTGGACATAGCGGCAGAAGGAGCCAGGAAGACGTCTGCCTGGCTGGTTGAAAGTGCTGCAGAAGCTAGTCACAGTTCTCCTGGCCTAAGCTCCCATCCTCGTCGCCACTGTTAGATAGTGGGTAGAGATGACAGGAGACAGACTTCCAAGCAGCTCTTTATTTCAGCTCTTGTATCAGCAACCAGCAAAGAGCAGTCTGACAGCTTGCCCTTTTATAGGGAGCTGTCAGACAGACAAGCCAATAGCGTTTGAGCTTTTTCCCGCTCAAACGCTGGACCTGGTTGGAACCATGTAACACAGTTTAAACAGTTAGAACATAACAAAAACCATTTTTAGCACTCCTCTATAGTTCTCTGGGTGTACAGGCACATATAAATATGAGTCAGTCTACATATCTATCTCAGGGGTGGGTTCTGGATCCTTTTGCTGCCGGTTCACTCAGGGTTGTGCCACGCGCATGCTTCGCCCGCAGCAATCAAAAAATAGCTTCTGCGCATGCGCAGAAGCAAAACCCAAGATGGCGGCACCCACAGAGACACCGACAGAACCGGCTCCGTGACGTCATCGCCGAGTTACTAACGGTTCTAAAGAACCGGATAGAATCGGTAGGAACCCACCTCTGATCTATCTACCTTTTTCCTGATAAGAGATATGTGACCTCAGCTAATTCTGAACATGGTGAGGAACTTTATTCAAGTCTTTCTTCTGGATTGAGTTGAAAGCAATAAAAATGCTAGCGCGGAGATAGAGAACAATAGTGGGAAGATGCTAAGGGTGGTTAGAAGCCAGATTTTGTGGTTATGTGGAATGTGCTAGGGAGACTGCGGACATCATGCAAAGAGCAACAGAGTTGCAAAGAGTACAACAGGAAAGGCACAATCTGGACTTTGATGAATTTCCAAAGGAAATGATTTTAGTACAGGGAGTCCTCGACTTAAAGCAGTTCATTTAGTGACTGTTCAAAGTTACAACGGCCCTGAAAAAAGTGACATGGCCGTTTTTCACAGTTATGACCTTTCCAGCATTCCTATGATCATGTGATCAAATTCAGATGCTTGCCAACTGGTTCATATTTATGACCCGGCTGTGTCCCAAGATCATTTGATCACCTTTTGTGACCTTCTGATAAGCAAAGTCAATGGGGAAGCCAGGTTCACTTAACAACCAGGTTACCAACTTATCAACTGCCGTGATTCACTTAACAACTGAGGCAAGAAAGGTCGTAAAATGGGTCAAAATTCACTTAACAAATGTCTCACTTAACAAGAGAAATTTTGGGTTCAATTGTGGTCGTAAGTCAAGGACTACCTGTATTTGTGATAAGACATCAAAAGTATTTATTTATGCATTTCAGCTTATAACATCTTTGGAAAAAATTTCTACAGTATCCATTTGTGGAGTGCAAAAAGGATGCCAGTTGAGGTCATGGGACGGGATCTAATCTACAAAAGATCCATATATTTAGATAAGAGATCTGGATGAAGAGAAGCTTTTCCTGCACAATGATATAGCAAAGACTTCCATGAGATCTTAAACTAGACATCATTCTGGTTCAGTGGCGGCAGAGTGTACTAGTGGTGTGACAAAGCCTTCCCCAATCTGTTCTTGCCAGGTTTGCTGTTTCATACTAAATATAGGTAGTCCTCGACTTACATCAGTTCATTTAGTGACCGTTCAAAGTTACAACAGCACTGAAAAAAGTGATCGGTTCATATTTATGACAGTTGCAATAGCCTATGGTCATGTGATCACCTTTTCTGACCTTCTGACAAGCAAATTCAATGGGGAAGCTAGACTCACTTAACAACTTTGTTATTAATTTAACAACTGCAGTGATTCATTTAACAACTGTGACAAGAAAGGTCGTAAAATGGGACAAAACTCACTTAACAAATATCCCGCTTAACAACAGAAATTTTGGGCTCAATTGTGGTCGTAAGTTGAGGACTACCTGTAAAAGACTCATTCTCCTTTCTCCTACTAAAGTTCTTCTAAACGTGAGTATGAAATTATTCATGTTCTACTTTTTTAATGTGGTTCTTCCTTGTACAGCAGCCTTTGCTGCTTTGTAAGCTAAAATTCAAGGAATACAGGCATTTTATGACCACTTACAAAGTTCTCCCTATATATGTCTGAAATATAGGAAAAAGCCTTCTAAAATAAATAACCAGCCAGCTTATTGAAACATGAGCTACAGTGGTTAGAATGCAGTACTGCAGACAACTTGTACTGACTGCCGGCTGCCTGCAATTTGGCAGTTTGAATGTCACCAGGCTCAAGGTTGACTCAGGCTTCCATCCATCCGAGGTCAGTAAAATGAGGACCCAGATTGTTGGGGGCAATATGCTGTAAACTGCTTAGAGAGGGCTGTAAAGCACTGTGAAGCGGTATATATGTCAGTCTAAGTGCACTTGCTATTTCCAACTACTATGAAAGATACATCTGGTACTTGTGCATTTATGGATTTGGGAAATGGATGTATAGTCTTTCCCTTGTGCAAATATGATTTTTGCTATTTGTTTCATTTTCCCATCCAGTTATCATATCCATATCAGCTCATGCTCAGCAATGCTGCAGCAATTGGTACTAAACCAAATATAGTCTAACTTGTCAATCTATAAAGTTCAATGCAACTTACTTACTAAGTAATGGAAATGTTTCTAAATGTGATTCATTTGTTAACCTGAATCCTTTTAAAGGAGAGCAGTAATATCAGATAATATTAATGGTATAGTTAGATTATATCACTTTTGACTCCTAAAATTGATGTAGTCTCTTTAAAATAGCCATTTCTCTTACTAGGAAACAAGCACCACTGTTTTAGAAAATATTTAATATATCTAAAAAAAATCAATTCCTTCTGCCTTCAAAACATTATTAAAGCATATTAAAGAGAAACAATGATGTAACTCATATGATGACTTCAGTCAGGCTTGTTTGCTCATCTGCCACTCTATGGTTAGTCATTGGGGAATTGTCTCTTAAATGTCCTGAAATCCAGTTGTAACTGCACAAATACATAACATTTCTATAGAGTAATTCAGTGATTAGTGATTCCCCAAACTATTTTCCTTACTATAACTAAACACACTAAATATGCCTAAAAACAAATGTTTTAATTTTAGCCACAACCCTACTTTCTGCATTAAAATGCATACCTAAATAGTCCTTCATTAAAAGTAATTGCTTCCTATTCTATTGGTGCTTGCTACATCAAATTAATATTTTCATACTTCAACATATCTCTTAAAAATAATTAGGATCCAGATAATGCAGTGATGAGAATATTGGATTTGGACTACGGGTTTAAATGTACATACATAAAACAAAGCTCAGTGAGAGAACTTGTGCCAATCTAGACTGTTTTGATGAGAAAGGAGGGATAATTCTTTAGAAACAATTATGAGGAACAGATTATATTTATATCTAGTTATGCAGCTGGAAACAGATATCACACACTTCAGAAGCCCCTGCAGGCATCTGACAATGAAATGAACAAATTCATTTCTCAGAATGCAGTGCAAGAAAAATGCTACTTCTAAGAGGCATCCAGATTAAAATTTCTGCTATATTACAAACATAGTTCTAAACAGTCTTTTGGCATTGAGTTTATTTTTTTTTAAAGAGAGAGAGAGATGGCCATCCCTCCAGAAAAGAAAAGGATGTAGCCTTTACTGAGCTGCTTATCACAAAAACCTCCTGTAGGGTTTGTGTCTCCAAAGCTAGCAATTCAGCAAAATGCAAGAATGATGCTATCATTGTGCAGTTCCCATAACATGTTTTCAAAAAGACAGGATTTCAATGAATCTGTTTTCAACTGGTTTTCCTTCCAACCTGAGTCTGCTATACAAGTGTCTTTTTGCCTTCTCCTGACTCACTAATAGAAAATTTCATAACCACAGATTCTGCATCCTGCTGAGACATGATATGTAGAACTGCATTCTACCTACTATTAAGCTGCTGATAGCAGTGTTTCTGTTGCAATTTATGAGAAATGTCAGTTGAAGCACAGAGTATTGTACACATTATATTTTCCCAGCTGGATGCCTCTGTGAATAGAAAGCAAACCACAGATACATGTGCAATGTAGATTTCAGTGGAGGTGAAGAACAGATAAAGAAATAAAGTGCACAGGTTAAATTGGCTGGTAGCCCAGAACAGAATGATAAAATATGAAGAGAGAAATATTGATGCTGTAATGTTATATCCATGTCTTAAGGATTAAGCTATTAACTACCAAGAGACCTATGCAGGACTACAATTGTTATGTACTCAACAATATAAATTCAATACCACTATAAGAATAATCAATTTGCCTGAAGATTCCAATGAACTCTAAAGACAGGAAGTCTGTCTTAATGAACTGACTGACAATAGCCAACAGGCAATTGTTTGAGCTAACAATTACACTTTTTTGTGTGTTTGTGTGATAGCAGAAAGTACATCAAACCCAAATGTTAAAGCCCACCAAATAGTAAATAATGAAACTTAAGTCATAAAAACACAAACATGCTTAGTACAGAAAAAAGACTTGTTCAGATAACTATATGAAGAGTACCGTTATAGTGTCATAACCTAATATTTAAGATGTACTCATAATAATTTAGTTATGCTTTACATTGCTGTGTATAAGATTATATTCTTATGATATAAGTTAATTTTTTCTAAATGAAGTGGAATTTTATACTATCTGTAAAAAGCTGTGTTTCTATGACAGATTTTTGCTGCCAAGGTGAAATGTTATTTTCTTCAGGGATGTGAGAAGTTCTGACATGTGAGGTAAAAAGTGAAATAAGAAGCCAGACAGAGACTGATGAATATTCTCCCCACTAACTGAAGATTTTCATCACTAAAACAGAGAAGGGTGGAATGTGCAATCACTTTTCCCACCTACTAACAGTTCTGCTTAAGCTTCAAAAACCTGGTCTGAAAACTCTTGCAGATGACTGCTGGTGACAGGACTGAATTGCTGAGAATCATGCTATTCTGTCTTCTGTCATCATAAGAAAACTAGGTAGATTCTATCCCTCAGCCCATTGCTGAATGAAAATGCCACTGCACTGCCTTTTAAAATTATTCTGCCATCATCAGATCAGCAAACTGAAGTGCTACCTTCTGTATATAAAATTCCTGTAGATGCAAATGAACTTATCAAGTAATAATTATGACATACAGTGCAAAAATATCTTCTGACGGAATGCATTTTCCTGGTATATTCATGGAGACTCATTTCTGCTCAGCAGTTTACTAGCTTGGAAGTGGCTGATATTGTCTTCTTTCAAGGCAGCTAAAGCATACTATTGGTTCAGTTCAGTGAATTACACAGTGAGTGTTTGATGTGTAAAGTGAAAAGTGGCAGGACTGAAATCATCCTGGAATCCATACTGTTTAATCATTGATGTGTGAGGAATAACTGCTGTTATTCAATACAGAGGGGAATAGACTTCTGCAGATACTTAGAGGCACTTTCTTGCCGGAAGAGTTCCAGATTTTGCTTTTGCAACCAGTGATGAAAAATAAGTCCCCAGGCTGAGCTTTGCCTGAAATATAAGTTTTGACAATGGAAAACTTGGACAAATGATTAGCCATACATGTTCTATAGGAAACAAAGCCAAAGGTGGCAAGATCCATTGGCTTCACCTCTGCACAGATTACTGTACCAGACAAAACATTTTCAAGAAAGCGGTGTGATCAAGTTTCATAGTTCAAATTTAATAAATAGTCACACTGTAAGGAAAACTTTCAGCTGTCTGTAAGAAAACTACTCCAGATGTGAAATTCAATACAAAGGAAAGACATACAATTACAAAAGCAGAACCAGGCATTTGAAACATGTGTTACTCAAGTAACTCCATATTTTCCAAATCTTACCAGCTCCTTGCAGAAAAAATAGACTTTTAGTTTTGATTTAGATTTTATATTCACCCTTACTTTCTATTAGAAATATCAAATCATGCAATTAAAATCCAACGACTTCATTTCATGAAGGATAATGGAGCCCATTATCACTTAAGTACAATCTGAAGCTTTTTGAAATTCAAAATGGTTTAGACTCCAATCAATGAGTATCAGTTCTGGATGACCAAGAAGATAATTATTTTGCCATATGTTATAAAGCAAATCCCCAGTAATGGCTTTTCCTTGTAATAAGTCACTTTGTACTTTATCTGTCTTATAACTCATGAGAAGAAAACTATAAAAATGTCCATAAATTACAGTTATCTAAAAAAGTCCTTAAAATAGAGTTTAAATAAAATCAATAAATGCTGTTCAAATTGTATGATATTTCTGTATACAGAACAAACTCATCAGCTTTCCCTTACATGCTAATGTTTGGGTTTCCAGGCAACCAGAAATGCATTGTTCACGGATCTAACAACATTCATCTTGAGCATATCCAAGAATAAAAAAAGGTTTATAGGTTCTTGGCTTCTTCAATCTTCTCTTCAGAGTCAAAAATGTTATTGTTAAATGTACTAATATGATAGATGACAAATTTCTCTTATTCTATATCATAAATATAGTAACTGGAAATGCTAAAATTTATTTTTACATTTTAGTACTACTGATGAACGAGCTACATTACATGTATGCTAGTGTTGACCAAAATATGTAAAGCCATTCTTTCCACTTGCTATTCTCTCAATAGTTGCAAAATGCTGTAGGCAGATTTATTTCTGAAATAGTTACTCAGCCCTTATGAGGTCAGTGATTCAACAATGGGCTTGCTGTGGAATGCTATTTTAACTGCTCCCTTTTTGAGGCTAAAGGAAAATTTCTTTCCCTTTCAGGAAAAGTCATGAATAAAAGAACTTTTGAAAGCTGCTCTGGCCTTTGACAGCTTGGGTAGTCTCCTGATGTTACGCCTCCTAATTGACACAATGCAGGGTTTGCATGGCACATTGCTGCAACATTTGTTCTACAAGCATACATTTTTTCAGGAAATGAAGGATTAATCTTCCCGAGACTTACACACATATTTTCCCCAAAAAGGGAAAAATAAAATTGTTATCTATACAAATAAAAATTCATAGGATGGTGGCAGGCAGCCAATAAACTATTTCAGGTCTGGCTTGCCATCTGTTCAGCCTGTTTTATGATTAGAAAACACAAGCAAATTGCTTTTTTCTCCAACTAATTCTCAGGAGGAGTCCTTGAAAACAGATTCCATGATGAAACTGTAATAAAGCAGAAGAGGTTACAATGATCAATAAAGCACATCCTTCTAGCAATGAGAACATTAGGCGATTTCAACAAAGAAAGAATCTTGTTTCCCTTCCTCTTCTCACATCAGAATTACATTTAGCCAAGGAACGATTAAAAAGCAAATAAGATTATCCCAATTCTTTTGCTGTAACATCCAAAATTACCTTACGCTTCATTATATGGTAGTTTATCATATAGCACCATTAACAGTATTTTCTGTTGTTTCACTTTAAAAAAAAATGAAACCCTTTTTCAAAAGGTTCACCTCTAGCCAACTAATACTGTGTTATTTTTACAAGAATGAAAAAGAGAATGGAGGCTTCTGAGGAAAAGATTTGACTGACATCAAATTTTGGAGTGGACTCAGCCTAAAGTATTTTTAATTGCACATCATAGCTATCATATTCTTATATTTTTCACCATACAAACATATTCTGACATATGTCAGTTTCATGATTGCAAATGATCAAAACAGATACTGTGCTTCTATAACACATCACACTTCAGGCACAGCTCCAAGGACTTCAAAAGGAGAGAAGCACAAAAAATGTACTCAACATTTCATGCTTTTCTGTGCACACTAATCCTAGTCAACTAGATTGAAGATTAAGGGGCAGGAAACAATTACATTGGACACTGCTCCCAAAATACAAAGGCTCCAACTCTCCTTGAAGGTGAAAACAAATTAGCAGGTTTGCCTGAATAAGCTATGCATCTGAATGTTCTTCTGCTTTCAGCTACTGCCTTTATTGAACTAAGTTGCTGTAAAATATGCTTCTCCTAGATTATTCTTGTCTAGACAGGCAGAGATGTTTTTAGGTTGAATGAAGTATTTACTCTTAGCCCATCAAATTTATACTTCAGGAAAAAAAACAGGACCTGGAAGACAGCTTGGTGCCACAGTGGAACTTACATCTGTGTATGGCAATCCAAAATTTCAAGCTTTAAATCCTACTGATTCTAATTATAGGCTGGGTATATGATTAGGTGAGTGACTTTTTCAGTATTCTGCAAATTCTGTTCATAAGAAAATACAGACACAGTATTTAATTTGCCAGGAAGAAGCTATTTTGCAAAAATGTCTTTAAAAAAAAATCCACCTGCATATAATATATATTTCCCCTTTTGGACAACACAGTGCAGATTATGTCAAGAGTTATTTAAGAATATTGTTTTTTAGCTCTTTATGTCTGCAGACTTTCACACTATTTTAAATCAATCATTTAAACAGACCATAAGTAGCAAAAAAAAAAAATCATCATGTTTATTTGGCAGACTGAACCTACTTGCTGAAAATGGATGTTGCCAGGATGAGCAGCTGCACAATGTGCGTTTGTAAAGGGGGGTGGGAACATGATTTTGCAGAGTATTTATTTATTGTATGCTTATTTCATATTCATATACAGTACTTAAAGAAGTAATATATAATTGCAAATGTGTGGGGACTAGATGTTGTTTTGAGTGTTCATATATTTTTGTAAGAAGAGCTGCCAGGACTTTACTTGATTTTCAGTTTTTGGCTTGGTTTATTTTCTCTAGTGGTCTGTTCTGCACCTTTTTTTTTGATCTGAGTTATTTTTCCTTGATTTGTAGTACATGATTACAAAATCAGTCCACATCCAAGAACTGCTGTAAATCATTTCCTCTTTCCAGTAACAATCCTCAAATAAAGCAACAACAAACCACACTTTTTTGACTTATTAAACAAACTATGAAAATAACATAGGAGAAAGACAATAAAATAACTTCACCTCAGAAAATTGAAATAAGATTTTGGAGGATGTTTATTAATTTATTTAGTCTTTTAATGCCTTTTACTAAGCAGTAAAAATGCTTAGAGTGACTGAAGTTAAATTCCGCTCTTTCCTCACACCAGGGGTGAAATGCTACCGGTTTGGGCCGGTTCGCCCGAACCGGTAGCAAAAAATGCTACCGGTTCACAGAACCGGTAGTAAAAAATACTAAAAAAAAGTTTTAAAAAAAAGTTCTGACAATCGCACGTCACACAGCTGATCTTCGGAACTTTTTTCCCCCTGAAGCCTGCTAGGCCAAAAACGGGGGGTGTAGGCCAAAAATGGGGGGCGGGGGTCCATTTTTGCTCCCATCAGGCTTCCCTGAAGCCTGCTAGGCCAAAAACGGGGGGGGTGGGCGAAAAACAGGGGGGGGGGCGGGTGGGGTTTTGTTCCCAGCAGGCTTCCCTGAAGGCTGCTAGGCCAAAAACGGGGGTGTAGGCCAAAAATGGGGGTGGGGGGATGGGGATCAGTTTTTGCTCCCAGAAGGCAAAATGGGGGAAAGAAAGAAAGAAAGAAAGAAAGAAAGAAAGAAAAGAAAATAAAAGAAAAGAAAAGAAAAGAAAAGAAAAGAAAAAGAAAGAAAAGGAAAAAGGAAAAAGGAAAAAGGAAGAAAAAGAAAAAGAAAAAGAAAAAGGGAGGGAAAAGGGGAGGGAAAAAGGAGAGGAAGGAAGTGACGCCGTGCAGTCCGATGACCAAGATGCACGGTGGGGGTCCATTTTTGCTCCCATCAGGCTTCCCTGAAGCCTGCTAGGCCAAAAACGGGGGGTGTAGGCCAAAAACAGGTGGGGGTGCGGGTCCATTTTTGCTCCCAGCAGGCTTCCCTGAAGGCTGCTAGGCCAAAAACGGGGGTGTAGGCCAAAAATGGGGGTGGGGGGATGGGGATCAGTTTTTGCTCCCAGAAGGCAAAATGGGGGAAAGAAAGAAAGAAAGAAAGAAAGAAAGAAAGAAAAGAAAATAAAAGAAAAGAAAAGAAAAAAAAAGAAAAGAAAAGAAAAGAAAAGAAAAGAAAAACAAAACAAAACAAAACAAAACAAAACAAAACAAAACAAAACAAAACAAGAAAGTCCAGTTGCCTCCTGAAAAAGCACCTTTGGGACGTTTCTGGCTATTTGGTTTTCTACTGGTAAAGTCCCCAACAGGTGTAGTTTTGCTATCTTGAACTCTGTGCAAAATGGAATTCCTGGGAATAAACTCAATGTCCTGTACAACTTTTATCTTTAGATCACCCCACCAACCCTGGTTCAAACGCAGGTAGAAGGAGGATCAACCCTCTTCAAAATGGATTATTTTGGCGAGGAAGCTTATCTGACACAGTCATCCCAGCTATATTTGGAGACCTGCATCCCAGCCTTGGGAGACACCTTCTGCATTGCCCAGTCCTACCGAGCAGAGCAGTCAAGGACACGCAGGCACCTCTCTGAGTAAGTGCCTATTTCACCTTTTCTCAACCTTAGCAACTTTTACGATGTGTGGACTTCATTTCCCTGAATTCCTCAGCCAGGAGTTGAAGTCCATACATCTAAGGTTGAGAAACATTGTCCTAGAGTAGACCAAGATTCTAAACGCCCTCTCACGTCTGCAATGTAATAGGAGATGCAATTTCACCCACCCGTTGGTATCTGCCTTCCAAATTTAGGCCAAAGGGTCTCTTTGGAATACTTTCACTCAACCCTCAAGAAGATTCATTCAATGT
>QLTV01002276.1:351225-380498 GCA_003457575.1 Thermophis baileyi
TGTTTTGATTGATAACTTATATTCGCCCAACTGACAAAGAAGGGGTTTGTCACTACGTTCATTTTAATTTGCCAGCAGGACTCTTATTTTGGAACAGCAATGTACACTGATATGCAGCCATGTGATACCTGTACTGCACATGTGTTAATTTTTCCTTTGTTCTCTTTGTTCTTCACCATGTAGACACAGACTTAGGTGTTCTTATTTTTGTTGTGCAAATATATTACTTTTATTCTTTCCTGGACTCCGGTCTTATTATTGAGAATTGAGAGCGGGGAAACAAGATTCATTTCACCTCTAATTATTTTTCTCCGCAACAGGAAGGACTACAAACCTGGCACTAGACGCAGCTTCAGAGGATAATCCAGAGCTGGAAGGGACCTGGAGGTCATCTAGTCCAACAGGACATTGTTAAAGTGAGTTTCTGTCTTTTGATCCCCCAGTCACATGACTACATAGCTACGTCCACCCAGTCACATGACCCCCCCCACCAAGCCACGCCCACCAAGCCAAACCCACAGAACCGGTAGGAAAAAAATTTAGATTTCACCACTGCCTCACACCCACAAAAAGATGCAAAAGTGAAATGCAAGAATATGTATGTAGGACAGTTGAAAATATATTTATTACATACATAGAAAATAAAAATGAATTTAATTTTTATTATTTATTTTTTGCTTTAAAATTTGAAAATCCATTAATTCTGTTCTTAAAATCAATTTTTTTTCAACACAAGAAAATATTCCTGTTTAAAATTGGGATTTAAATGTTACTGTGAAAATCTCTCAAATAAAACAAATAATTTGATTTCATTATAAGAACTCAGAAAAGTTAATTTTAATCAATTGGACAGATTGTAAATGTTAGATGCAAATCCCATGCTAACTGGCAAAAAGCTTTCTTAATAAAGTTTAACAACTCCACTTTACTGTATTTGCTTTGCTATCCATCCTTGATTTATCTAAAAACTTTTAAAATGAAATACATATTTAGAAAGCACATTCAACTGAGTTTTCCTTCAGTTTGCTTATCTTATACTTTTTATGCTTTCCAACTCAGTGAAATATTGGAAATGAATTACCAAGGGCCTTGGATTCTGTCTCTCTGTCAATTGGGAAGGTAACTTTCTGAAAACAAAACAGAAGAGGACCAAATTTGGTGTGGTGAGAGAAACCAGAAAAAGATCAAGATAGAAAATGGGTTGGATCCTGCTAGGAACCGTGGGGAAAATATTCCTATGGGAGAAATGCTGCAATTGCTCCAATTTAAGTATCCTACCCTACTCCCTCTTGTATCATGTGGCTCAGAGTGCTGTGTTTGCAGACTGCACACTTATGTAATTTCCCAATGCATACATACAGTAGTTTAAAACCATTCAGACACAATACATGGGGAGAGCAGAAACACACACCCATATATATGTGTACCCACTATAATCAGATCATCTCACCATCCAGAAGCATATACTTAGAGATTAACATATATATTTGCAATGGGAAGGTATGAATTAGATTTGCTTGTTTTTGCTATCAGATTGATCTAACATACACTTTGAGCCATTACAAAACTCTAAATCAGCAGGAGTCAGGCGTTTAACAATTATATCGATTGAACCAAGCAAACACCATGTTATACAGTCACATTATTTCACTTAAGTAATGGAAAACCTTCCCCTAATAGTAGAAATTATGTATTAGAATAGAATCAAATGTATAATATGTATTGCAATTATGAAAAGGGTCTATAACATATAGACTACTGACTAAAAATCTTTGAATATCTCTGCTATCCTAGAGAAGTAATTGCATAATATTCTGGAATATTTTCTAATAGCTTAACCATAAGGAGGAGGAGGAGGAGGAGGAGGAGGAGGAGGAGGAGGAGGAGGAGGAGGAGGAGGAGGAGGAGGAGGAGGAGGAGGAGGAGGAGGATGAGAGTGTAGATCCCACCCCCATTTGCTCTTCTAGGAGAGAGAGAGAGAGAGGGAGAGAGAGAGAGAGAGAGAGAGAGGATGGGAGGAGTGGGGGGCGGGGGGGCGGGGGGGGGGGGGGGGAGGAGGAGGAGGAGGAGGAGGAGGAGGAGGAAGCTTTTGTTAGATCAAATGGACTATGTCCCATAAAAGCTTAATGCCAGAAAACTATTTATTTTCTCTGGAATATGAGATATTTATTCCTACCTTTCCTGTCAAATCATCTATTCATGCCATACTGCCAAGCTACATAACAATGCAGTTTTACTGGTAATATATATATATATAAAACGCTGTTGTCAACCATCCTAGATATTATCCACCCAACCTCTTCACAAATGACCTCCAAATCACTTTGACATTTTGTTTCTTCTCTCCTCTCTCTCTCCACAAAACTCCAGTTGCTAGGATGAACTCATCCTGGTATGTACATGTACATTCCAAAGTAAGAAAGCTGGTATTAAACAATTTTGAAATACTAGTTTCATTAAAAACTGAAACCAGATTTTAATTCTACATCTGCTGCTATGTTTATCAGATCCAAAGACAACCAAAGGACATAAGTTGACTGCTTGTCAACAGACACTATATCTAATAAATCCTAGTAAAGAGATTTTTACTTTTAGCATATTCATTTTACAAAGAATCAATTTCAGAAAACTCTTTTAGATGTTTTTAGAATCTGCTACAGCTGCCTTTCTGATACAATGACATTTTGCTATCATCCCATCAATATGTTAACTTGTAAATTAGAAATAACAATATAGGGTAAAATGCAGGATAAGCTGGGAGCAGGATCAGAAGTTACATTAAACTATTGATACTAGAACCAGAAGCCATACTTTTGACTGAGAATTCAAATTTATTGAAGCAGAAAACTTGATGGACAGAGCAGGAACTGTCCAAGTGCATGGGAACGGAGGAAATAGTAAATGCTCCTACTGAATATTCACTGCCTCATAAATTCTGCATAAAATTCTGAATATCTAACAATGATGGTATGGTTCCTAACAGAAGTGGATTTTCAATTCTTTTTAGATTCCTCCCCACCCCAATTTTCCATCTCAGTGTATATAAATTACTCCATCCTTAGCCACAAAGCCAGCTGGGTGACTTTGGGCTAGTCATTTTCTCTCAGTTCTAGGAAGGAGTCAACTGCAAATCACTTCTTAAAAAAAACTTGCCAAGAAAACTACAAGGACTTGTCCAGGAAATCTCCTCCGAGAATTGGACACAATTGAACAGAAAAAAAAAAGATAAGTAAAATAGAAAACTGTCGGTCTCTTCCCATCAGTCTTCTGCATAAAGTTAACCTGCATAACTATAAAGTAATCTGCTTGACAATAAAGTAAATTGATTATAAGCAGTGAATGCAACTTACATATATATACTACTGTCAATGATTGGGCTCCATCTATAGCAGGGTGTCAAACTCACGTCATCACGGTGGCGTCATGTGACATATCGTGACTTTTTTACCCTTCGCTAAACCGGGCGAGGGCGTGGCCAGCGCGTGACGCATCCGACCCGTGGGCCAGTAGTTTGACAGCCCTGATCTATAGTTAACCATCCCTAAAGATTCAGCATGTTGACTGGAGCAGGATCACACTATTTCAAGAATGCAATCATGATTTCCAGTATGTTAACTTCTACTTAAAAATCCTGAAGTTGTGCTATTGTGCATTAACTTAAAAACAAAATCAGAAGAGGCCAGGTATCACATTTTCTGACTAACAACTCGGATTATGAAATAAGAGCTCACAAATACTTGTACCTTTAATAAAATGTGTTAGCTGGAAAAACTACTACCAGACACTTCCTGATCTTTTGTTACCATAGATTAACACAAGTCTCCTACAATGTCTCTAAAATCAAATGACAAACCACAATCAAAAACCAATATTTTATGGAGAAGAATAAATGTTTACATAGCTATTGTTCCTGATGGAGATATATCAAGAAGAATTTCTATGTTTTAAATTGATTTTTTAATTGCCATATGAAAATTTAGGCACAGAGGTAATTTTCTGACACTCAGATTTATCATTGGCCTTATGTATATTTTGACTTAGTGATTACTTTAGCCAATATGCCAGCATTAAATAACACAAGACATATCTGGAAGATATTGTTGAGAAATTAACTTTGATTTTTGTTTACATGAAATATTCATACTTTGGAATAATCCTTATTTGAGAATTACAAGTAAATATCATTTCAAGACCATGGGAAAGAATATGGGATTAGTATTTTAATAAAAAAAATTATCAGTTTTTTCCAAACATTAAATATTCTGTAATTATTATATGGTGCTTTAGAAGATTTAATCTATACTTTATTTTTATAAACAGTTGCAGAGTGCTAGTAACATAAATATTAGCAATTTACAAGAACTTTGGAATAAAGACTTTAAATATCATGTTTTAACCATTCAATGTTTTGAACAATGCTAAATAAATTTATTATGGTGCTAATTCAAAAATTCTTTTTGTTTACTAGACACTTCAGTAGAAGTTTAAGAAGGGATGGGTTGACCTCTTTATGTTGGAAATACAATCTTTAAGAAGACATTGCTCTATGCAATCTAGGGCTGTTCTATGTTTATATCATTTTGACAATATTTACATTGTTGGTAAAAAAGTTGGAAAGAGAAATAAAGTTTAAATATATTTATTTGGTGTTGAATTATATACTAACATATGTTATTTATCGATGTATGCCAAATACTGGATTGATTGAGCGTGGAGTGTAGCTAAACTGATAGCTCTGCTCTGTTGGAAAGAAAATTGTTACTCCAGATTTTCAGTCCTGGATTCTGTGTCTTTCAAATGACTCATAATCAACATAATGAAAAGACAGAACAATATCATCCTGTGTGGTTGAGTTACAACTTGCTTAACAAATAATTTTAAAGTTAAATTTATACAGTTTTCTCTTCTGTTTCCTTCCTTCCTTCCTTCCTTCCTTCCTTCCTTCCTTCCTTCCTTCCTTCCTTCCTTCCTTCCTTCCCCTACCAGTTCGCAAATGTGAGCGTGCGTGCGGACATGCGCCCAGCCTCCCGCACATGCACTTTACTCACATGCGCGCCTTCTGCGCATGCGCCCAGCCTTGAAAACAAGGCTAAATAGGATGGCATTATGTCTGGCGGGTGGGCGGGCCCACCCGCAGTCGCCACTACCAGTTCGTCCGAACCGGTCCAAACCGTCAGAATACCACCTCTGCTTCCTTCCTTCCCTTCCCTTCTTCGCTTCCCTTCCTCTCTTCCTCCACACAAGTATACAAACATAGAAAGTAAAGAATCTGTGTATTCCATGAAGTACCTGCTATGTTAACTTTTGCAAAGCGATGACCAATGTGGCACAGCATTCTTAAGCATCTGAATGGATATTATATAGAATAAATCCAAGACTTGCATGACATGAAATCAAGATCTTAAATTATAAGTAGGCAGATAAATCAACATATTGTTTTTAAGAAGCAATATCATCCTAATGATGAAGAGAAACAACTGCTGCAGGAACAGCTTTTTATATGCGATGGCTTGATTTGTGATTAGATTTCAAGCAAATACACCATCATCTGAACAAATCATAGTTATTATTGGCTAATAGTCAAATTTGTTTCAACATCAAAATACATTTCATTAACAGAGAATATTATTATTTAGTTCCTTTCTTCAAGATAAGTTTATACATACTTCTTTCAGACATTTAAAGTCTATTTTTTAAAAAAAAAACAATTAGTTCTTTCCTTCAAGCTATCCAGGGTTGCTTATTGTAAAAAAAAAAAAAATCCCTATCATTTAGCAGTAGCAGCAAAAGAAAAGCATCTCTTCCTTTCTTAATTTATTCCCTACAGTATACTGTGAGTCTGAATGGGTTACACATACAGACTAGTGAGAAAGAACATACTACTTAGTCTTTGGCTGCCAAATATTTGACTCATAAAAGGACTTGTGTTAGTTGTGCTGAAGCTTTTGGCAAATCTCCATTGGTAATTTGAATTCTTAGAAGTAATTGTCAAGACTATATCTTATTTCCTAATTGTACCTCTTATTTTTTAAGCAACATTTTTTTCTCTAATACTCTATTTAAGGTTGATTTCTTGCAGAGACTTTCCACCAATGAAATGTAGACTATTTTTTTCTTCCATCTTTCACTTGAACCTGTGAAATATACTTTCTTACAATCCCCATTCAATCTTGCAACGTATTTTTAGTTACTACAAAGGGATCATCTCAGTTTGTACTGTAACAATGACTATGTAAATAAAGAGAGATTCACAAGAATGGTTCCTAATTTTTCAAAGAGGAAAACGCAATTAATAATGTACATGATATCATTTTATTGTACTTAAATTTTCTTCTGAAGTTTTCTTGCCTCCAAATTTAGTAAGAACAATAATCTATAGCTGTTATTTGTCAATTGTGCAAATGCTTGTACGATCCTTACAATGATGAAAATATTCTGTAAACACTAGTCCATGACTAGGTATTAGAAACCAGAATGGCAGACAAGGTGAATCCATAAACATTTTGGCCAAAAGGCAGATTTGGAATTATTTCCTGTAGGAATTATTTTAAGTACTTATTCACAAAAATGGCTGCCATGGGGACAAAACCAGTTACAAAGCTAGCTTACCACATTTATACATATAGTCTTAACCTGTTGTTCCACTTCCCAAAATGAACTATTTACTGAAATAAAATATTCTGTCCTGAAGATAGCACAAATATATTGATAAATAAAACACCAGAGTACTTATAAACTTTTATACTAAAATTTAAGAAATGTAATGATGAAAGTAGGAATACTAGGGTTACATAGATCATCAACTGCCATTTTCTAAAAGCTCAATAATTAATTTTGGTGACATGGATGGATGGATGAATAGGCAGTATCATCCAGAGAAGACCTAAAAATCCATTAGGTCTTCTCTGGATGATACTGCCCATTGATCAGGTAGTTACAGGTAGTCCTTGATTAATTATCATATATTTAGTGAGTGTTCGAAGTTACAACGTTAAAAAAAAGTGATTAATGACTGGTCCGTATACTGACCATCACAATGTCCCATAGTAACGTGATTGTGATTTGGATGCTTGACAACTACCACACATTTATCACAGTCGCAGCATCCTACTGCAATCACCCATGTGATTGCCATTTAGGACATTCCTAGTCAGCTTCTGACAAGCAGAGTCAATGGAAAAGCCAGAAGGAGGTCGCAAGTCAAGGTCATGTGATGTCTCACTTAATGACTGTGGGTAATTAGTTTAATGACCATGTCAGAAAGAGTTTGTAAAATCAGGTATGGTCACATGATTAACTACTTAACTGTTGCACTGCTTAACAATGAATTTTCCAGTACTGTGTCAGTAAGTCAAAGTTTACTTGTACAATATTTGTCTTTGTCCTTTTTCTGCAGAGAAGAATCAAGACAAGTTTTATTTAGAATAGAATAGAATTCTTTATTGGCCAAGTGTGAATGGACACACAAGGAATTTGTCTTTGGTGAATATGCTCTCAGTGTACATAAGAAGAATAAAATACATTCATCAAGAATAAAAAGATACAACACTTAGTGATAGTCAAGGTTACTAATAAGATTTATTTAGTTATTTGTATAGTTTGCTGCTTCCTTGCAAACCTACAGCCTCAACATTTTAATATTCTTGCTATGGGAATATATGCAATCACTCTTTCGTATGCTGTACATAAAAGTGAGGTAGTTGGATGGCTGTTTCAGGTAGCCTTACCAAGTGTGTGCAGGGTACAGAAGCTATGTGCATACAGTGTGCCAAATACACTGTGGTTGTAGAAGTTAGCTGGAGCAATTCAGCAACTTCCTTCTAAAAAATTTCCACATATGAAATAATTCATGAGTATTCCCTTATTTCATTACTACCCTAAGCTGCTAGACTCTATATACAACAAAGTTTTCTACACATAAATATGAAATATCTAGAGTCCATTTCACTGGTGATCTCAGTTCATGACTGCTATTCTTTCAAAACACATTTTTAAAAGAGGACATGGGAAAAAATAGTCCAAAACCTCACAAAAATTACTATGTTATTAATATTATGTTAGCATTTTACAGAAGAATTGCATTTTTATTTTGACATTAAAGATAGTTTTGATACTACCATTGATACTTAAAAAGGTAAAATATATAAGTAACATCAGTAACAAACAAGCAATCATGATAACAGGCTATGTCAGGCAGAAACAGAGTTTTGATCTACTGCAAGTTTACAAGTAAAAATATTTAACTCCTTTTTTAAGAAACGTCTCTCAAAATCTGGGAGCTCAGCTCTTAAACATGATTACTTCAGAAA
Source organism: Thermophis baileyi (assembly GCA_003457575.1). Classification (NCBI taxonomy): domain Eukaryota; kingdom Metazoa; phylum Chordata; class Lepidosauria; order Squamata; family Dipsadidae; genus Thermophis; species Thermophis baileyi. The sequence goes on from QLTV01002276.1 coordinate 359,535, forward strand.
AATGTTAACATAAATATAATTAAAAGCACATGTTTGATACACTATTTCAAATGTTATAGTCAAATTATCTTTAAATATTGGGGAAGGACACTAAGCATCATTGTTCTTATCACCTTCAAAAAAATAAGATGAGTAATGTAGTGTGACAGTAGTTAAGAGTCTTAAAAGAGAATATAAGTGACCTACATAATCAGGTCATATCCAAATGCAGTCCTTTTCAGTGCTAGATCAGCAGGTATTACCTTTTTAAGAATTCATGCCAAATATAACTTCACCTTCTCCAGACACCATATTATTCTAATTATAATTAACACCATCTCCAACCTATCACTGCCTTTTATTGAGGAATCACTGTAACTGCTCAAAATACATTTTGTAATTAGGTGACTGACATCATACAATAAATATAGTACAGACCTCCTACAGTCATATTGGATCATTGCAGAATTCATTCTGGCAGGTATCATTCGAAAACATAATTTGCATCCTTTATGAACAGAAAAAAATTAGCATCTAGTGTTGATGTAATAATAATATTTAAGGGTCCTAATAATAATAATGATAAAATATGCACAGGCACATAAACCCATCAGCCATTTTGAGCATGTGTAAAACAATAAAAACTAGGTTATAGATAATTTTTTAATATATGTATCCTTAGAACTGGTGCTGAAATATAAAAATGCCGATAACTAGTAGAACCATTGATATCTCAATCACACTCGTGCCTATTAGCATGTTAGTAATTTAATTATTAAACTACCTGAATATAGACTTACAAATCTAGCAAAGGCGTCTAACAAGCAAGACAGTTATTATAATTTCCTAAGGCTATTAACAATTCATATTAGTCCAAATGTGTTTCTTAAGCTTTCCCTAGAAAAGCAACAAAGCTATCTTTCCAGAAGCCACTACAACTACTGAGTGGGAAATTCTGGTATTACTGTCATAAACAAATATTTTTAATTATTTTCAAGTAAGAAACTGTTATTTTAATATATTTTTTTACAATATTTCATGGCTTGATCTATTTAAAGAAATATATTCTGGTGTGGAATTCAAGTGCAAGTATCTTCTAGATTAAATGTGGCTTTCAAGTAGTCTTTCCTTAATGGCTACTAAAACCTCACAACACATTTATATTTTCATAAATGATAAGAGAAGACCATTGTCTCGCGATAATGTCTACGAACATCTTCGGCGAGGGAACCACCTCAGCTTCAGACGTGCGCTCTAGAAACAGAGGGTCCATCAAATCTTGGGCCGGCTGTTGCTCCGGCTCAGAATTGGGTGGAACCAGGCCGGCTGCAATTTTGGCTTTATGGAGTAAGGGTCGAAACAGGTGGATCGGAAACAAACCGATGACCGACAGCTGCTCAAGTGGAACGCCTTCATCATCCGACAATTCCAGTTCAGAGTTGTAGTCCCGAGCAGACGCTTGAGACTGATCGTCTCCAGCCGACCGGTCCGATCCCTGACCCACAGACTGGGCATAGTCTTCCGCCTCCATGTATTCTGTGTCATAGCCTGCCTAGAAAGGGTGCCGGCAACGCCCTGACCGTGTTGTCTGGACTGTTGAAGTCCTTCCGCAATTCCAAGCCTAATTGCCTCTGCCACAATAGCCTTCATGTCGTCCGGAATCGCTGAACCGGACACCTCTGAGGACCGGAGGCCGGCGGCCATGGGAGTATGGTGGCCTCTGGTGCCGTATTCCGCTGGACCGAGGTCCCCGCGGCAGCTTTTGACAAGGGAAGGAAATCCCCTCCTGGGCCCCAAAGTTGACAATTGGAGTTAGGGGCAATAGTGTCTATGTTGGTGTCCCCAACAGTTGACAGACCAGTCTCAGGTGTAGGAGACCTCAAAGCCGCTGCCACCGGAGCGGTACTGGAATCACGCCGGTTGGAAGCTGCCTGATCACAGAGCTTGTCCAGCCTCTTGTGACGACGCTGCTCATCAATACTGCTCGCTCTAGATGCCCTAGAGGGCGTAGAGGGCGGTGCCTTGGATGTAGTAGGTCTCTCAGAATCAGATGACCTATGACGACCACGATGGCCTCTGGAAGTTCCAGACGAGGTGGAACAGGAGGCCTTGGATGCCATGTCAATGGGCACCACTCGGCTAGCCTTCACACTGAAGCAGGCAAGGGAAACCACGGTCAGAAAGGTCAAGATGTGCAATCAATGACCGATGCCAGATGCTTGTTTACGACAAGTCAGATGCAGTTCAATGGCTAATCTGGTTATCCCGCTTGCCAGGCCGTGCCCTAATGGGACGAGCCTCAATAGCCGTGCCCTTGTGGGGCATGGCCCTGCCGGTCACCAAAAGCCATGCCCTTTTGGGGCGTGGCTAGCCGCTGGCCTGGGGGCGCACACACTCCACTCAATGGCCAGGAGCTGAAATATATGGGTGACCTATGCCGTGCCTGAAGGGCGTGGCCGACTGCAGAATCAGGAGCACTCACACTCCACCAATCATATATTCCTTAACAGATATAATATGTCTTCTATTTTGTTTTTTTATTATTATTATTATTATTTATTATTATTATTATTATTATTTAAGTTTATTTATGTATAAATCTGCAGTCAAGGAGACCAAAACTGAACAATCCCTGCTCTCATGGAGGTCAGCGAAGAGCTGTCTGGTCTCCTCAGGCAGTCAGCGAGGGCGAATCAACAAAATGGCCGCTGGCCGGTTAAACGGCTGCCGCGTGGCCATGGTAATAGCTGCCGGCCACCAGAGACTAGGCAGAGGGTCAGGAAGCTGTTACAAAGCCAGGCACCCCTTGTGCAATGTTGTTCTCCTCAATTGCTGGCTGTTGAAGTCAGGAAATAATTCAGAGAAATTAAAGTGGCCATGACGCTGTCAAAATGGCCGCTGCTTGTAGTATTGCATTGTTGCATTGTTTTTGGCACATTTTTAATCTCTTAAAAGCATTAAAGTGCAGTTAAAATAACTGATGTTGGATACATAAATTTAATTAATTTAAATTAAGATTAAAATTTATAATTTTGCCTAAAGACCAGGTTCTGCCAGTTGGCTTGGGGCTCCAATGGGGGGCTTCATATTAGGGGTGATTGACAGATTCATAACAGATCCCATCTCCTTGCTCATCCTATTACCTCCTACCTTCCCATCTTTCAGTTAGGGTTGAATATTTATATTTTTATATTATTGTGTATAATTATGTCCTTTTAATATTGTAAGCCACTTAGAGTTACCCTGTGGTAAGATGGGCAGCCAAAAAAAAAGTAATTTTGTTCTGATCATAGTTTTTTTTTATAGAGCGTAAATTTGGTACTTGAAGCATTTGAAGCAAAAATCTTGTCCCCGTACTTATCTTTCTCCCCGTACTCGATGGACAAGGTAGAACTTGCTGGGGTTGGCTACATCATGATTTGCTACACCTTCCATCGGAAATAAAGGATCACGTGGTAAGTCATGTGGCTTGCTTGGTACCTGTTGTTTCTAGTATTCGTCACACCTTCCGGAACGAATCCCAGATGAGTACTGAGTATCACTATATGTGTCATCAAATCAAGTTTATACTTTTCTAGAATTTGTCTTATTGTATGCTGAATTATTTTTCCCATTTAAATTAGCCAAGTATGACAGTTTTCACAGTGTCCTGGTCTATTGGCTCACTATTTAAAATGATATGCAAAGCGCCAGTCAAGAAAAAAAAATGTATTCCATTACTACCATATAAATCAGAACCTTAAACCCAGCGCCCACAGTAAAATCATATTAGGAATGAAATTAAAATAATTTACTTCCAATTAAAAAGTTTAAATGAAGATATATCTAGTCTTCCATAACATAGCACAAGTAATCATTCCATCTAGTAAATTCTTAAAAAAAATCTGAAGCATTCCTTTTTTTTTTCCCCTTTAAGAAGCTTATGCGGGTTAAGCAGTATCATATGTCACTCTTTCAAGTTATTCATTATATTATCACTATAATTTGAGAAGTTTTGTCAAAAAAAATATATAGCAAGTTTAAAATTTCTTTACATTTGACATTTGGAGATAGTGGATTTATCTTTATCTTGTTTATGCCAAACCAATTGCCCAGATTTGTAAATGCACAATCAGAATGGGAGAGATAAGTAACAAGGTTGATAGACTACTCTTTTTACTAACAACAGGAACAGAGAATCTATAAGCACAGATCAGGCATTATCTTTTATCAATAAATAAAAGTCTTCTCGGCTGAATATATCTGAGCACAGAAGAAAAACAGATAAAATGTCATTCTTGCAAGTATGTAAGAACATTATAAAATAGCACACTGTTGCCCTCCAGACCTTTAACAAGGGATGTTTCTTAATTCTGTGGGGGTCAGATGTTTAGTTTACTCAGCAAAAACAACAGTATTAAAAGCCATTGCTCTTCCATGTCACATAATTCTTTCCCATACACTCTGACTTTCTGTGAAATTCACTAAGGTGAACACTAAAGCCAAAATAGATAGCTATCTCACTTAAAGTATTTTAAAACTGCTTATGTGACCTTTAAAAATAATCTTAAAGTGTCAATCTAGTTTATGAATCTGATGAAGATATACATATAAAGAAGACAAGTGGAAGGGCAGAGTCTAAAACATTTTGAAAACATAGCTAATGCACTCTGATAATATTTCATACTCCATTCCACAGAATTAAGCTTTGCTGAAGCTTTTCTAACCAAAATACATTAGGATTTATTATCAATGGAATGCATTGTACACTTTTAAAATTCCCTTTCTTTGTTTCAATCCATATAGGCTATTACTACATTCGTGTCAGGAGCACCAAAGTGCTTCCAGGTTGAAAGGATTGAACGGTGACATTTCCGTTGCCCGTGGGACGCCCAGTTGGGAGCTCCTTTCATTTCCCTGTTAAGTTGCCCAACAGTGATAACCATCTATCTACTTGTGGTCGCCTGCTTTCAAACTGCTGGGTCAGCAGGAGCTGGAGCATATGACAGGAGCTCACCCCATCTGTAGCAGTAACTGGGTCTCAAATACCTGTTGATCATCAGCCCAGCATCCTAACCCCGTGAGCAACCACACTCCTTTTACACAGGCTATTAAATCACTAGTATTTAAATACTATTCCAACAGAAAGAAGAAAACATCTGTAAAAAATCCATTTGAATAATTCTCAATATTTCAGACCATATCCTCCAAAACAGGTGGATATAGTAATTGTGCAGTACTATTTATAGGTAGTTCACATATGAGGGGAATCTTTTGAAAATCAATATTGAAAAGCACGTCGGTTACATTTTTGTGTGGCTTCTAATTTGTCAAAAATAATTATCTTTCAAATTCATTTTTAGTATCTAGACTTTTTGTTAATAATTTTCAATTTATTTTTCAAACAGTAGCTTGAATTTTTGTTCATTATTTTAAGGAAGTATATATTTATATGAAACTGCAATTGACTGAGGTTATCTTCTAAATCTCCAGTTCCCAAACAATGATCACAAAGCTCTCTGGGCACTTAAGCAAAATATTTAAACAGCTAACATGCAATTATAAAATTTGCCTATACACACAAGAGACTAATCAAATTTGCAGCAAATCCAGTAACAACAATCTATGCTACTTGTATATATTACTGGAATATGGTAGATGCTTTAAAAAAATGAAACAATTTGAATATTAATGTAGATTGCACAATTTTGTAATTCTTGTAAGAGTATCTATGCATATTTTATTATAACGTATGTAAAATACATTAAACCTTATTCAAAATATCATCAATGTAATAGTTTGACAAGTTTTTAGAACAAAACCCAACCCCATCCTTCAAAAACAACAAAAGCAGAAAATGATTAATTTATTTGTATAATTATGGCTAGATTGAGACTTAGATTAACCTAATAAATTTTGTTCCCAGTAGAAACAAAACAAAGCATACTATTTTATTATTTTTCAGCAATATTTATTTTAAATCAAATGCAACGTTCCAACCAAGAGAGAAAGATGGAAGAAAACATCTTACCTTCTTCAGTTTCATGCCATACAATCCCTTCCAAATTTACACTGGTTCCAGGTTCACATGGTCCAAGGCATTCAGGTTCTGTTACTATTCCAACATCACAAGTATTCACACCCACTGAACGAGTCCGTACCAAAAGTTGCTCCACGGGGGCTGCAATGTTGGATGAAGATGGTGAAAAATAGGAAGGTAGAATCTGAGTTGTCAGATTACTGGAAATAGGAGGCGGAGGTGCAGGCACTGTAAAGAGTGGGTCAACCTAGAAGTAAACACAAAGGGGGAAATAATGTTATTTTTAAAGTAAAAGGAAATACTGTTATTAGAAATGTATCAATAAACAAACATATTAATTCCATATAATAATTCAGCAAGATGGATGAAAAAATTTCTTACTTTAGGAAGAAATTCATTTTTTAATTTCCTGGCATAAGATCAGCAGAATATAAGTTATATTAAATCAGGCCAAGGTTCAACTAGTTCAACATTTTGTCATGATAGTGCCCAACCAGATGCCAATGGCAAGTAATGACTATTTTATTTTTATTACACCATTCTCCATCTGTCAATTACAAAAGGCCACACTGCTTAGATCTGTATATGCACTATGCCGATAGATTACAACAGTCTAGATTCTTGGGAAAAACTGAATGCATATGAAGACCAATACCAGCTGAAGAATTGGCAGCTATGACTTCACGTTGTTGTTAACAGATGATAATATTTATTAATAATTTGAAAAAAATGACAAAATACCAGGACTTGCAGATTGAAATTGAACCCTTATGGAAAAAGAAATATGTTATTATAGCAATTGTGACTGGAGCCCTCAGAGGGATACCTAAAGAATTTCCTCTACATCTGGAAATTTATCAGATTTGAACACCCTAATTTAACAAAACAAAAAAAAAACCCAACAACCCCACCCTGCATGGAATTGCCTATATTATTAGATGCTACTTTAATACTTATTGGGTCCTTGGTTAGGACACGAATTATTAAGTTTCCATCAGTCTTGGATTGTAACCCTACACATAATAATTTGAGCAAATGCAATCAAGGAATTGAAAAATTGTCAAATGATTCGAAGTGCAGATTGTGCAAAGAAGCAGAAGCAACAGTAGGTCATATATTCAGCTTGTGCAAAAAGATTCATGCAAAATGATTATAAATTACATAACACAGCGGCTAAACTGATTAATTGAAGCACCTGTGAAAATTATCATGTGCCAGTAATGAAAAACTGGTAGGAACATAAGAGTTGAAAAAATAGTTGAAAATGAGCAGGTTAAAATATTGTGGGATTTCATAATACAAATTGCTAAAGTCTTGGTTTCAGATTCTATTCAACTGTGATTGAATAGAAGAAAGTATGGATAATTGATGTGGCAATACAAAGAGACAGCAGAATAGAAGACAAAGAATTAAAGAAGATAAGAACATATCAAGATCTGAAAATTGAAATACTATGGCATAAACTGGCTGTGGTGTTCCCAGTTGTTATTGGCACACTGAGTGCCATACCAAAAAATCTGGGATGGCACACAGATAATACATAAATTGACAAAATTTCCATTTGTCAATTACAAATGGCCACATTGCTTGGATCCGCACATATACTAAACCAAGGCTGTCAAACTCCCGGCCCACGGGCCGGATGCGTCATGTGCTGGCCACACCCACGCCCGGTTTAGCGAAGGGGAAAAGGGGCGTTAGTCTTACCTGAGACACCCTTTCTCATGGAGGTCGAAGGGAGAATCCAGGATGGGTCACTCTAGTCTTCTAGCTCTATAGACCGAGTTGAAATTGTGAGGTCACGCCTCCCTGGTGACGTTCCCCAGTTGAAAATGAAGACGAAGCGAATCCTGTAGTCTGCCTCCAGTCCAAACATGTCTCCTCCCGGATTGAGGACCAGACAGTCCACCGGGAGGGCGTCTCAGGTAAGAACAACGCCCCTTCTCCATTGGGTCGAAGGGAGAATCCAGGATGGGACATACCAAAGCTTGACAGTCCTACGGGCGGGTACTGCTCTGGTCTGAAGTCCCCGTCTCCTCATGCACTCTCTGCAGAACACGCCTGCCAAAGGCCGCCTCAGCCGAAGCGAACGTGTGCAATCTATAGTGCCGGATGAACGGTGACGGAGACGTTCACGTTGGCGCCCGACAAATCTCTTCCACCGATGCCTGTATTGCCCAGGCCACCGTCGTGGCCGTACTCCTAGTGGAATGTGCAGTAATCTGCTTAGGCACTGGGACGGCCTGAAGCTCATATGCCCTGGCAATACAAGCCCTAAGCCAATGTCCCACCGTAGAAGGCGACACCTTGTGTCCTAAAGTTGACGGCTGAAAAGAAACAAAAAGGGACTCTGTGCTTCTGATGGCAGCAGTTCTGGTAATGTAAATGCGGAGGGCACGCCTGACATCCAGCGTATGCCATTTCTTCTCCAAGTCGTGTCGAGGATTGGGGCAGAAGTCAGGCAAGATCAACTCCTGTGCTCTGTGAAACAAGGAGTTGACCTTAGGGAGAAAAGCAGGATCTAGCTGCAGGACCACCCTGTTCTGATGAAACACACATAGGTCCTTTCTAACTGATAAATTCGCCTTGCAGACGTAATTGCCACCAGGAAGGCCACCTTATATGAAAGAAGATGTAAACTAGCCTCCCGTAAAGGTTCAAAGGGAGCTTTGGTAAGAGCCTGTAACACCTTGGTCAAGTCCCAGGTGGGAAAGTGATGCACCACTGGTGGTCGCAAATTGGAAGCACCCCTGAGGAAAGCTCGCACTCTGGGATGGTGAGCGAGGGAGCCATAGTCCCCTAATTTTAAGACAGAAGTCAGGGCTGCTACCTGTCGCCTCAAGGTGTTAGGGGATAGTCCCCTTTCCAACCCATCCTGTAAAAATTCCAATATATCTGCCACCGAAGCAGAGGCAGGGTCTATGTGGCTCTTGGCGCACCAGCTGCAGAAAATTCTCCAAGTAACATAAATACGAGTCGTGGAAGGTTGCCTGGCCGTCTGAATAGTCCGAATACCTTGCTGGAGAACTTCTCCCTTGTCAGAAGTCCTCGCTCAACCTCCAAACGGTCAACCTGAGCCACTGAGGATCCGGGTGAGTGATGGGGCCCTGGCTGAGGGAAACCTTGTCTGGGGAAATCCTCCACAGTCTGGTGATCGACAAGTCGACCAGGTCGGCAAACCATGGTCTTCTGGGCCAGTAGGGAGCTACCAACAACACCTCCGCCCTCTCCAACAGCACCTTCTGTATCACACCTAGGATTAGAGGAAGGGGGGGGGGAAGGCATACAGTAGACCCTGTGGCCACGGGCAGCGTAGAGCATCCACCCCTTCCGCCTCTGGTGCCGGGAACCTGGCAAAGAACTGTGGAAGGTGAGTGTTCAAAGGAGAGGTGGAGAGATCCAGAATTGGGGAATCGAATCGTTCCGACTATTCTGCAAACAGACTGGGATGTAGGCACCACTCCGACTGGCCGACAGTGGCCCTGCTCAACCAATCCGCCTGCACATTGGCTACTCCCACGATATACTCCGCTTTTATTGACAGATGATTTTCTGCCCACCTGCATAATGCCTCAGCTTCCTTCATGAGGGACCTTGATCGAGTCCCTCCCTATCTGTTGACATGGGCTGTGGTTGCCACATTGTCCATGAGGAGGATGTGGTGTCCCAACACCCCCTACTGAACTCCCTGAGAGCCAAATGGGCCGCTCTGAGCTCCAGCCAATTTATGTTGTGCCGGAGCTCCTGCTATGACCACCGCCCCTGGGCCACCTGGGACCCGAAGTGGGCCCCCCCAGCCAAATAGGCTGGCATCTGATGTAATCGTCAGTCTGTCCGGTTCCCTGTACAAACAGCCTCGTGTGATGGCTCAGGAACCCCACCAATGGAATGACCTAAGCACCCTCGATGGAACACGGACCCTGGACAGTGAGGTGCTGCGGCCCGCCCTCTGGAAGGGAAGCAAAAACCATTGGAGTGGTCTGGCATGGAATCTAGCCCAAGGCACTATGGTAATACAAGAAAGCATTTTCCCCAGGAGTTGGACAGCAACGCCAATGGTACTACTCTATGTGTCCTAATCTGGCCCGTCAAGGCCTGGATGCTGTCCTGGCGTTCCTGAGACAAAAAGACCTGTCCTGACACCGTATCTGAGTGCCCCCAGGTGCAAAAGCCTTGTCGTGGTTGCCAAATGACATTTGTCCAGGTTGACCCAGAACCTGTGATTCCGAAGAATCCGGATTGTCGTGTCCACATCCTGCTCCACCTGAAGGCGAGAAACAGCTTGGATTAACAAGTCATCTAAGTAGTATTGAATGCGTATGGGATAGGCTCTGAGGTGAGCAGCCAGAGCAGCCATGATCTTAGTGAATACCCGTGGAGCCGAAGATAAGCCGAATGGGAGGGCTGCATATTGAAAATGGCATCCGGCATAACAAAACGTCAGGAATTGTCTGTGGCCTGGACTAATAGGTACGTGGAGGTAAGCCTCTGTCAAGTCCATGGAAGCCAAAAAATCTCCCTCCCTGATACCTTCCAAAATGGACTGAAGGGAGTGCATTTTGAACCTCCTGTAGACCAGATGCGTATTGAGTCCCTTGAGGTTCAGGATTGCTCTCTACCCCCACCCCCAAAGACTTAGGAATAACAAATGAAATAGAGTAAAAGCCCTGCCCCCACTGGCCTTCAGGTACCGGTTGTATGGCATGAATGTCCAACAAATGCTGGATCGCCGCTGCCATGAGATTCTGCCTTACCGGATTCTTGGAAATGGGACAGCGCAGGAAATGGCTCGGAGGGGAGGAGAGGAATTCCAGGGAGAGTCCTGATCGTATCGTCTCCCTGACCCAGGCGTCCGTTGTGATCTGGTCCCAGCGATCTGCGAAGCGGCTGAGATGACCCCCTATGGGGACCTGGGTTCTCACGTCACTTGAGGCGTCTAAACCCCGTCGCTGTTGCCCCAAAAGGGCCACCTGCCCTGGGCCTGTTGACAGCCTCTGCCACTGGAGCCCGAACTCTGGGACTGGTAGGTGGGTCTGGGAAAGAAGGGCCTCTGTTGACGGGGAAAGCTTGCCCCAGCTTCCCCCTGCCAGAAGGAGGGCTGTCTGAAGTAGGGTGAGGGGCAGAAATCCGACCTCCTGCCCTGAGATGGAAGCACCTTCCTCTTGTCCCTGGTCTCCCCCAAAAGTAGATCCAGAGCCTCTCCAAACAGTTTCTCTCCACCGAATGGACCGGAAGCAAGCTTCCATTTGTTCTTAGAATCCATATGCCAATGGCGTAGCCACAACATACAACGGGCAGTCACAGAGGAAGCTATGGCTCTGGCTGAAAACTTGGCCGCATTCAGAGAAGCATCTGCTGTATATTCTGCCGCTGCAAGAATTCTTTAAATGTCCTGATGGGCGCGTACATCCTCAGGTGGGATCCACGCCTGCAGCTGCCTTAGCCATCTCAACGATGTTCTGGTGAAAAATGAAGCTGCAGTGGAGGCTCGAATTGCCCAGGAGTCTGCCTGATGTGCTCTACGAAGAGCCATCTCCTCCTTTCGCTCCTCTGCCTTCAAAGCATCCTCAGCGTCCGGTGGTAGGACTGAGGAGGAAGTCAAGGCCGCCACTGGTGTATCGACCTTGGAAACCTGGACCAGGTCAAGCAGCTCCGCGTCTACGCCATAAAGCGTGTTCTCTGACCCACTGGGCTGGGAATATACCCCCGGTATATTCTAATCACATCTAGGAACATTCTAGGGACAGGAATAGCCTCTGTCTCAGTTGTTTGTTCCATAAAGAGAAAATCATCCTGCTCAGCCAGCTCTATGCTGGGGTCTTGAACCATAGTCTCTTTTCCCAGGCGAGCCGTGCTACGAGCCTTGGAAAGCAAAGGCTTGAATAAGGCAGGATTAAACAACCCTCTAAAGGTAGGAAAGAGGGTGGGTTCTCCTTCATAATCTGAAAATTCCCCCTCACCCCGAATCTCCCCTTCCGAAATGGAAGACTGACTACGGGTGAAAGGTTCTGGAGAATAAGGCCCTTGGTAATCCTCAGCTTCCCTCTCTGGATGCCCAGGATCAGTATGGCTAACCCTCTCAGCCGCCTGGATGAAACAAGATTGCTGACTCTGCTGCAGACCTTCAGCAATCCCTTGACTGATCGTCTGAGAAATCCACTGCCTCATAAAAGGAGTCATATCTGTTTCTTGTAGAACATCATGTCTAAGGCCAGCTGCCGGAGGAGTAAACGTGGCCTCAGGACTGTGCCTTGGCCTTGTAAGGGATTGACCAACCTGCTTCACAGATACGAAAGTCTGAGACAGGGAAGGGGCCTCAATTCCCACAGGATTTACAATATCGAGCTCTGCTGGGCCCTCAGGGGACCAGGCCCTTGTCAGTGGCCTCTGCTGGTCTGGTTGCTGTTCCAACTGCGTGGCCCTGGTCACAGAATGGCGAGAAGGCGCCTTGTCAGCTATCTTAGGTTCAGGCTGTCTTTCACGCTCCGATCCCCTTTGAGCTCTGTAAAATTCTTTATCTAAGGCCTTATGCCTTTGTTTGGCTGCCTTCTCCTCCGCCCTAGAGGATTGCTTGTGGGCCTGAACTTTAGCTGAAATCTTGGCTGCTGCTTCCAATCCAGCCCTTCTGGGCTCTACTGAGGCCCTCTTGCTTAAGGTCTGATGTGAAAGGGTTGTCTCTTGAGGTAGGCCCGAACTCTCACCGGCGTCCTCCATTTTGTTTGCACAAATGCTCCAATCTGGAATATAAAGCAGACACGCTCGAAAGCACTGCTGCTGGCTCAGCGTCATAAAATGAGAGAGAACGCCCTTCCTAGAGGCAGGGCCCCAAGCCCCCAAATACTGGGAATGGGCCTCAAAGTCCTGAAGCTTAGGCTAGCAGGACCAAGGGCAAGCTGGGACCACCCAGACTTGCCCACGAACGCTGGCCTCACTGCTATCCAGTGGCAGACTTAAGCGGCTTGTAGCTGCCACGGTGAAAGGAGCTCAAGGAGTGTGGCCAACCAAGTGACCAGTGACTCCGCTCCTGGGCCTTTGTAATCCATGTGCCTAAGCACCGATCCATGAAGAACGCAGGCAGGCTTAAGCGCACATGCTGCTGCCGCTGGCCCACGTGATCAGGTCCCACTGTCCCGATCCGCATCTGCGGATAATTAGGGCTCAATTGTTGGTGGTATGTGGCCAGCTGTAGGGCACCGCCACACAGCTGTACAAAATGGCCACCGAGCCTCTAGATCCTCCTTGCCCCAATCCGCAACCACGGAAAGCCCAAGCTTTGCTCAGTGGTGGCATAGGGCTCACTGGGGCGAAGTGCAAAAGCGCGACATTAGCCCCTTAGTAAGGGAGTGTGGCTGCCAAAGCCGCCAGGGACTCCCAGCCCCCCTCCGCTACTGCGGACTGGTCAGGGTGTGCCGTTAGTGGCGTAGGGCACTCAATATGGCGTTTCGCCAAAACGCAGTTCCAGCCGATTCAAGTTGAAAGAGTCCGACCGCCGAAGTGGCCAGGAACTCCTTGCCGCTTACCACAGCCGCGGATCCAGCAGCCTGCCTTTTGAAACTTTTAAGTTTTTTCTTTTTTGTTTTCCTTTAAGTTGACTGAAGAATCCAGGGATATTCAAACTAGTCTTTTAGCTCCAACAAAAGACATCTGGAAGAGCTGAGACCAAGCTGAAACTGGGAAACGTCACCAGGGAGGCGTGTCCTCACAATTTCAACTTGGTCTATAGAGCTAGAAGACTAGAGTGACCCATCCTGGATTCTCCCTTCAACCCAATGGAGAAAGTCCCGATACTTCACGTGACGACGACAACGTGAGTTTGACACCCCTGTACTAAACTGATACAGTATGATATCCTAGGTTCTTGGCAATAATTCAATATGTATGAAGGACAAGATAGTAAGAACTGGCAGCTTTCACACTGATTTTTACACACAAACACACACAATGAATATACCACCAGTGAAGTACTGAAATGGTAATTTTTACCTTGAAATGATTATGGAACTTGCATTCTCTGAGGAAGATGAGAGATATGCCTCAATTCAACCATACTGGATAGGTCTCATAAGAAGAGTGGGAGGGAGTGAAGTTGGGCTGCAACCTGCTTATTTCAAAAGTTGCTTCAGGCATACAGAAAAGTCCCCCACCCCATTCAGTCAGGTATTCAGCCATTCTCAGATCCACCCAAGCCAGTGTTCCAGCAACCTGAGTCACACCATGCCATTTTCAAGAAGTCCAGAAGCAACCTTGCCCCACCTTCTGCATAACCAGGAAAGTCTATACCATATCGATAGGATAATTTAGTGACCACTTGGAGTCTGCTCCCTATGGATTTTACTCTTGGTCTAGCAAAAGTTCTATATGGGGAGATCTGTCAAATTTTGCAACTGAATTTACTTGATCTCATGTCTACGTAAAACTCTATGTCCATCATTTGATTTTGGTGCATATCATTCTCTATGGGATGGCTCAATTGCTGCCAATTTCAGCATTTTAGCTACTTCTTTCTCTTAGCTGCCAAGCTCTAGGCCAGGCTCCAAGCTTAAACAGTGCTTTTGAGCATTCCAGCTGAGTTCCAAGCTGAGCTTCAGGCAGGACTCCCATCAGGATATACTGCTAATCTTCTGATGCCACCTCCCACTTCCTTGTCTGTATGCCGTTTGCCATCTCTGTTTTTCCTTACACACCCATACCATGTTTTAGCATTTTCTTTGTTAGATGAGGGTCTGGTCTGTATGCTTCTTTATAGACTTTGAGACTTTTGTGTAAAATGAGTATTGACAGACTGAACTTTAAAGCAGTTTTGAAGACATCTTTATGTGGTAATATCATCTGGCAAAGTCCTAGAATAGTGGAGGTGATCAGAACAATAGCATGTTGTTGGGAGAGTATTTGCTGCAATACAAAATTGTGTGCAGATTTGCTATGCCATGTTGTGTCGACCTTGGAGAACAAGGAACTCTCACAAAGAGGACTGCTTCTCCCATAAATAATATAAGATGTAATTTATAGAAAACTATACTAGATGGGTTGTCACCAGGGTCAACAAACACCATTCTAGATGTAATAGTTCTTGGACATTTTGGTGATAAGTGAGCTATAGGACTCAGGACAATTGACTGAGAAATCAGGGTAAGCAACTGCAGGACTGCTAGGAGAAAATGTTCATACCCATCTCAAATATACAAAGATTGATAAATAATCAATGATCTGCTATTACAGATGAGGCCTAAAGAGAAAGCATCAGTTCTGGAAAGAACAACATCTAGAAACAGAAAGAAAGAAACAGAGGCTAGCAGATCAAAGCTGATTTATAATACAAAATATTCACAGAAGTTGAATTGGAAGAACTACAAAGGTCTACTGAGGGCAAAGAAATCGATGGAACCCTTATCTGAAGTAGCTCACACTGTAGAGGCAAACCGGAGAGAGCCAGCAGTAAAGGAAGTTAGTATAGTTATTGAATTGTTTTCATTGTTTCAATTGTTTCAAAATCAGACTTCCTCTCTTCTGCCTTCTCCTCAGTAAGAACAAAGCCTTCTAAATTAAAAACAAAACAAAACAAGAAGACCCGAAACAACGAATAACTGAGCATCTGGGACAGGACAAAACAAAACAAAAATAACGTTGCCTACATTGAAAAAATGGACTGTGGGTAAACTTTCCAGTGCATCAAGTACTCCACGTTTCCCTCTGGGACTAGATTCCAGCACCATTTACCCCTTATCTGATGAAAGAGATCAATAGCCTCTCTTCTTGATGCCAGCTTTTTTGTGTTTGCCTAATTTTTGGTACAACTCAAAGATGAATGGCTCAAGTATTATTGCAGGGGGTGTAGGATTGGGCAACTCATACTCCGGCTTACATGAGAGGGCATCTGGAAGTTTGTTTGGGGAGGTGAAACCTATGAATTGTAAAAATCAAAGAAGGATAAATATTGTGTCCATCTGGTTTGCTGAGGGATGAGAAATTAAGTATTTTGCAGAACTTCTAAATTCTTATCAGCGGTGTCAAACTCGCGGCCCATGGGCTGGATGCGTCACGCGCTGGCCACACCCATTCCCAGTTTAGCGAAGGGGGGAAAAGTTGCAATACGTCACGTGACGACGTGACACTACGAGTTTGACACCCCTGTTCTATATGAACTTGCACAGGATGAGCTGCTCTTTTCAGGAGTTGTCTCTAATTGTTGAAAGGCATTTCTTTACTACCAGCAAAGTCTTCATTGAAAATATAGTTCTTTTCTGCTGGAACAGTCTGGAAAAAGGCCCATGGTAATAAATCTGTCTCCCTTGGAATAAAATTGCATCTATGGCCCCATCTGAAGTCTGCACAAAAAAGGGACAGAAGCAGGGGTGGGTTCTAACTTACCTCGCTGCTGGTTCGCTTCCTCCCATGCCGCGTGGGTGCCTCGTGGGCGCGTGCAGTGCAAAAAAAAAATTCAAAAAAAAAACCATGCTGAAAACAAGATGGCGATGCATGCGCAGTGCCGGAAACTTGGCTTCTGCGCATGCGCAGAAGAAAAAACCCCCCAAAAAAAATTTCAAAAAAAAGATGGCAGCGCCCACGGACCGGCACCAACCGAACTGGATCTGTGACATCATCGTGATGTCACCAGCGGGTCGCTACCGGTTCAGGCGAACCGGTCCGAACCGGGAGGAACCCACCTCTGGGCAGAAGGCATTGGAATGCTGGAGACATTGAGAGGAAAAGAACTATTTTGACTCTAGAAAGGCCACTTGTTCTTCAGTCAACCAAGAGAATATTGCCAAGCATTTTTTTAGGAGGTGGGATAGCAGTGGATATAGAAAATCTACACACCCCTGTTAAAATGCCAGGTTTTTGAGATGTACAAAAATCAGAGCAAGATAAATCACTTCAGAATTTTTTTTTCACCTTTAACATATAAGTTGTACAATTCAATTGAAAAACAAATTGTATAATTGTTTACTGGTGAAAAAAATAACAATAAAAAACTAGAATACGGTGGCAGAATAAGTGTGCATACCCTCTCATAGGTCAAAATTAGGGCTTACAGTTAATGTTGGTTGCTCTGCTACTCGTTGAGGCAAATTCTGCTCCAGGTGTTGCATTAGCTGCATCATGACATTATGTAAATTAGTCATCTGTGTATCCACTTGCTGCTGGTTTTGCAATAAAATGCTGCTGCCAGGTGCTAGGCAGATAACAGATTTCTTTAAGGATTGAGGTTAATCCTAAAATGTCTCTCTTTGGGTGGCTGTATGAAACTTGAAAGACTGATGTTAGCCATAACAGGTAGGCCAGACAGGAAACACAACCAGATAAACTAGTTCTACTTTATGATAAATCTATGTTTACAGAATCTTGCAAGTTTGAAAGTACAATTATCATGTGGTCACCTTTACAGCAGAGAACTTAGTGAAGGTTCCTTCTGAGCCTACTGTTCTGCCCACTATGTATCTGTGGGTTATGCTGTCTTTTATCTGACTGTTCTTTAGACTGTTCCTCTTTGCCCCATCTTCCAAAGTCTTCCCCACGTACCATTACAAGATGCTTTATAGAGCATGCCTTTAAAAGGGATGCTTATAGAATAATGTATTTTACTATATAATAAAGGATAGTGGAGATATACTTTTATAAATGAGCCAGTGTAGAAATTCATTGGTTTGTTGTGACTTGAAAACTGACAAATGAATCAAAAGATACATTATTGCAGAAAAATAGTTTAATTATAGTAAGAAAATATTAACAATTCTCCAAGAACTCAATGAAATTTTGTTCTGAAGAGATGACAGGATGCAATATGGCACGGTTGCCAGAAGTCTACTGGGGAATAAGGATTTCTAGTCACTGTAATGCATTTTTATACACAAAATGAGGAATGCCACTAGATCAACTACTATATATAGGTAATGTACAATATTTTATTTAATTTGATGCATCTAATGTTGACTGTTGCATACCCAAGTTGGTCTCTCTAATAAATTTGCACAATGACAAATACCATAAAACAGATAGATTCCCTTTTCTATTCAGCCAGAAAACAGAAGTTTGAAATATAGCTATAGCAATAGCACTTAGACTTATATACTGCTTCATAGTGCTTTTACAGCCCTCTCTAAGCGGTTTACAGAATCAGCATATTGCCCCCAACAATCTGGGTTCTCATTTTACCCACCTTGGAAGGCAGGAAGGCTGAGTCAACCTTGAGCAGGTGAGATTTGAACTGCTGAACTGCAGCTAGCAGTCAGCTGAAGTAGCCTGCAGTGCTGCACTCTAACCACTGCGCCACCTCGGCTCAATATATGTAATCACACAATGAAAGTACACTTTTATCACCTTTGAGATTTCTGAGTTTCATACTGCACAGAGAGAAGAACACTAGCAGTCTTTGAACAGCCTTATCCAAAAGGGTAACATCCAGTTACATTAGACTTCAATTCCCATAATTGATACAGATAGTATAGCTACCTGGCATTATGGATGCTGAAGTCCAACATATCTCTAACATTCCAAAGTGAGCAAGATGGTTGAAGACTTTCCCCTTTTTCTTTATTTCAAATTCAGCTATTAATTGCTAAAATGCATAGATGAGAAAATACAAGGGAGAATACAAAGATGAGTGGGTACAATCTAATTTCAATATTAGAACCACTCGTGTGCTTAATCAAAACTCAAAGCAGAAGTTTAGACAATTTTGTGAAGGTTACAGTAATCTCCTCATAGTCTCAATAAGAGACTGAAGAAGTAGAATTTTACATGTAAACAAATATAATGGAAAAAGAAACAATATAATCCAGATCCTATACTAGAATTCTATCCACAATCCTGCATTCCAAATGTATGGGAAATTGACTGAAATATGATTTTTGAATCCCCACATTTGTCAGTTGCCTAACAAAAATTTAAAAAAGCATGAATTAAGTATAGAAGCTCTGCACTTCTGTGTTTATCCTGCTGCTATTAGACTTCAAGATGTTGGCAGCATTAAACAAAAAAAGCTTCTCAAGAAGAAGCCAAATATGCAGGCAAATGTAAAAGCAGCTGACCTCAAAAACAGATGTTCTTTGCAAATCAGTCATCAGTTAAGTAAGGATAAAATAAAACAATATTTATCTTTGAACTAAGTTCAAGAGAGAGAGCCAGAGTTTGCACTACATGAGTTTTGGCTGTTGTAGAGTCTCCTGGTAACAGAGGCCTTCTAGTTTTAATTTCATGCTTTTGGAATAAAGATAATGCAGTTTAGTTCTGTACTTTCCTCAGTATTATCTCCAGATGTAGCATACTTTAGCATCAACATACCTAACCTATGTGTCCCATAGAATTTGATCAAAAATTATTTTAAAATGCTATAATTTAGATTCAAAGAAATCTAATCGAGTACAATAGAGCACAAGATTAGGGCATAGAAGAGAAACCCACAAGGAAAGTAGGAAGATAGAGAAGGACTAGGCTTCTAGAGCAGTATCTCACTCCTCTTGTAAAAAACCAATCATCATCATTTTGAGGCACACAGGATAAACATTTCACATAAAAATCCTCACATAGTTATGCAGTTTAGTTCCAAACTATCAGGTGTCGTCCATGTCACAGATTTGTTGACAGGAAAGAAAGGGATTGGGAATCATTAAAGTGCTTAACAGAAAGAAGAATAAAAATTCAATTTAGAAATAAAAGCAGAACATCCATGAAATCCTAGACTTATGACCACAATTGAGCCCAACATTTCTCTCTGAGACAATTGTTAAGTGAATTTTGCTCCATTTTACGATCTTTCTGGCCACAGTTGTTAAGTGAACCAATGAAGTTGTTAAATTAGTAACAAAGTTTGTTAAGTGAATCTGGCTTCTCCATTGACATTGCTTATCAGAAGTTCACAAAAGGTGATCACACGACACTAGGATACTGCAACCATCATAAATATCAGTCAGTTGCCAAGGGTTTGATTTTTTATCACAAGATTATGTGAATGCTGTCATAAGTGTGAAAGATAGTCATAAGTCACTTTTTTCAGTACCATTGTAACTTCAAATGGTCCCTAAATGAACTCTTGCAAGTCAAGAACTACTGCATCATATGACATTGCACATAATAACCAAGTGATATTTGTTTAACAACTACATCAGAACTGCCATCTTAAGTTCAGTTACATTACATGGCAATTTAAGACTGTGTTGCTTAATGAAAGAATTGCCAGTTCCAATTACAGTTGTTGAACAAGGACTACCTGTATTTCCTAGAAAGTTACCTTCCTCTTTCTAAATCAGTAATTGCAAAATTAATAAAAAAAAATAATTTGTTTTTGCTGTGCGATTGTTCTTAAGGAGGTTTGTGGGAAACCTTCAGAAGATGACAGAGACTAACAATTAGACACAAAACAGCAAAACCAGGAAGACAGCCATCTTGCATGGGCATGGAGAAGGAAAGATACATAAGTCCAACATCTGCACATCAGAGGTGACAAGATGAAGAAAATTAACATAAAGAACAAATGACACTGCAGCTCCTCACTGTTATTTTGGCAGGATTATTCCCAGGTGTTAGGACATAGTGGGCATTGGTGTTGATATTTATCACAGAACAGGTTCCACTGAAGAAAAAAAAAATTAGCCAAATGGAAGACAGGTTATGCTACCATATTTTCCTCTGCTCCTCTCACCTGATTGCATGAGTTTTTGGGGTCGCTAAATCAGTGGTGGGATTCAAAAAAAATTACTACCGGTTCTGTGGGCGTGGTGTGGCTTGGTGGGCGTGGCAGGGGAAGGATCAGTGGTGGGTTTCAAAAATTTTTGCTACCGGTTCTGTGGGCGTGGCTTGGTGGGCGTGGCTTGGTGGGCGTGGCTTGGTGGGCGTGGCAGGGGAAGGATACTGTAAAAATCTCCATTCCCACCCCACTCCAGGGGAAGGATACTGCAAAATCTCCATTCCCTCCCCACTCCAGGGGAAGGTTACTGCAAAATCCCCATTTCCTCCCGATCAGCTGGGAC
>QLTV01002276.1:380589-410834 GCA_003457575.1 Thermophis baileyi
CACCCCACTCCAGGGGGAGGATACTGTAAAATCTCCATTCCCACCCCACTCCAGGGGAAGGATACTTTAAAATCTCCATTCCCACCCCACTCCTGGGAGAAGGATACTGCAAAATCTCCATTCCCTCCCCACTCCAGGGAAAGGATACTGTAAAATCTCCATTTCCACCTCACTCCAGGGGAAGGATATTGTAAAATCTCCATTTCCACCCCACCCCAGGGGAAGGATACTGTAAAATCTCCATTCCCTCCCCACTCCAGGGGAAGGTTACTGCAAAATCCCCCTTCTCCATTGTGTCGGGGAAGATAATCCAGGAATGGGTGGTAACTCTGCTTCTCTGCCTGGAGACCGAGTCATCTTTTTTTGGCCATGCCTCCCTTGCCTGGTTCCTCCCCAGTTCGACTCAGTCTTCGGCCAAAGAGAGACAACAAAGGCAGATGTAAGACCATGCCTGCCTTGTACAGACGAAACGATCGTCGCTTCTCACCTTATCCTCGGAGGCAGTCCTTTCGGCCCCCAGAGGCAGGATCTGATTTCAGCCAGTCTCAGAGGTCCTTTCTGGCCAGGCAGGACAGACAAGTGGACAGGTCTGGTGGTCGAAACCGCCAACAACAACAAGGTAAGCGGCCGTTTCGGGGCTCAGGGACTCAGCCCTTTCGTCGATCCCGCTAACTGCAGGTCTGACACCCCCATTGGACACCGGCTAAGCTTCTTTGCCCCACAATGGGAGGCTACAACAATAGACACTTGGGCCCTCAATACAGTGAGGTTTGGCCTTATTCTAGAATTCCTTTCCTCTCACCTGAGTTTCTTTATTAGATGTCCAGTGTCGAAAGACAAGACAAAAAGACGCCTGATGGAGTCAGCTATTCAGCATCTGCTGGATATTCAGGCCATCCAACCGGTCCCTCAGGACCAACAGGGACAGGGATTTTATTCTATCCTATTCATGGTCCCAAAGAACTCGGGGGGCTGTAGAGCAATTCTCGATCTCAAGAGGCTTAACAAACATCTCGCATATAAGTGCTTTAAGATGCAGTCTCTCCAGACAATTCTGGAGAGTATTCGACAAAGCGACTTCCCCACATCACTTGATTTGACTGAGACTTATCTACACGTGCCCATCTTACCAGATCACAGACGTTTCCTTTGATTTTGTTATGCCGGCCGACATTTTCAATACAAGGCCATGCCATTCGGCCTCTCGTCGGCTCCCCGGACATTCATGAAGTTGTTGGCAGCCTTAGCTGCTCACATTCGTGCAATTACCAGTAAGACTCCAATGCTACCTGGATGACATTTTAATCCAGTCATCCTCTAGCCCTCAGGCAAGACAGGATCTTCAAACAATGCAGGTGCTCCAAGAACATGGCTTCTCAATAAACATTGAGAAGACCCATCTTTCATCTACAACCAGATTGCTCCATTTGGGAGCAGTCATAGACACTTCAGCATGCGTAGTATATCTTTCCCCGGAAAGACAGGCCAGTCTGCAGGCAATGGCAAGCCGTATCCAAAGACAGGCCGAGAAGGTAGTTCCCCTGGTTCTACTGTCACAACTCCTGGGAAAGATGGTTTCATGCATAGCTGTTGTACCATGGGCACGCCTTCATGCCAGGACGTTACAATGGTTCCTCCTGCCTTACCAACGGTCTGGCGGGAGCAACTCACAAACCAGGTTTCAGGTCCCTCAACAGGTGCTGCAGTCATTCAGATGGTGGATGTCCCAGGCCATCGCCAAGGGATGTTGTTTCAAAACAACCAACCGGCTCACCATTACAGCAGATGCCAGCCTCTTTGGCTGGGGGGCCCATCTTCAGTCATTAATAGCTCAAGGCCAGTGGACTCAAACAGACTTGAGCCACAATATCAACTGGCTGGAGCTGAGGGCCGTGCACCTAGCACTAAGGGAGTTCCAGAACTCTGTGTCCGGACAACACGTCTTAATTCTGACGGACAACGTATCTGCAAAGGCCCACATAAATCACCAAGGGGGTACCCATTCCAGGTCCCTCATGCAGGAAGCGGAATCACTGGGCCTTTGGGCGGAGAGACAGCTTCTGTCCCTCAGGGCAAAACATATCTCAGGGGTGAACAATGTACGGCAGACTGGCTCAGCCGGACCACAGTGGACCAGTCAGAGTGGCGCCTACATCCAGCCCTGTTCCATGAACTGATCAATCGCTTCAGCCCTCCAGTCCTGGATCTGTTTGCCACCCCAGACAACAGCCAGCTGCCCAGGTTTTTCTCCAGGTATGTGGCACTGGGAGCAGAGGGAAACAACCCACTCCGCAGTCCATGGCTGCAAAGACTCCTATACACTTTCCCTCCGTTCCCTGATCCCTGCAGTAATCAGGAAAGTACTGGAGGAGAGGGCCCAAATAGTACTGCTGGCCCCCTATTGGCCCAGGAGACCATGGTTTGCCGACCTGGTAAGCCTGTCAGTGGTGAGACCCTGGAGGATACCTCAGGACAGAATCTCCCTCAGCCAAGGGGCCCTGGTTCATCCGGAGCCATAGTGGTTCAAGTTGACCGCCTGACGCTTGAGCGGAGAGCCCTGAGTCAGGACAATTTTTCCTCCAGGGTAATCAGGACCATTCAGGCCTCTAGGAGACCTTCCACCGACAGGATATACAATGCTACCTGGACAGCTTTTTGCAGCTGGTGCTCCAGCATTGACGCTCATGAGGTATCGGTACCGCAGGTCTTGGAGTTCCTCCAGGACAGACTAGACAAAGGACTAACATCTAACACCATCCGCAGACAGGTGGCCGCCCTGTTTTCGGTACTGTCAATTGGGGCTTTGGAATCGCTTTCCCAGCATCCCACCGTGTGCAGGTTCCTCAAGGGCGCAACCAACTTAAATCGTCTAGTGGTACACAGGTACCCCACCTGGAACCTGTCGAAGGTTTTAAATGTCCTCACTGAGGGACCCTTCGAGCCACTGAGGACAAGTTTGCGTTTCCTCACCTGCAAGGTGGCCTTCCTGGTGGCCATCACATCGGCCAAAAGGATTTCGGAACTGGGGGCCCTCTCAGTAAGGGAGGACCTGTGTATATTCCACCCCGACAGAGTGCTGTTACAGTTGGACCCCTCCTTTATTCCCAAGGTGAATTCCTGGTTCCATAGGGCCCAGGAATTGATACTGCCAAACTTCTGCCTGCGGCCTACTCATAACCTGGAAAAGAAGTGGCACACCTTGGACGTCAGGAGGGCACTCCGTATTTACATAAAGAGGGCTTCTTCCTTTTGGAGGACGGAGTCCCTGTTTATTTCTTTCCAGCCATCTTCCCTGGGCACCAAGGTCAGACCATCGACTGTGGGACGGTGGATTGGGGCGTGCCAAGGCCTACGAACTTCAGGCCCTTCCGGTGCCTCAGCGTATAATGGCCCATTCCACCAGAAGCGCGGCCACGACAGCGGCGTGGGCCACACAGGCTTCTATAGAGGAGGTCTGTAGAGCAGCGACTTGGTCCTCTCCATCCCCATTCATCCGACATTACAAGCTGGACACCTTTGCTTCGGCTGAGGCAGCCTTTGGCAGGCGAGTACTCCAGAGGGTCCACACTGAACAGGGGACTTAGGACCAGACTGCTCCCCACCAGTATGACTGACCGGCTTTGGTAAGTCCCATTCCTGGATTATCTTCCCTGACACAATGGAGAAGGGGTGTTGGACCTACCTGATACGCTCCTTCTCATGGTTCGGGGAAGATAATCCAGCCCCACCCTAGCGACCGTCTGGTCCATAGTCCGGGAGGGGCTAATATTTTCACAGGTCGAGAGCCTCATCATCACTACGCCTTCGTCAAACTGGGGAGGAACCAGGCAAGGGAGGCGTTGCCAAAAAAAGATGACTGTCTCCAGGCAGAGAAGCAGAGTTACCACCCATTCCTGGATTATCTTCCCCGAACCATGAGAAGGAGCGTATCAGGTAGGACCAACGCCCCTTCCCTCCCCACCGCACCATCCTGCTTTCCAGCTCCGTTCTCCTGTGCAGGGCAACAAAAAAAGACACAGCCGATCAGCTGGAACTTGGGAGGCAGCGAATAGATTGGGGGTGGGGCTAGCCAGAGGTAGTATTTGCCGGTTCTCCTAACTACTCAAAATTTCTACTACCGGTTCGCGAAAACCAGTCAGAACCGGCTCAATACCACCTCTGGTCGCTATTAGCACCTACAAGGGTAAGAGGGTTCTCTATTGCCCAGATCTGTGAGTGCATCAGCTAATGAAGGCTACTTGTACTAGAAAGTTGACAATGAATATCTACCAATAAATAGATCAAGCACTGGAGTAAGAGCTCTTCACATGACACACACACACACTTTTAAAAAAACAGTCAACCAAACAAAAACAAGAGAGAAAGAAGAGACTGGAAAATGAATGTTACTATTCTGTCTAGTCATAATTGTTGTTTCATATATATATACATACATACTTACTCCACCATTTCTTCACCAGCCCTAAAATTAAGCTGTGGATGTGATAATTGGTCTCTGATGCACTAAAAACTCTTCTGAATTACAGTCCTGGAGCAATAAAATCCCACAATGACCAAAACAGTTTCTGTTCAAAACACACTCCCTTCCTACTACATTGGTATAAATACAGATATATAAAAGTACTAGGGATTTTCCTTTTGCAACCGTGGGAAAACTACATTTAACAAAAAAAAAAGCAATAAAAAAAAGATGCTGGGCCATTTGATCATACATTCTACACAACACAAACATCTAATTCAGAATTAGAATGTTATTCTAATGACAACAGCAACCAAACCCCCTATCTTACTTTTAAGCATTTTATCTTTCAACACAACATGCCTTGGGGGTAACTTACATTCCAAATCTTGCATCCTTTCATAAATTTTGTTCCAAAAACAAAATGCCATCCAGCATCCAGTTCTCTCTAGCTCTAGTCCTCATATTTCATTATGGTGGGATCCAGTGATAGCTTCTTGAGAAAGGGATGAACCAGATCTCTTTAGGAGGTAAAGGAACAATCTTCTTCCACAAAGACAAATTAATCACCACCAGAACCTATTCAAACAACACCCCTTGGGCCACTTTAACTATCTAGGAGGGACATCAGGGGGCTTATGGCATTAGGGCTCATGGAGCTGGAATATAAGTGTTACAAAACAATAATTTAGCAGTCCCCAAGAGTGACCCGTTCCTTATCTTCTCCCCCATATTACCCCATGGCCACGAGTACAATGATCCTATGGCCCACTTCCATTCATCCAATGACAGTCCCAATTCCAGAACCAAGCCCTCTGGGACAGGCAGCTTCCTTATATCCCCACTGGCCATCCCTTGGAGGGGAAGCTGGGAAAGTAAGGTAAGGGGAAGCACAATTTATTTCTATTTCATCATCACATGTAGTAACTAGCAAACCATCTTCTAGGATGACTATCCAAGAACACAGTTGGTTAAAGAACTTCTGAAAATGTTCAAAACAATTAAATGTATCGTGCAACCCAGTTTAAAAACCACTGTTCTATATTAAAGTTATTTATTTACAAAATCAATTCTGAGAGCAAAAAGTGCAGCTCTACAACACCTATATTGTTAATACAATACAAATAAATCAAGGGTGAATGGATGAAAAACTTGAGAAACGAAGGAGATGCATTACTGAATCCAGAAAATGATCTGTTATCACCTTCCATGATGTTCACAAGAAATATTATGTTATGAGAGGCAAAACAGTGTAACAAAATTACATTCCATAAAATTACTCAAGTTATAGTACTACTAATTCACGTGATGACAAATTAATTTTGTTATATTTTAATACTTGGAATATTTATATTTTTGGTGAAATATGTTTTGTAACTCTATCTGCTTAAAAAAAGCCTACACAAGATCAGTATTTTTTCCAGCATATTTCTATTGTTCCAGCATGTATTCTTTTTTGTTTTGATCAGTGCTTTTACCTTTCATAGAAATTCAAATCTTTTGCCCAACCAAATGTAAACAAGCCCAACCTAAAATCTTGTAAAATCATGACATGCCCCTGGCAGTTTTATCAAAGCATATAGATGTATACAGAGCCTTTGAAGAAATGAAACTGCTATTTATCAAGCGTGATTTATAAGCAACACTGATTTAGCTGGGAGATAGCATGGCTGTCTAATCATTAGTAGTCAGACAACAGCCATGTGAACACATAAATTATGGACCAATGCCAAAAGCCCTCAAGATCTTTAAGATTAACAACCAATCCTGTGTTTTACAAGTTCACATCAAAAAGAATATTAATAAGAGGAGGAGCAATGTGAAAGCCTGTCAGACTGACTCAACCACTAAAACAAGGCATCCTTCTCTCTTGCCATGCTTCAAACTGGCCTATGAAAATAGCTGGCACAAGTTATGGTATGTAGCTTTGCCAATTTTCAGAAATATTTTCATTAACATATGGGAAGTTGTAAAAGGTTGCAGAACTCTAAGTTGTGCATTAAGAGAAAAGTGTCATATGCCTCTCTTTTAAAAATGTAGCAATTGCAATCATATACTTAAACTATTTGGGCAATAAAATCTCAATCTGGTTCTTAGAGAAATATCAGCTTGAAGCTTTCAATGACATCTGGAATCTTTAAAGCCAGAATAATTTAGGTGAGATTCTAAGGAAGTGTTACTACAAATAACAGTTCAAATTTTACTACACCTAGAAACCAGCAACAAATAAACATACATAGAAATACAGAAAACAAATATGATTTACATGGATGGATATTGATATTTAGAAAGCATCTTGTTCAGTAGTGGGTTCTAAAACCCTTTACTACCGGTTCGCGTGCACACTTGCGACGCTTCTGTGCATGTGCTCATGCGCAGAAGCGTCCCGGGCAGGTAGGCGGAGCCTC
The DNA here is from genome assembly GCA_003457575.1 of Thermophis baileyi. Taxonomy (NCBI): domain Eukaryota; kingdom Metazoa; phylum Chordata; class Lepidosauria; order Squamata; family Dipsadidae; genus Thermophis; species Thermophis baileyi. The sequence goes on from QLTV01002276.1 coordinate 387,457, forward strand.
CCGCCGCCACTACCGGTTCTAAGAACCGGGCCGAACCGGGAGCAACCCACCGCTGATTTTGTTGCATTCTTGAAGATATGTAATAAAAGTTGGTTGACATTGAAGGGGGCTGAGACATTTTTGTTGGCTGACTGCCCTCAGATTATTGCTAGAAAAGGAGAAATAAATTTTGATGTAAACCAAAATAAAATTTGCAGTGTAGCAGCCCATCTGTGATATTTCAGCTTCTTCCCAAGGGAGGAAGTGGCAAGTTAGACAATTATTGCAGTATCTTCCTTGTAATTGCAAAATGAAAGACATTAAAATGTAGCCTTGTGAAAACCCAATGATAATGTATTTAGGGTAGATCAGTAAGATGCCACGACTCACTTATCAAACACAACTAGGGTCCTTTGAAATCTGGACAAATGTTAGTAAGTGAAAAATAAAAAGTAATACATTCAGAAAGAATTCAGACCCCCTTCATTTTTGTCAATTTTGCTATGCTGCAGCCTGATTCTACAGTTGTTGGAATTCATTTTTTTTTCATTAATCTACACTCAGTATCCCATAATGACAAGTGAAAACAGAATTTTAGAAATGTGTGTAAATTTATTAAAAAGAAAAAACTGAAATATTACATTGGCATAAGTATTCAGACTCTTTGGAACAACATGTGAAATTTAGCTCTGGTGCCTCCCATTTCTCTTTATCGTTGCTGACATGTTACTACACCTTGATTGGAGTTCACCTGTGGAAACTAAATTGATTGGACATGATTTGGAAAGGCACACACTTCTCTATAGAAGGCCTCACAGCTGATAATGCATACTGCAGCAGAGCAAAAGCCATGAGGTCAAAGGAATTGCCTGCAGAGCTCAGAAACAGGATTATTGCAAGGCACAGATCTGGGGAAGGCTAAAATAAAATTTCTGCTGCACTGAAGGTTTCTAAGAGCACAGTGGCCTCCATAATTCTCAAATGGAAGAAGTTTGGCGCAATCAGGACTCTTCCAAAAGCTGTCACCCGGTCAAACTGATCAAGCAGCCTTAGTAAGAGAGGTGATCAAGAACCCAATGGTCACTCTGACTGAGCTCCAGAGATCCTGTGTGGAGATGGGTCAGAGTTCCAGAAGGACAACCATCACTGCAGCCCTCCACCGATCTGGGCTTTATGGCAGAGTGGCTAGACAGAAGCCTTTCCTCAATGCAAAACACATGAAAGCCTACTTGGAGTTTGCAAAAAAGCACCTGAAGGACTCTTAGACTATGAAAAACAAGATTCTCTGGTCTGATGAAACCAAGACTGAACTGTTTGGCCTCAATTCTAAATGTTATGTATGGAGGAAACCAGGCACTGTTCATCAACTGCCCAATACCATCCCAACAGTGAAGCATGGTGGTGGCAGAATCATGCTGTGGGGGTATTTTTCAGCAGCAAGAACTGGGAGACTGGTCACAGTTGAAGGAAAGCTGAATGGAGAAAAGTACAGAGATATCCTCAATGAAAACCTGTTCCACAGTGCTCTGGATCTCAGCCTGGGCTGAAGGTTCACTCTCCAACATGACAATGATCCTAAGCACACAGCCAAGACAACACAAGAGTGGCTTAGGGACAACTCTGTGAATGTCCTAGAGTGGCCCAGCCAGCACCCTGACTTGAACCCTATTGAACATCTCTGGAGGGACCTGAAAATGGCTGACCGAGGGTCGCCATCCAGCCTGACTGAGCTTGAGAGGATTTGCAAGGAAGAATGGCAGAAAATATCCCAATCCAGGTGTGCAAAGCTTGTCGCATCATACTCAAAAAGACTAGAGGCTGTAATTGCTGCCAAAGTCGCTTCAACAAAGGACTGACTGAATACTTATGGCAATGTGGTATTTCAGTTTTTAATTTTTTAAAAAAAATTACAGACATTCCTAAAATTCTGATTTCACCTGTCATTATGGGTTACTGAGTGTAGATTAATGAATTTTAACAACTATAGAATCAGGCTGCAGCATAACAAAATTGACAAAAGTGAAGGGTGTCTGAATACTTTCTGAATGCACTGATGCATTAGACCAGTGATTCCCAAACTTTTTCAGTCCACCGCCCCCTTGGTGCTACAAACTCATCCTCAGTGCCCCCCCTTCAGGTGGGCGTGGCTTGGTGCTCAGGTGACCGGGTAGGCGTGGCCAACTTGTAAAATGTGGTGAAACTCACTTAACAACACTCTTGCTTAGCAACCAAAATTTTGGGCTCAATTGTGGTCATAAGTCTTTCTTTCTTTCTTTCTTTCTTTCTTTCTTTCCTTCCTTCCTTCCTTCTTTCTTTTTTTTTTCTTTCTTTTTTTTTCGTCTTTTTTAGGGGGCGATGATGAGGCTAAACCAATCGTGATCTATAGTCTACCCCCTCTATCTAAGCTGGCCTTCAAAGATGGCTCCACGGGACGGGAATTTCTTAACTCAGATTGTTCCCTGCACATCAAAAATCTGACCACTCAGGATGAGGGCTTTTACAAAGGAGTGATGGAGAAGAACAAAGGGAAGAGAGTGGGGAAAGTATATCTGCGTCTCCAGGGTAATCTTCCTTCCCCCCACCTCTCTCTCTCTCTCTGTCTTCCTTCCTTCCTTCCTTTTTCTTTCTCTTTTTCTTTCTTTTTCTTTCTCCTTCCTTCCTTCCTTTCTTTCTTCCTTTTTCTCTCTCTCTCTCTCTCTTTCTCTTTCTCTCCTTCCTTCCTTCCTTCCTTTTTCTTTCTTGTCTCTCTCTCTTTCTTCTGCAGTAGAAAGCAACCTCCCCCAAGGCAAATATCTTGTAACAGCAGTTATGAGGTGCTCCTAAAATTCCAAATTACTCACCAACTCCCAAGATGGGGGATTCCTGACATAGAGTTTATGGCTTATAAAACGGTTCCATGTGTGCAGGTATATCTGGATGAGAGAAAGTGAGGGCGTCCCTGAATGTGTGAATGCACATGAGAAACATCCATGCCTTTTCCAATCTTCTTTCTTTCTTTCTCTTTCTCTCTTCTCAGCGGTGGGAGAAGGAAGAAAATGCTCTGGCCGACGCTCAGCTTACTTTCCTGGCGAGGCTCGGAGACCGCCCGGCACGCACATCCACTGGCTCTCCAGGCAGTGCCACTTTCTCCCTGCTCCGCCAAGGCCCCCGCCAGCCTGGAGGCCGGCGGACCCGAGGCCAGCGGAGCTCCGTAGGTGCGCGCCCCGACACTTCCCCCGCCAATCCTCCGTACAAACCACCTGCCCCGTTTCTGCAAATGCAGAGCCCTGCAGGGCGATCTAAAGAGGGGAGGGGGATGCTGTAGAAAAGGCCGCCTTCCACCCGTGCCTCCCATGCTGGCTCCATGGGACTTGGGCTCCGAAGCAGCCCACTGGCTTCCAACCCGGTGCCGCGGGCCGAGTTCCCAGAGTGGTGCTGGCGGTCGGCCGGGCCGATCTGCAGAGAGAGCAGGCAGGTGGCTGGGTGAGAAGCCAGTGGGCTGCTTCAGAGCCCCAAGCGCCATGGAGCCAGCACGGGTGGAAGCGGCCTTTTTCTGCAGCATCCCCCTCCCCTCTTTGGATCGCCCTGCAAGGGGGGGGCTCTGCCTTTGCAGAAACGGGGCAGGCAGAGCCCCAAGCGCCATGGAGCCAGCACGGGTGGAAGCGGCCTTTTCTGCAGCATCCCCCTCCCCTCTTTGGATTGCCCTGCAAGGGGGGGTTCTGCCTTTGCAGAAACGGGGCGGGTGCATGTGCAGCAGCCCCGGGACATCCGCTTGCCCTTCCGCCGCCCCTCTCAGTGTCTGCATTTCCACCAAGGGCTGCCCCCCCACCCACTGGCCGGGCTGGACGCCGACCTCTGAAGGCAAGCGGGCATGGGGGACTGCTGGGAAGGCCGCGTGGAAGGCCGCCAAGCATGGCAGGGCTGCGGGGAAGGGAGTAGGCTGCTCCCTCCCTTCCCCGCTGCCCCAACATGCTTTCCTGCCTTCCACATGGCCTCTTAGCGCTCCCAGCCGCCCCCCCTTTGCCTCTTAGCACCCCTCTGCCACCCCCCTTGCCTCTTAGCGACCCCCTAAGTCATCCCACCGCCCCCCAGGGGGCGGTACCGCCCACTTTGGGAACCATTGCATTAGACTTATTAGATGTATCTCTGCTCAAATTCATTACTATCTCTAACTGTACTTTTTTACTGTGAGAAAATGTTTCTCATAACTGTAGGGTAGTCTCTCATATCACTGTGTAGGACTTGGGGTCCACTCCTTCATGGGGAACTGCTTTAATTCAGCAACATTTAAAGAATAATGTCATGAACTGCTTGTTTGAGGCAAAGTGCTATAACCTTATGAACTTTGTTATTAATTAAAAAAACTGTCAGAAACCTGGAAAAATTGGGTGATATAAATATTCTCAAATCACTATTTTTTCTAAAGTAATTGGGGAGCTATACAATTGTTACCATACAATACTTCAGCATACTGTACTGGTTAAAAGTTCAGTAACCTTACTTATAAAGCAGTTGCTAACTCAATACTTCTATAGTATGTTTAATTGCAGAAGAACAGCATAAGAATTAAAACAATCCACCAAAAACCCTTCACTGCTTCCCAATAATAACATGCTAATGAAATACATTGGGTCAAATTACAGGTGTTATGTATAGGTTTATTTTCAATTTTCAGGGCAATCCATGTTATTACATTTTAGTTTTATAGAGGGTTCCATTAATAAATGAATAATACATACCAGTGGAAATGAAAATGATCATCAATTAATTATTAATGACATTATTATAGCTTTGTATAGAAGCAGAACAAAACAATGCACACTAAATTCTTTTAAATAATATAAGGAGCTACATTATGGCATCTTGTAAATAATAAAATCACATTTAGTATAATTCTTTTGTTAGGTATGAAAAAGGTTCCATTGTATTTTTAATCCTGTTATACTGGCTCATTTTATGTTTACAAAAATATTTCACTACTCTACCTCAAAACTGAAAACATAGGGTATAGGCAGAAGTGCAATGTGTATTTGCACAATAAACTGCATTCAGATTTGGTTCTATAATATGGATTATTATTTTAAATATTAAATAAACGCTATCTGTAGAAATAGTATATATCATGTCATGATGAAAAGCATATCCTGATACTATTAATGGGTATAAGGTTCATATTAGCAGACCATTTTAACCATAATTAAATAATAGGGTATGTAAATCTGTTAAAAGGTGCTTTGCTTGATCAGCTACTATATTGGAAGAGACTTATATACAAGACTCCTATACAATGCTTTTCTGGCCTTTGCAAGTAAGGAGGTAGTAAGAGAAAAAAAGAATGCTACGTGGCTACATTAAGTGTAAAATGAATCACCTCTTACTTCAATCATGAAAACTGTATTGTCTCTAAAGTACAAATTGTGTTATCAAGGTGAATCTAAGCAGCCTTGAGTAGGCTTATCACATAAGAAAAAAAATTATGCAATTTTGTTCAATTTCCATTATAAATCTTCAAATTCACATATCATATATACTAAAATGAGATTGTTCATACCATTACAGTAACATTTAGTAAACAAGTGATTTTTTTCAGCTATACATAGTGTTTTCATATCATCAAATTGAGTTCCATTAATTCCCCATCTGATCTTCCTGAAACAGACTTACTATACTAGAGCAGGGGTATCAAACTGGCGGCCCGTGGGCCGGATGCATCACATGCAGGCCATGCCTACCCTAGCTCCGCGAATGGGAAAAATGTCATGAAATGTCACGTGATGGCAAGGTGACGGGGCGAGTTTGACACCCGTGTACTAGAGAGTAAGAATACTCATCCTGCAATTAGTCTGCTTTTGCATATTTTTGGGTAGCAAAAATGTGTTGAGTGGAACATTTGAGAATGACAACACAATACTATAAAATTAGCAATTATTGAGACAGATAAAACTTTACCACCTTACTTTCTGTTAATGGGGTGCTAGTGAGAATTAGCCAATCAGGCACAAAGACTAGAGTGAAAAGACTGTGGGCTGTAAGAAGAATAACACCTGCAGCAATGAAAAAAAGATATATGTATGGATAACTTCTCAATATATATGCGCAGGGGTAGGTTCCTCCCGTTTCGGAGCGGTTCTCCCGAACTGGTAGCGGGCCACTGGTGATGTCACGATGACGTCACCGAACCGGATCAGTCGGAGCCAATCCGTGAGGGCCGCCATCTTTTTTTTTTTTAATTATTTTTTTATTTTTTTGAATTTTTTTTCCTTCTGAGCATGCGCAGAAGCCGACTTCCGGCACTGTGCATGCGGTCGCCATCTTTTTTTTGGCTTTTTTTAATTTTATTTTTATTTTTTGTTACTGCGCAAGCACGCGCACCCACGAGGTGCGTCCACAAGACGCGCCCACGAGGCGTGCCCACAAGGCGTGCCCACGAGGCGCGGGAGGGAGCGAACCAGCAGCGAGGTAAGTTAGAACCCACCCCTGTATATGCGGAAGACAAAAAGATAAAAGAAAAGATCAACTGCAAAATAGCTTTTATATTCAACACAAAGGGAAAATCAGAACTTTCCTACAGTAAGCCTTAAATCAGCAGGTGGTATCACCTTGTCTGTGTATGGAAGTTAAACAGATTGGGACTGAGTAGCAATTGAATGGAAGAGCTCAAGGAAATACCAGAGCTGGATACTGGGAAGTTGGGGAAAAATCCCAGAAGGCAGCAATCCAAAACACTTCCATACAGCTGCCAAGAATACTATATGGAAGTGTCCATTAAGTGAACAGGAGTGAAGCATAGCTTGCTATGGTTTCACATGGTGAATATTTGCTGTGCATTGCGGGTAATTACTTATATTTCAGAGAACTCTGCCAAAGAGAATGAATTATAGTTTGTATCTTTGTCTTATATAGAGGGAAAGTGCCAGGTAATATATGTTAAATAAGTAATTATAAGTGACTACACTTTACACCAAAGAATAATTACATGAGTTCAACAAGGATATAGATTCAATTATTATACTTGGAGCATATTTATATATGAATATGCAGCCAAAATTTTTTCTTTATTCAAACTTATGTAATTTACTGTCAGATACTCCATGCAGAATGCTATTTGAAAGCACTTGTAATTCATATAAAGCTAACAAACTGATACCAGCATATGAATTTTTACAAGCTGATATTTTTAAATTGAAAAACAAATTAATATACAACGAAATATTCCACTATAGTAATGAATGTTCCTGAAGTATATAATGTCACGCAAAAAGCTATCAAAAGGAATGACTACACTAAAAAGAAAAAAAGTCATTAACCCAGTTTTTCTATATATCACCATAGGAAAGAAATTTTATATAATGAAGAGAGAAAATCTTAAGCAGATCAACAAATTCTTGACGTAAATCAAGATATTTATCATTCTAAAACTATAAAACAACATTATAAATTTATTCTTAGAAGATGTCAGCCCTCACATTTCCAGTGGTCCAAGTCAAATACAATCTAGGCTGCTGAGTCTATGCTGGTTTATGGACTAAAAGTAAATTTTAGTGGAGGGATGGTTTTTGTTAGAAATGCTGTAGGATTAACCATCTTATAACATACCACATTTATAATACCACATATACCTCTATATATCTACATCTTCTATTAAAAACATTGACTCAACAATAAGTGATACATTAAGCATTAAGTAATTCCTTGTAGATACAATGAAAATGTGGATGTCAGACATACAAAGAGACTCTCAAAACTGCCAGGCAGCTCCAACTGTTTGATCCCATATGTGTGCATTCATGTTCTGATTAACCAAGTTTTCTAATATCATAGAGGAATTAGCTACTTCTAATTTGGTACACATGTAGCCCTTTTTCAGATTTAATGTGGATTACTCATTGGCTGGAGATGTCACTAGCAATGAGAATATCACATATTCAGTACAGGCAAGTTTTGACTATATCACTACAAATAAAATGAAGGGTAGATGCATAATGAATTTTGGGATATTTATTCATTAGTTGGCTGGCGTATTTTAGAAGCTTTGGTTGGTTGGGTGTCTGCTTTTCCATTTTTCATCATTCCTTAAACTGCAAAAGGGGGAAATATTTTTATTCTGTTTTGGAATTTATCTTTGAATTTATTACGGAACAAGAGCTTTCTCACTTTCTTGCTGCCCCTTTCCCCCCCACCCCACCCCAAATTTCTATTGAAATCATTCCTCCATGTCCCCCAGGAACTGAAACAGGGCACTGTACAATTTCTAGGAAAGGATTATTTCTCATCTCCTCTCCATACTAAATTGTTACTTTAGAAAATTTGTCATGCTCCCAAAGTAACTTATGAGACTTACACCCTGAATAAACTTAAGCAGTGCTCTTAAGTACTTGCATCTCTCAACAAGACAGATGGCAACTATCTCCAGCAAAAGTCAGCCAACACTGTAGTGGAAAATGGTCCTTCTAAAACAAGGACAGACATATGAGAAACATAAAGCTGCAAACCATTACCCCAGGAACATTGGAGGAAACTCTTTCCATCATTTCTGGGCTGAGTGTGAAGCATCCTGCAGGTACATATATGGACATGTGTTATGAACAAGCACAGAAATAATGGGAACTTATACTATTTGAAACAGCCATTCAATTTATGGCATAAGATTATGAAACAAGCTATTTTTCTACTCTCCTTCTATAGAAAACCTTCTGATAAATCAGGGATATCCCAAAAAAGGGTTGATTTACACATGTATACACTCTCTCTCACTCTCTCTCTCTCTCTCTCTCTCTCTCCATTTTATAAATATTTTTAAAAGCTTCATAAGCTTGGACTGATTGAACAAATCTTGTAATTTAAGCACAGATCGGTCAAAAATTACTAAAGATGATCACAAGGATTGAAAAGGTATTCTTCTAAAATATCTTTCCAAAATACATGAACCAAAATGTGAGAACAATGTCAGCATTGTCTCATTTGGAAGATCATGCTTCAATAAATAATTACTTTTATTCAATGCTTGGCAATTAGTACTGCCTTCAAAAACCTGAAGAAAAATTGTGTAGAAAGAAGAAAATGTATTTCTTGATTATCATTTAAAAGACTCTTTCAGTATAGTTATAGTTTTCTTTGTGTTAAAAGCCTTGTATTCACTAAAAGGATCATACATCATAATTTACAATTGTTTTAAGAGATCATGAAACTAAGTATTGCCAATTAAAAAAAATCTAGGAACCTTATTTTAAAATAATGGATTAAACATGAAATATAGAGACTACTATATAGTTTTTTAGAAATAAATTTAACAAGGAATTTGTCTATAAGCAGTGGAAGGTGTTATATTGAATCCATATTTATTGTATAAAAAACCTTACATTTTTTAAACACAGAGATATAAGTCTTTTGAGAAACTTGTTTTCTTAGTAAAAACAATAGATGATTTCTTTTGGATTAAGTCTTTTCATTGCAAATTCATATTCTGAGGCTGGGTATTAAAACCACACCCAGCATAATAAAAACACCCTTGTCTTTTCAATTATGCATTATTATTTATTTTAAAGTACTAAGAAAGAAAGCAGTATGACAAGGTATGCATTTCCTACCGATTTACAGTAAAATTTATGTCTTTGCCTCTTTCAGCTAAAATAACTTGTCAGTCAAGGCCACTTAAATTAGGAATGAAACATCTACTCTCCAGAGTGAAAACCTGTATCAGTCATCACTGGTTAACTCCCATAATTTCTCTCTGTAAACATGGAAAGGAGAGAGTTCCAGAACGTAGTGAAGGGTTTGCGCCAGTTGAAACTGTCAAGTTCAACAGAAGGTTAACTGTAAAGGGGGGGGGGGAACCTGTTTTCCTTTCATCTGAAATCTTTAAAGATAATGAAGTGGGGAGATACACATCTTGTGCATTTGTTTTCTAAATGAAGCAGAAATCTTGCTTATAACTATAATAAAGCGATATGAAACCTGAAAAGCTGTAATTCCTCACAAGAAGTAAAAGGAAAGAGTTTGAAACAGCAGCTCTAAACCCACTCACTGGAACTGAAAACAGTACTTAGTTGCCAGAAATGGCAGTTGAACTGTCAGGCATCCCAATTACAGATTAAGGTGCCAGCCTCTAACTTGCAGACTTTCAAAGTACTGAGACTCTAAGATAAAGACTACATCTGATAAATCAATCTTGTAAATATCATTAAGTGTGCATCTGGAATTACTTTTGCTTAATTAATCCAGCTCCCATTCTTTAATAATACAAATTAAGTCAGTAAATTATCTCATCCAGCCTTTTCATGATAAGAAAAACATGACCTGCTAAATATCTGTCTATAAAATTGATAGTACAAAAAAAAAAAGACACAAGGACAATAAAAATAGTGATAACTACACAACTCTCTTACATAGCTGTCAGTTAACATTCTGGTATTTAGATTTTACCTAGTCTTTTTCCCCCTCAATTAAGTCAAAACTGACATGTCTGTTTTTTCTTGCCTTCAACTTCAATCCATCTCTAATGCAATATACAGAAGATAAGGGCCCTGGGATATTCCTGTTTTCAGTGCCAGGTGTGAAATAAATCTCAATCATAGGGGTGCCTTTCAGTAATGTACTGTCACAGTTCTCTTTAAGAATTAGAAATCTTACCTCCAAGACTCTCATTTTGTTCCCCTGGGATAGAGTCAGACAGAGCAACTGATAAACCAGGACTGGAGCACAACGTTTACAGTTGGTCTGGTGCCAGCTCTGTCCTTAAAGTTCTTTATCTCCCAAGCTGAAGTAAAGAGATACACCTAGCCTTTAAGACAGGACAGCTGCACAAAGGAATACAGAGTTCACCAACGAAAATTCTTCTGTGATATCCAAAGAGATTTTTCCCCTGGTCCTTACAGTGAAAAAGCTACAACTCATAATTTAAATCTTTGAACCAGTATTGCATTTTTGTGCAGTGCAATACCTTTTCAGCATCAGAATCACAATGAGCTCTTAACCAAATGTAACAAGTTTTCAGGATGTTCTGTTTTAGGCAAATGAGAAGAACACATGGGGCTGAATAAATTTGGCACTAAAGTAGTCAAACTGGATAAGCCTGTATTAGAGATGTTTCATAAATGTTAATTTTGGTTTCCATTTAAAAAAATTAAATGTCACATAATGGACCAAGGAATACACATTCATCTTAACTGGTACCATAAGACGACTAATAAAAATTTAGGGGAGTAAATCCCTGTGATTTCAGTGGAATTACTTCCATTTAATGTGCTCAGAACTGAAATAAGTGTTCCATACTACCAGATAAAAACACATACTTAATCTTGATGTACAACAAATTATTTTTCTTCATAAAAACATGTAAAGCAAAAACTCCTGTTTTAAATGTTATTGTAGATGAAAATTACAGTTGATTGTGGTAGAAAGTTAGAACCAGTTTCCAGAAATTGTGCAATTTAAAAAATAGAAATAGTTCTTCATATAATAAAGAGTTTGTCAACTCTTTTTTCTCTAATTTCTTTTCATAATCTGCTTTCTCTTACTGTCCTTACCACTATTCCATTACTCTAGTGTTTTAAAGCTGGAAAGTATCAATGGGGAGCTATTTCTGCTTTCCTGAGCTTCTGGAAAAAAGATGAGATGAAATATACCACATAAACACAATCCTTGTTGGCAGCGCTATCTTATTCTTTTATCCTTAAACAATGAGAGTTGTAATTTACTATTGAAGGATCAGTTAAAATAAGTAAACGAATGGTAAATTACAAGATAGATTTAAGCAGTTATTGAAATAATTCAAAACTAAAAAAGATTGAAATACAAACTGTAAACTTTGGGTTTTTCATCATTCATTTTAATGGAAGGGAGATAGATATTTTATACAACTAAAAATACTTGTGATCATGAAAATGTATTTGCATTCTGAAGCTTCTGCACTTGCAAGCCCTTGCTTGTCCAGGATAATCTGATTTAACAGGTAAAATCCAGAGTTCTTCAAAGCAGAACCCACTATTCTTTGAAATAAGAACTGAAAGTATTTGCATTAATGACGCAGTAGCATCCCAACATAAGATATAATGTGCTTTATTAAAAATTGCAGTAGGTATCAGTTAATATGACATTATACTTTCTTAATAGAAATCCATTCGGATATTATATATGCTGAAAAATTTGTGATGTGTGAACCAGAAGTAGCCTGGATCAGATCTTCCTTCACTTATTTTAACATACATTCATCCTTTCAGAAATATGGAACTAATGTTTGAGTTGTAAGGGTTAGCATATAAAGTAGTTTGAACCTTCTATGATAGTGTTTTTTATATTACATTCAGCAGATCAAATGCCCTGCTCTATAGCCAAAAGAGGTGAAAACTGTTTGATATATTCAACATCTTAATAAAATTTACAAACAAGACCAAAAACAAAACTTCCATCAAGTACCTTAAAGCAGGATACGGAACAACTGTGTTTCAAAAGACAAGGCTGCTTTAATGTTCTGAGGAGCAGCGCTTCATCTGCCGTAACATGCTTTGTGAAACGATTATTCTGAATCATTTGCACAACCTTACTGTCATATTTATTATGCTGTCTTTTTTGCTTCCTCTCCATGAGATAAGTGAATCTGCTACCCACTATTCATATAAGTGGACTTCTTGAACATAACCTGCCTTAGTTTACTGGCTATGTTCCAGCTACCCATCAATTTTGTGATATAGCTATGTCACCAAGAGTTTAAACTGGATTTATTTGATGAGACTGGAATGTACTTGTCTCAGAAAAGAAAAAAAAATGCAGGAAAAAAATGCCATCTTGAAGTGTCAAGCCAAGAGATTCTAAATTTTGTATGTATCATCTCTCAATTACAAACTGCCAGGGTGAACTGAAAAACTATATTATGCAACATACTGTAGCAGACATGCTTCAGAAATGTCTACAGATACTATTTATTGTTATTTACGGTAATATATTATGGAACTTTACTTTAGTAAGAAAATACTACTAACGGAAAAACAATTCAGTTTTGCATGGGGAAAAAGAGGCTTGTTTCTTTTAGAGACAAGAAAGTTTCACACATGAATACCATTACATTCTAAATAAATATTCATTTCTCATATTAGGTCTAAGATTCAGAACCATCCCTAATTTAGCCATGGTGGTCTCCATATTCCCATGCATTACTTGTTATTGTTTTGAAAAACAGTATCACATATTTATAATACTAGAAAAATAAAAAGATTGCACAAAATCACTGCAAGAAATAGTATACTGTGAAATGCTTAACATTACTTTGACAATGAATTATCTTTAATGACTGAAACTACTGTGCAGATAAATTATTGCTTGTATGTATTTTCTTAGTTCTTTTATGAACTGCAGTAACTATAACAAAAAGAGAGAGAGCTTTCAGTGGTTGGTAAAGCTCCCCGATTTCACAGTAGGGAAATCTCATCTCATAGTGTTGTTCCAGTTGCCTGCACAGTGGGTAGGGCAGAACACAGCATGGCAACTAATGAGCTAACTATGATACAATCACCTAATTCATAGCCTGCTATCCTTCTCTCACTTGCCTGAAAATAATTCCCACTGAGATCAGCAGAAACTTGCTTATAAGAAAATGGGTGACAATTGTAGACTCTTATCCAGATTATTAAATATTTTGTAACTGAAGGGAGTTTCATTGATCATGAAATCATCTGGCACAAAAATGCTTAATATCTATGTGCTTCTTCTGTTTCATAAAGAGAGGGAAAGTTTTTCCTTGCACCACAACCAATGAAGTTTATTTTGTCTTAGAATTGTGAATGTAAAGCCTGCAATCAAATTTAACCATATTATTATTCTATCTTGCTGCTATGCATCTCCAGACACTTTGCAATGTTAAAATATATTTTATAGTGCTTTACACAACAAACACATAAATTAATTTTAAAAGTTGTACTATATGGAAAAATACGCATGAAAATTACCTATACGAAGATGGTGGACACTTGCAATTGTTGAGGTAAACAGCAGTTACCTATGTACACGTCAATGCATTTAAATGCTAGCAAATTATCAATTGAAGAGGGAAAACATATTTATTTATTGTAAAGCAGGAATTCTGTTCAAAATCTCTACCTTGAAGTTTTGAATGTGGACTATATTTGGGGACTAAAAACTGTATACAAATATCCTGGTGAAAGTTAAAGGTAAACTTGTGAGGAATAAGGACACAAACTCTGTCTGCTTATCATGCACATAAGCAAAATCAGGATTTGGAGGAATAATTGTTTTCAGGTTTTAATAGTCTATAAAGCAGGGGTGTCAAACTCAAGGCCCGGGGGCCAGATCCAACCCGCGGGGTGCTTAGATCTGGCCTGTGGGGCTGCCCTGGAAACAGCAAAGGACTGGCCCGCGGTGCCTCTGCTACCAAAAACAGAGCTCAGGAGGACTGCGGGCAGCCCTCCTGAGCTCTGTTTTTACTGGAAGAGGGTTGCAGGAGGCCATCACAGCCAAAAAACGGAGCATGCAAGGGGTCTATGACTGTTCTCCTCGTCCACTTCGCCGCCCCTGGTTTGCCCCCAGAGTTCCGCCTCCAACCATCCGTCGCTGACATTTCTCCTTGGCTGAAACGGCCCTAGCTCTTCGGCCCAGCCCTTCCGTCCCAGCCCCTCCCGTCCCAGCCCCTTCGGCCCAGCCCTTTCTCCGAACGGGCCCAAAAGCCCGTTCACCCTGGGCTTTTTGGGTGCACGGGACACTTTGCCGCCAGCCAATCAGAGCAGCAAGAATCCCCTTCTCCTTCATTCCTTCCTTCCTCAACTGTGCTTCTTTGCTGGGCGCCGGCTTCCAGCCCATTCGCCCTACGAGCGAAGCGGGCAGCATGAACGAGACTGCTCGGCGGCAGCAGGTTGCATGAAGGAGGGGGGCTGGGGGTGGGAGACCCCCTGCCCTCCCCTCGCCTGACTGGAGGAGCGCCGTTTAAAAGGCTCACTCGCCCATCCCATCTAAGCTGTTCCCCGCTTCTCCCAGTTAATAATAATTAATAATTCCCCCCGGCGTTCAGTGGTGCCGGTGCCCCGGGCCGCAGACACGAGAGCGCGGCACGCTCTGCACCCGTGAAAATCCCCAGGCTGCTGTCGCAGGTTTCTCTTGGATCGTTCTTCGACCCTTCTGACGATCCCAGACTTAGCAGCGGGATCGGATGCCATTCGCCCGCCCACCTGCGAGAGAAGGGCTCTCCCCTTAAACCGAATGAACGAGACCACTCGGCAGCAGCAGGTTGCTCTCGTGTCTGCGGACCGGGGCACTGGCACCACCGAACGCCGGGGGGGATTATTATTATTATTAACCGGGAGACGCGGGGAGCAGCTTAGATGGGATGGGCGAGTGAGCCTTTTAAACGGCGCTCCTCCAGTCAGGCGAGGGAAGGGCAGGGGGTCCCCCGCCCCCCCTCCTTCGTGCAACCAGCTGCTGCCGAGCGATCTTGTTCATGCCGCCCGCTTCGCTCGTAGGGCGGATGGGCTGGAAGCCGGCGCCCAGCAGAGAAGTGCGGTTGAGGAAGGAAGGAATGAAGGAGAAGGGGATTCTTGCTCCTCTGATTGGCTGGCGGCAAAGTGTCCCGTGCACCCAAAAAGCCCAGGGTGAACGGGCTTTTGGGCCCGTTCGGAGAAAGGGCTGGGCCAAACGGGCTGGGACGGGAGGGGCTGGGACGGAAGGGCTGGGCTGAAGAGCTAGGGCCGTTTCAGCCAAGGAGAAATGTCAGCGATGGATGGTTGGAGGCGGAACTCTGGGGGCAAACCAGGGGCAGCGAAATGGACGAGGAGAACAGTCCTATTCCGGCATGCAAGGGCCGTGGGCAGCCATCCCGAGCTCCGTTTTCATTGGCAGAGGTTGCAGGAGGCCGTTGCAGCCATCCCGAGCTCCGTTTTCGTTGGCAGAGGGTTGCAGGAGGCTGTCGCAGCCAAAATTGGAGCTTGGGAGCCCGTTTTCGCTGGCAGAGCACTCGGGCCACCACAGGCATCCCCAACACAAGTTACGTCGGGCTGGCCATGCTCACCCCAGCCCTTCGAGGTCAAACACCACCCTCATGTGGCCCTCAATGAAATCGAGTTTGACACCCCTGCTATAAAGCCTATCTATGCTTACAGGTAGTCCTTGACTTATGTCTGTTCATTTAACAACAGTTCAAAGTTATGATGGTCTCAGAAAAACTGGCTTCCACCCCATCTTCAAAGTTACTACAACTGCACCATTCCTGCAGTCATGTGATCACAATTTGGGTGATTGGTAACCAGCTCACATTTACAACAGTTGTAGAATTTTGGGCTCACGTGATCATGATTTCAACCTTTCTACAAACAAAGTTATTTGGGAAAGGTGCATTCATTTAACAACCATATGATTTGTTTAGTGACCATATGATTTGCTTAACAATATGGTAAAAACTGCTGTAAAATCAGGTCCAGTCACATCATGATTCAGTGATAATTTAGCAGCTAAAATTCCACTCCCAATTATGGTTATAAATCAAGGATTACTTATACATATGTTTCCTGCCCAAACTATTAAGAAATCAAAATCTAGCTATATAAGTTGCAAGGGGCTTTGGAATCGCAAATAAAAGAAAATTCAAACTGTAAGTTACCCATTCCTGTTCTATGTAACTAATGATCAAAGTAGAAGCACCTTGGGAAAATATTATTGTGTGTATAATTATATCCACATTATTTCCATTATGAGCCGAAGTTAGTATGATTTATTCCAGGTAAGAGTCAAAAATTTAGCATAGATATAGCACTAGAATAAAACTAGGTTTTCTTTTTCCCATTGAAAAGTGATTGACATGGTTGCATATATTTTATCAGTTCCTGCTGTACACTAATTACTTAGAATAGTGAAATAATGGCCAACTTATGCAATTTTACCATCTCGTTGTTGATGACCGAACCATGTAAGGAAAGACAGGTTTGAGCAAATATAGTTGTTCAGGTTCAAAGCAATGTCTCATTGGCTTAGTTTCTATTTTTTCCAACTGAAGCAAACCAAAGAGATAAGCTCCATTTGCTTATAACAACTGATGCTCCAGAATTGTCAGATTCCTGACAGATAGCAGAGCCTGATAGTTCTCTTATTGTAATCTTTTGTTTCCTTTTCAAATATGCACATTGTGTTGCAGTCTTATCTATCAAACAATCCATTTTCCCTTCCCCCTTATGCCCTTGCAAGGGGGGAGGGGTATTTGAATAGCAAAAATGTGTCACAAAATATAAAGCCAGATGTTTATTTCCTGGACTTCAGAATCTCATTCTTTCACCTCGTTGTCCAGAAGATTTAGTTACCAAATAAGTCTTAATTTGCAAACAAATGATTTGCTGTACAATTAAAGCTATTCATCTTTCCCTCTCTTTCTCTGGGTACTTGGCTACAATCCAATGGAGAAGTTCACAGATTCTATTTATTATTTTGTTCTTGTGATATTTAAAAGCAACAAATTCATCCAGAAGATATAAAACTGTGCAGGACTGTGAAATGTATTTTTGCCTCTCAAAAAAGAATATTTTTTTTACACACACACACACACACACACACACACGTAATTCATGAATAAAAATATAGTTTAGTAACGTCTTTATTAGAATCAACAAAATGTTACAAAACTAACTTGTAAGTTTAGTTTTTCAGAACTGAAGAAACTTCTTGGATGAGAAACGAAATGTTTTCAAGGAAAAAAACCAAGAAAGTTTAGTTACTTTTTGAACAGCACCTTTCAGATACTGGTTTAATTCTTTTTCAAATCAATGTATTTGTAAATTTATCATTCTACTAGTAGCTGGATACCCGTGCTTCGCTACAAAACTGAACTCCTTAGCATGGAGTAGAATGTCTAAACTCCCAGCCCGCAGGCCAGATGAGTCACACGCTGGCCACGCCCACGGGCAGTTGGAACAGAGTTCTTTTCAGGTGGGGAGAGGGAGTAGAACGTCTAACTCCTTAGCATCAGAATGTGTTAATAATAATATAAGAAATAACTAATGATCTGATGGTCATTTCGAAAAATCCTTTCTTAGCGAGCACCTAGAAGCCAAGAGGAATATACGTGCCAAGTTTCAAGTTTGTAGGCTTGACGGTTCTGGAGATTTCGTGATGATGTGTGAGTGATATTTCGCTTTTATATATATAGATTATACAGTAAGATGTGATTGTTGCCCTTTTTTAAAACTATACAATTCCTTAATTGTATTTCAGATTGCAAAAAAAAAAAATATTGCTTCAAGTATTTTGAAATGTTCCTAAAAAATTCAAAAATGTGATGCGCATTTTGAAAATTACACAATTTTGCTAACTACTATATTAATCAATACATCATATATATTTGGGATAAATATGAGAATCTATACAGATTCCAGAGCTGTTAACCGGCAATTGTTAAAATGTTACTTCAAACTGTATATACAATTCTTTCCTACAGAATATGAGATTATCTGAACTTTATTTTAACCTCTTTTAACCTCCAGAAACTATAATATCTACTCCAGAATTAACATATCTTATTCCACTTATACATGTTTTTAAAGTAGATTTATATGATATTTGCAGCAGGCAAAACTATCAAGATTTTTAGCATGCAAATTTCAACTCCCTGTTGAGAAAGATAGTCTTCATTTTTCTCCACATGCTCATGCATAGCACATGGGATTTATTTTAGTTCTGGTTACTCGATGACAGTTAAAACTTCATTTCTTTCTTGGCTCAATTTTGATAATTACTATTTGACCTATTAGGACCCTTTTCCAGGATTCCTGAGATTCATTTCACTATACAGTATAAGAGTGATTTTTCAGGACTAGGCCATATCTAAAAATTGCAAATTTGTTTTTGAAAGCTTCTAGATCCGTGATGGCGAACCTATGGCACACGTGCCAGAGGTGGCACGCAGAGCCCTCTCTGCTGGCATGCGCGCCGTCGCCCCAGGTCAGATCTCCGTGGCGTTTCTTTCATGAGCTTGTTTCCCTGCAAACAACGAAACAGAAGCTCACGAAAGAAAAAGATCTTACCTCTTACTGCGCTGCCGGTGTTGGGATGCCCCACCTCCCGCCGGCCAGCTGGTCTTCGGGTCTCTGCTGTGCATGCATGCATGCCCGTGGATGTCCACGCATGTGCACGTTCACACATGTCCGTGCACGCACGCATTCATGCACACCTTTCAGTTTGGGCATGCACGTGCACGCAGTTTGGGCACTCGGTGTCTAAAAGGTTCGCCATCACTGTTCTAGATCATCCATGGATCAGCCAGAATGGCATGGTCTGGAAAAAAAAGGAAAATGTTCCAGGGAAACTGTCATTTAAACATCATTTCCCATGAAAAAGTTTGTATCACAGAACATCTGAAATGTAAAAATACAGGGTAAATACTTTCTTGGGTATTCTTTGTGATAACTCATAAAATTATTACATGGATTATTTTAAAAGCGTGGGATAAAAAAAAACAAATGTTTAGTGTTATTAACATGAAAGGATACTAATTTCTTTTTTTAACTATCTATTACACAGTTATACTATATACTAATTGTGGTAATAATCAAATGAAAAGCATAGGTGCACATGGTAAGCTATGCATTAGGCCCTCTAGATCAATATTTTTAAAACATATATTCTTTACACAGAGGTTAAGAGACTGACTTTTTGCTTATTTTTGTTCCCAGTACAAAGACATTACTGACAACAGGATGAAATAATTACTGAAAACAATATCCATAATAAATGATCAAGAACCTCAAGATGCCAAAAATATTTCATTCACTTTTTAGTTACAAAAAATTACATATAAAGTCCAGATTTAGATTTAAAATTTTAGTGGAAAATGTAGCCCTTGTACGTCATTTGAAAACATTTTGCAATTTCCTCCCGAAAGTAAATCTAAGAGCTCACAAAATAAATATTCAAGAGCATTAATTTGTTTCTAGATGTGTTCGTGCAAGTAAAACAGCAGTCATAATGTGGAAATTTCAGTCACATTTTGCAACTAATTGGAAGCAGATTAGAATTCTGCCTCAGGGGAACATTGTCAAACTAGAAGCTGGAGCAAATGAAGAAAGAGGTGAAAGCATCGTGAAGAGCTGACAGATTTACAGTGCTCAGGGCAATAAACGGGTACTAGATGAAAATGAATGTGCTGCACTGTACGGCATGCTGTTTTCTCAGTCATATCTCAGCAATAAGGGCACAGAGCTATGAAGCTATTATTTTCTGTACAGGCTGGGAAGGAAAGTATCAAAATGCAAAACATCTATTCATGTTGTACTTATCAAAAGCCTACACAATTTGATCTGTTAATGTAATTATCAGTCAAATTATTAATTTAAGTATATTTTTCCATTATTCATAACAAATCCTAACTGGTAATATCAGAACTATTTCTCCAGCTACTATGGGATTATAAAGAGATACAAAGAATGATCATTATTTTCAAGATTATGTTAGCCAGGAGACAGGAGATAGAAATAAAAGCATATTACTGGAAACAGGCCATCTGCTGTGACTAGATGATACACAACCTTAAAAGTCTAGCTTTCTAGCTTGAGGCACATGGCATGCAGAAAAAAAATAAATCTACCACAAAGCAAAAATCTACATGGATGGAGAAGCTATTGGTTTACACAGTAGTATCACTAAATTTATGATGCTTGCTACCTTACACTGGCAAATTTTAATCAGTATAAATGAGATGCACCCAGAATGCAAACAAAGAAAAAAAAGTAATGGAAATGTTTAAGGGAAAAGGTGATAGTGAAGAATATAATATATTGGAATACCCTGCCTGGTCAAACCCACACTAAATTTAACTGTTGTCAAGTGCAAATTGATATGGGAAACACATTTCTTTCTTAGGGTTCAAATAACATAAGAAAGGAGCTATCATTATCCAAATATACAGATTGTCTGGATATATTTAGGAAATCAGACCCTAAGAGTTTAAAGAAAAATTGGAGAAATGAATAAAATTATGTTTGGTCAAGAATTATAAAGGAAGCAAATAATAATAATAATAATAATAATGAAATCCATCAAAACCTAAGTGTTATATTTAACTGTGCCTGCAGGTATAATAAGCGTAGTGATAGCTACAAATAAAAAATACACTGCCACTAAATAAACAGCCTTTACAAGGTTGCACAGAGTCACACTATTGGGTTAAGTGGTCTTATAAATCTTGATTAATTTGTGACTTAATAAATAAATAAATGACTAGTGACCAAGTATATGTATAACTCTGAGTTTGTTCTAGTGGTTAAGGCTCCAGGCTAGAAAGCGAGAGACTGTGAATTCAAATCCTGTCTCAGCCATGAAAGCCAGCAGGGTGGCCTTCCAGCCCAACTAACCTCATAGAGTTGTTGTTATGGAGAAAATAGATGGAGGAAGATGTGTTTGTCTTGAGTTATTTGTATAAATAATAAAGGCAGGATAAAAAATAAATAATTCTTGGCTATTTTTTATGATTTCAGAGGTGCACTCTGAAAAATAAGCTTTTAAATTTAACTAAGTATCAGTTCTCAGTGGCTGTTTTTTCAGGTGTAGTACACTGAGACAGAGCAGAGTACACCATAATACTAATTAGCCCCACAGGAAAGAACCTTTGGGAGCCAAATTATTCTCTAGAAAATAAATGAAAAGTTCAAATATATAAAAAAAGAACCGTCTCTTAATAAATAGAGGGAGGGTTATGAAGGACAGATAACTGCAATATTTCCCAAATGAAAAAAAGAAAGAAAAAGTCCTACTACAGCTACCTGTCAAGACCATTAAAGTATGAAAACTCCCAAGATATATCCACTATTTTATTTGTTTAAAACATTTTGATATCATCCTTCACCCTAAAAGCTATACAAGAAATAAGAAATATATACTGTATACATGGAGTATTTGTGTGCATGTGTATGAAGAATAAAAGTAAATAAAAATCAAACTTTAAAATGCCTGTGCATTTTAAGCTCCAGCCAGAATGAACTACATCAGATCCAGCCAAGTTCCTGGAAGGGACATTTCCAAGCTAAGTTCTGAACACAAAGGAAGATCTCTTTTTTGTATACAGCAAACTATGGATGAATAATGGTCACAATGCTCTAAAATTCTATGTATATATTCCAATATATCTGCAAAATCTCCTTATCCCATAACTCGAGTCCCCTTACAACAATTGCTACTGAATAGAATTTAACAATCTTCCTAATTATTCCAAAAGAAAAGAGAGCTGTGCTAGGAAAAAGCCTATCTTTTCCTTATCAGGCTGATCCAATTGAGTAACTAACATGGAATTAGAGCTAAGTGCCAAGACTATAGATAACAATGAAGCAAAAGGGGCGTTGGTCTTACCTGATACGCCTCTTCTCAACAGGAGGAGCCATCATTCAGGATGGGTTGTCCTCGTCCACTCAGAGTGAGGACCGAGTCTGTCATTTTTGCTGGGTCCGCCCTCTTATGACCCAGATCCGGCGAGAGACGCAGAACAGACCCGACGTGGATAATAGACCAAAAACGTCTGAGAAAACAGTCTCCCCTCCTGAAACCGCCAAAAAAACAGAAGAGGGCGGCACTGGCAAGCAAAAATGGGTCAAAGGGAAACCCCCTTCATCGATACAAGCATACATCCGGGCACTAGGTAAAGGACTGCTTGGACCCCTACGGGGCGGGACTGAATGATGGCTCCTCCTGTTGAGAAGAGGCGTATCAGGTAAGACCAACGCCCCTTCTCCAACGTGGGAGGAGCCATCATTCAGGATGGGACCTACCAAAGCCCATGAGTCCCCAGGGAGGGCAGGTCCAAGCCCCTATCACCGCTACTCCGCCACAACTTGTTGTAGGACCCATCTTCCGAAGGCTGCGTCAGCCGACGCAAATTTGTCTATTTTGTAGTGCCTGATAAAAGGCGAAGGGGAAGTCCAAGTGGCCGCACGACACACCTCCAGTAGAGGAGCCTGAGTTGCCCAGGCAGCAGATGCAGCCGCACACCGAGTTGAGTGGGCCGTAATCCCCGAAGGCCTCGGTAGTCTGGCCACTTCGTAGGCCTTGGCGCTGGTGCCCCGAATCCAGCGGCCGATGGAAGTAGTGGACACCTTCCGCCCCAGAGAGAGAGGCAAAAAAACCACGAAAAGAGCCTCCGTCCTGCGAAAACTGCGAGTGCGGTCAATGTATATTCCGACCGCCCGACGGACGTCCAGAGTATGCCAGACCTTCTCCGAAGGGTGTGAAGGGCTCGGACAGAAACTTGACAAAACCAGCTCTTGAGTCCAGTGAAAGAGAGAGTTAACTTTCGGAACAAAAAGGGGTCCAGACGAAGAACAACACGGTCCGAGTGGAAAATACATAGGTCCTTACGGACCGACAGAGCCGAAAGCTCGGAAATCCTGCGAGCAGAAGTTATCGCTATCAGGAAGGCCACCTTGTAGGAAAGGTAACAAAGGGAAGTAGAA
>QLTV01002276.1:416996-448025 GCA_003457575.1 Thermophis baileyi
CAAAGCGGAGGCCGAGCCTGACAGGGCCGGTATCTCCGTAACGGCTGCCGGAGGGGAAAGGAGGCGCGAGCCGAAGCTCCAGCGCCTGCTGGGATCAGCTGTTTGGCGCAGTAGGGGAATTCCCCCTCCCCCGAATGCCGCGGCCGGGAGGCCCGCTGGGCGAGGCAAATCGCCTGAGGGGCCTTCCGAAGGCCACCGCAAAGTCTAACCAAGCAACTCACGTCGAACGGTCCGTGTTCAATCCAGTAAAATCAGTCCGATCAAGGGGAATCCAAATCGAAAACAAAAAACAGTCCGAGGTCAAACCAACACGAAAGAAGCCAGTCAGTCAGGAGGGGAGAAACAAATCCACGTCTGTCCTCTCTGAGGACCGAGTCGGATCTGGGTCATAAGAGGGCGGACCCAGCAAAAATGACAGACTCGGTCCTCACTCTGAGTGGACGAGGACAACCCATCCTGAATGATGGCTCCTCCCACGTTGGAGAACATAAGAAACAAACTCAAATTTTAGTCATCTGAACAATAGGACAGGCAGTCTTAGAATGAGTTGTTGTATTTGTCATCCAGAACCATAGAAGGCATAGTGTCTAATCAACAAAAATGCTCTTCTATGAGAACATCTGAGGTATTATGAAAATAGCTGGCTAAAATATGTTGTTGGCAACAGTATGGAAGTGGTTTTGCCGCTGCCTTCTAGAATGCTTTTTTGTTTACTTCCCAATTTGCCTACATATATGGCATTCCACATCTGAGTGCTAACCAGGCCTGACCTTGCTTAGCTTCCAAACCCAGGCAAAATCAGGTCATCCTATTTGCCCAAGTTATTTGTATAATCACAGACAAAAATAATAATAATGAAAAAAATCAAAAGTAAAAAAATAAGATTTGTTTAAAAACAGCAAATTTATAAATGCAAAATAATGCTCTTATCTATTTCCTTCAACTTGCTTTCAGAGAGTAAAAATTAGCAAAACTTTAAAACACTGTTGAAAGCTTTTGTTTGTATGCATGCCCTTGAGATAAGCTTGACTCCTGGTGACAACATTCATATAATTTTCTTGGCAGGGTTGAAGTTGTGGTTTGAGGTTACAAAATTAAAACACAAGATGGCAAATGCAGAAGTATTATATTACTGAAAAGATGTACACAGATGCTTCGTGAACATCATCCCTCTTATATCCATCATGTCAATTATATCATTCCAGCCACTTGCACTTCTCATTTTCCCAGCTGAGCAATGCTGGGAATGTGAATGGTGTTCTCAGTATGTGTGGTACGGAGGTGACTTTGAAGAATGAATTCAACAGCTGTTATCTAAACACTAACTTAGCTCCAGAAAGGAGGAGAGATGGAGAAAGAAGCTGAAGTTTGCCATGCCTTGATTCTCTTAGGTAAAGGAGAAGAAGATGGAATCTCTCTATACCTTTTAACAATAAAGCTGAGTTCCAGTGAGTCTTGTGGTGTCCAATTCCTGACCTGACCAATCTCAAGTGGTATGTGAGGAGTTCTCATCAAATTGGAGGAAAAACTTAAACTTCCCCACTACTACAAGCTGCAGTGTGACTATATGTGTGTGTTTGTGTATTTTGTGTCTGTGTGCGTGTAGAGAGAAAAATTGTGAAAATATAAACCAAGAGGCTGTTCTCTCTCTGAATAGCAATGGAAGTTGCAAAAGGAATATGGGGGCGGGGCCCATATCTTTTCTGCAATCTTCACTAGATTGTCCCTCAGCATTGAAAAGCATTGAATATTTATTTATTTATTTATTTATTTATTTATTTATTTATTTATTTTATTTGTCAAGCGTATATATGATTACGAACAAAGTATAAACAGAGTATAAACATGTTTGTGAATATATAGCAATAGCACTTAGACTTATATACCGCTTTACAGTGCTTTACAGCACTCTCTAAGCGGTTCACAGAGTCAGCATATTGCCCCCAACAATCTGGGTCCTCATTTTACCCACCTCAGAAGGATGGAAGGCTGAGTCAACCTTGAGCCAGTTCAGAATCGAACTGCTGGCAGAGGCCAGACGGTAGGCACGCTGGTGCGCTTATGCACGCCCCTTACAGACCTCTTAGGAATGGGTTGAGGTCGACGGTGGACAGTCTAAGGTTAAAGTTGTGGGGGTTTGGGGAAGAAACTACAGAGTCGGGTAATGTATTCCAGGCATTGACCACTCTGTTGCTGAAGTCGAATTTTTTGCAAATGAGAGAGAGAGAGGGGGGGGGGAGAGAGAACACAAGGATGGGCCGCGTGTGTGGGGGGGCTGCACATGCATTGCATTTTGGGGGTTCGGGTGCGCACACTTTGGGCACTCGGTCCGGAAAAGGTTAGCCATCACTGTCATATACAGATAGTCCTCCCTTAACGATCACCCTGTTTAACAAGTGTTTGAAGTTTTGCTAGCTCTGAAAAGGTAACTTATGATCACTCCTCATACTTATGACATCAAGAGCCGAGGTGGCGCAGTGGTTAGAGTGCAGTACTGCAGGCTACTTCAGCTGACTGTTCAGCAGTTCAGCGGTTCAAATCTCACCGGCTCAAGGTTGACTCAGCCTTCCATCCTTCCGAGGTGGGTAAAATGAGGACCCAGATTGTTGGGGGCAATATGCTGACTCTGTGAACCGCTTAGAGAGTGCTGTAAAGCACTGTAAAGCGGTATATAAGTCTAAGTGCTATTGCTATAATGACCCTGCAGTCACATGATCGGGATTCAGTTATTTCTCAACTCTCAGACATTTATGACCACCTCAGTGTACTACAGACATGCAATTGCCATTTCCGTTCTTCACAGCCTGCTTCTGACAACATGATGTCTTGCTTAATTACTGCATAGTTCAGTAAGACTTCTCAGTCCAAATATGTATCTGTATATCTGATTAAATATCAAGTTATTAGGATCACAAGAATAAGGAACAAGAGCCAGTTTGACTAAATGGATAAGATGTTGGCCTAGAAACCAAGAAATTGTGAGCTCCAGTCCCGCCTTAGGGATGTAAAACTGGCTAGGTTAGTTTGAGCCAATCTATCTCTCAACCCAACTTATCTCACAGGGTTGTTTTTGTGGGGAAATCTGAAGGACAAAGGACAATTGGTATGTTTGCCACCTTGTTTACTGTATCCACATTTTAAAAGAACAGAATGTCCACAAAGCGTTAAATAATAGTCTTAATAGTTGTTTCTGCTTTTAAAAACAAAACAATTATATTCTGTCATGAAATGAAAATGAATGCAAATCGAAAAGTTCTACTAGTCTTGTTCAACTATACTTAAGTCAGGGAAATTTGACAAGACTTCCATATACTACACTATAGAAATTAAATACCAATTTACATCATTTGTTGAGTGGTTTTCAAAATAATGCTGAGATATATTGTATTTCAAGGTATAATCCAGAATGGAATCAAAGATTAAGATCTGAGACCATGGCTTGATTTTGGTTTATATACCTTGACTGGTATCTTCTCATTTAATTCTGGTTGAATGTTAAATAATGATGAATTTACCCTTGTGGCATCCAATAAGAGACATAGGCACTATAGCTTTATATGCATACAAAGCAGGGGTGAAATTCAGCAGGTTCTGACAGGTTCTGGAGAACCGGTAGCGGAAATTTTGAATAGTTCGGAGAACCGGCAAATACTACCTCTGGCTGGCCCCAGAGTGGGGTGAGAATGGAGATTTTGCAATATCCTTCTCCCAGGAGTGGAGAGGGAATGGGGATTTTGCAGTATCCTTCCCCTGGAGTGGGGTGGGAATGGAGATTTTGCAGTATCCTTCCCCTGCCATGCCCAGCAAGCCACGCCCACAGAACCGGTAGGGAAAAATTTTGAATTTCACCCCGATACAAAGTCTTTATGGAATGCACCTTTTTTCATTGAAAGAAAATTGTTTTGGAAAGAATTTACCTTATCCTCTCTAACTGACCCTGACTATTCATTTTCTAGAAAGATAAATTATAAGGAAAAAAACTGTATTATTTATTTATACAAAACAACAACAATCAACCTGCATAGTCATTGTTAAAATGTTAAAATGCTGTTGGCAGCAATGTGTTTTTGAGGCAATGTGTTAAGTTCTGAAGATTAAAAGGTGACATACAACATTAGTCTCCATAGCCAACATAATTTCCTCTCCCTTTCTTTGCTCAGTCTCTCTCCAAATTTGTGGAAAAAACAATTAAAAACAAGCCACAAAGAAATCTAATTTCTGAGGAAGAAGAAAAAGCTCCCCTCATAAAGCATTAGAACAAATCAAAAGAAAATGTTTCTAAATAAAGCTTATAGTTAACAACAATTTGAGATAAAATCAATACCTAATAAGAAGAATGTAGCAGTGCAAAATTAAGCAATATACAGTGAACTACTAGTAACATCAGAGATTCTCAAAAATGTCTTGGGAAATGGGGTCTTTCAAGGCAGGTACTTTATTTAATCAAGAGGATGAAAAAAGAATCCAATATTATGATCAGTTGAAGTTCAGTCTTTTGCTGTTGCAGAAATATAAAAACAGAATTAGAGTCTTCAAGAAAATTGCAAACCTACTTTTAATAGTCTGTTGCAAACTGATAAAAACCAGAATCAAGCTGACTGGTATAAAATTGACTAGCAACCAAAAACCATGCTATTACTTGAAACTGTCATGGGAAGGCAGTAAAATTGCTACCAGATCTCCTCAAGTTACCCTTCAATAAAAAGAAGCCATCAGGGAAATAAGAAAAAAAGAAGAAGAAAAACATCAAAATCTTTAAAGTTCTTTTAAGTAAAATTATACTTTTGTGGCGCAATGCCATCTGCTTCCTGGTTAACATGAATCAATTCCAAAACTTAAGTATTGGCTTCCTAAAATTACTCAACAGAATACATACATTACAGCTAAAATGTTTAGCTTTAAACCCTGCACTCTGTGAATATATTTCTCTTATTACTGTCACTCAAGGGGCAGAAATACACAGTTCAGAAGTGATAGTGAAAACTAATAATACTGCAGAGCTGGGCACAGCACAAAGCTTTGAAAAAGGTGCTTCACAAGGTTTCACAAATAAAGCATCCATTTGAAGCATTAAAGCAGCTGAATCCTCTGAAAAGCTTGCTGCAGCTCTTTTGAAGGGTCTTTCCAGTTGTCCATAAGCATGTATGACTGCATAGATAGTGCTTCTCTTGGAATCCCCAGTGAAATGAAGTGTGGGTTCAACTTCTCACATGTGTTTAAACAGTGTATCCGTGTAATTAAACCTATGCACACGTATTTGGCAGTAACTACAACAGAACAGCAAGGCTTACCCCAAAATAAATAGCAATAGACTTGTACTATCAATCTGAAGATAAAAATTCATTATTCATACCTTATGGCCCTACTTCTTCTCAGGAGGTCAAGACAGATGCTTTAAAGAACTAAATTTGATTTATATTTAAATTATAAAGAGAGAAGAATAGAATAGAGAATAGAGAATAGAGAATAGAGAATAGAGAATAGAATAGAATAGAATAGAATAGAATAGAATAGAATAGAATAGAATAGAATAGAATGCTGACCTTCATCTCCTCCTCCCCCAAATATCATATATTTGCAAGGCATGTACACATGTAGACAGCCACACCCCAATCTCTACACCAACACCTTTCAGATATTAATCCAAAACTATGATTTAGAACTTATTTTTTTCTACAATACATATTTATACAGTACTCATAACCCATTTTGAAGAATACTGTTTGTCAAAGGAAAACTAAATTGCAACAAGCATACCAGAAAATTTAACTTGTCCTTTTTAGCCAAACCAGCAAGGAATATAAATAAAATCTATAATACAGAAATGAAACCTGGAGTTGGGTTTTTCCTGTATTGCTTCTTATAGCTAAGTTCTTGTCTTGTGGCTTTCATGCTGGTTTTCTCCCCATACATACTACAATTTCTCTTTTACACTCAATTTTTTCCTGTTTATTTTTCAGAATTTTGTTTTTGAAATCCATTTCAAAGAAAATGTGATTAGAGTCTATGGAGATTTTCAGTCATGCAGGTCATGGTTGTCCCAAAGGTGCTTTTCCAGAAGGCAACTGGACTTTCTTGGGCTTTGCTTCTGAAGAACTGAAGAAGCATCTTGGATGAGAAGTGAAACATTTTCAAGAAAAACCCAAGAAAGTCCAATTGCCTTTTCGAAAAGCACTTTTGGGACATATTGTAGTTAGACATTCTTGCACTAGTTTTAATGTGCTCAAGCAGTGTGAATATACTTTTTTTGATTATACAATCATTAATAATGTCTCTGATAATCTCTTCTATAATTAGTAGATTAGAAAGCATAGCTTTAATATGGCAAGATTCTGTCCATTAGGTGTACGCAAATAAAGGATTGAACTCAGTTGGATTTCGCAGTGTTGTCTCTGGGCCTGACACTTCCCTAATAACTTCTCACAAGAAAAATCAGTGGGAAATCCAATAGGAAATGCTGCAAGTCATTCTTGCCCCTTTTTCTCCAGAGGAACCTGGCTATGGATGAAATCACGGAGATCTCATACTATAGAACACGCTCACACCACACTTTCCCCTGTCCCACCCAGCTGAACTCAAGCGATACAGCAGCAGCCCTTCTTCAGCCCATACACACTATGAAATGTTGCAACAACCCTTTCCCAGCACACACACATTCACTGCAGTACTCCCCTGCCTCCCTCACTCCACAATACTCACTCACAATACTCACTCACAGTGCTCACAGCACTCACTTTTGGCCTGTTTGTGAGCCACCTAAGATAGCACTTAGACTTCTATGTCACTTCATAGTGCTTTACAGCCCTCTCTAAGCAGTTTACAAAGTCAGGATATTGCCCCCAACTAGATGTGTAACTTTCTACTGGCTTCTCCATTGAATTTGCTTAGGGGAAGCCAGTAAGAAATCATGTCATGGTCATGTGAGGTCCTCAATTAATGACCCTCAATCCCTACTTGTTGCATGGATTCTGTGTCACTAAGCAATGCAGTCACATGAATTTGTACTTCATGATCACATCACTTACAGGTGGAAATTATGGTCCCAATTACCATCATTAAACGAGAACTAGATGTGTATTCTTTTGACATCATAATCCTTTTCTTAAGGACTACCGTACAATCATACAAAGCTACAATCCTAGCTTTTTAATGGGATTCTCAAGTTAGTACTGGAATTCCTACATGTGAATAAATATATTCCACTGCTGCTATTACATTATGATAATTTACAGGAAGACATGCCTTTTGCAATTCCACTTTTATCAGTACATTCACCCAGAAATATTAAACAAGCAGCAACTATACAAAACCATACTGGTGTTTTTTACTTAGGGGAATCTGTCCTCAAAATCTAAGATTCCGATGGCTGATTCAATGTCATTATCAATGCCTCCTATTTTATGTACTGATATCTGTGTTCCAGCCTTATCTTGAAAGACTTATTTTAGCATTTGCAGCTGTAAAAAAGTATGCAGAAATTGGCCTTTACAACTTTGTTCTAAAATCAATAGTTGATATCACAAAACAGCTATTGAAAAAATGTTTGCTTTTTTATTTATGCAACAACCTTTCCGTTCCCTGCAATTAAGAATGAACACTTACTTCACTGATTTAGTACAATCACTTTAACAGCATACACTCAATCTGGCAAAGCAATTACTGCATGAAGAGAGCTTGATAAGATATAACTGAAGAATATGAGAATGTAGAAATAAAACAGAGGGAAGACTTGTTGCCCTGAGCCTTGATGGGTGAAGAGGATCCCAAGCAATTCTATCATACAAGTAACCTGGCTTAATGAATGACCTGTTTAGTGACCATTTGAAGTTACAAGGTGCTGAAAAAATAACTTTACAACCAGTCCTCGCATTTACAACCATAACAGCATCCTGCGGTCCTGTGATTGCCATTTGCACACTTCACAACTGGCTTCTGATAAGCAGAGTCAATGGAAAAGCCAACAGTAAAATTGCAAGTTGCAGTCCTGCAATGTCATGTTTAATGACTGAATGAGATGTGACACTGTAACAGGGGTGGGTTCCGGATTCAGGTACTGCCAGTTTGCTCAGGGATGTGCCGCGCGTCCCTGAGTACTTAAAAAAAACAAGATGGTGCCGCCTATGGCGCTGCCAAGAGAACCGGCTCGGGGGTGTGGCAGGCCTGGGTCACTGCCGGTCCCAGCGACCCAGGCCGCCACGTTACTAACGGTTCTATAGAGCCGGTCCGAACCGGTAGGAACCCACCTCTGCACTGTAAGTTTGGTTTGGTTATGTTATGTAGCTTAATGACCATGCTGCTTAGTAATGGAATTGCTGATTCCAATTGTAATTGTTGTGTCCTAGCACGGCACGCCCTATGGAAAATGACGCACACACAATGTTTGTCAATAGTATTCTTTAGTACTAATAAACTCCTTAGTAACTAGAGGTTAAAATCATTAAAGCATAAGAAAGTCCGGCGTGCCAAAAAATCTGGTAGCAAGCTGGCCAGAATTCAAACCCCCAAAGTAAACAGCCAATTAGATCCTCTGTTATCAGTGACTCACTGACGTTGGCAAAAAGCCCGGGATGAAGTAAATTCAACAAAAGCAGAATCCAGAAATCAAAGCCGTAGAAATCCTAATAGCAGCAAGAATGTAAAACGTTGTTTCCAGCAGTCTTAAATAGCCTTAAGCAGCCTTAAATAGCCTTAGGGCGTGGTCAATCAGCCTGCAGATTTACTCGAGAGGAGACCTCCTTCTACAGAGCCACTCCTGCCTGCTAGCTGCCCTGCGTGCCCTAGCATCAAGCAGAGGCTCCTCCTCTTCTCCTGAGTCACTCAGCTCCTACTGAGGAGGTGCAGAAGGCCCTGGTTGGCTGTCATCCTCTGGCACTGAGTCCCCCTCGCTCTCTGACTCGGGCGCCAGGTGCACGGGCCGATGGTACCGTGCCACAACTGCCTCATCATCCTCGGGATCCCTGAGCACGGGACGCTGGCGGGCCACAACAGTAATGTCTAAGTGAAGATTACCTGTATATGTTTGCATATTAAAAGGAGGCATCTTTTTTTTACTGAAACAGCAAAATACACACTGCTAAATATTTATTTGTGGAAGCTATAGTAAATTGTCAAAGTAATTTCAAATGCTTTGCATGCAGTTTTGTTATTATACTGTTATATTATACATTTTTTAAAGAAACTGAAGAAGCTTCTAACCTAATAGCATACAGTTTCATTGCTCATTTAGTAGTCATCATTAGATTAAGGGAATGCTGTGAGTACAGTGGCTTAGACTTAAGATTCAGTGTGGCATTTTATGAAGTTGACCATAACCATAACCTCCTGATTGATGAACTGGAATAACGCAGGAAAGGATGATCGCTCTACCAGATAAGAGTCACTGTTAATTGAATAACTATATCCAGCACATGATTCTTAATGGCACTATGTTAACATAAAAGGTATCAAGTGGGAATGTCTGGGTTGTCTCCTATTCCCAGTACTGAACATTTTTATGCATGACTCAGAGGAGGGGATAAAAAGGATACCCATCAAATATTCAGATGACAGAAGTCTGGGAGAATTGATAATACCATGGAAGACAGGGACAAACTTCAAAAAGTTAATGATAAAGCTTGAAAATTTGGCCGGATCCAACAAAATGCAGTTTAATGGTGGGAAAGGTAGAATTCTGCATTTAGAAAAGAAAAGCCAGATATATGCTAGATCAGTGATGGCGAACCTATGGCACGCGTGCCACAGGTGGCACGCGGAGCCATATCAGAGGGCACGCAAGGCGTTGCCCTATGTCAGCTCCAGCGCGCATGTGCGCGCTGGCCAGCTGATTTTCGGCCTTGGGAAAGGCCGTTTTGCCCTCCGGAAGCTTCAGGGAAGCGTCCTGAAGCCCCGGAGTGCAAAAAACGGCCCAACGGGAAAACCGGAAGTTCAGAAAAACGCACTTCCGGTTTGCCGTTGGGCTGTTTTTTGCACTCCGGAGGCTTCAGCGAAGTGCATGCGCAGGGGGCAGCGTGGGGGGGTTGTGCGCATGCGTGGGAGGAGGGAATGGGTGTGGGCACGTGCGCGCGCTAGCGTGCGCGCACACACACCCTTTTGGCACGTGGACCAAAAAAGGTTCGCCATCACTGTGCTAGATGGTATATGGCTTCAGAGAGTACTTGTGAGAAAGATCCAGTAGATAGATCACAGTGTGCTGCAACTAACAAAAAGTTACTGCGGTCTTTCAATGTGATCAAAGAGGCAACGAGTCAAGATCTCAAAAAGAGGTACAGTTCTATGCTGCACTGTTTAAACTGCACTGAAATACTGCATCCATTTCTGGTCCCACAAAACAAGATAGATGCAGAAGAGCTAGAAAGAGTGCAAAGAAGTATCACAAAGATAGTAAAGATATTCAAACCTAAATCCTACAAAGAACATCTAAAAGAATTGGGTATGTTTCACCTAAAGAATAATAAGAGTTTACAAATACTTGAAGACCATCACAGGGAAATGGATTTATTCTCTATAGCTCTCAAGAGTAGAACAAGAACTGGCAGGTGGAATCCAGTTACAATGATGAAGTAAACAATAGCCCAATCAAGAAACTGCCGAACAAGCTAACAGTAAACAACCAAACCAAAGAACCTCCAAGAACACTCCCGTCAACACTGACAGGTTAAGTCAGTAGCATATAAGCTGAGAGCAAATCCCACTCTGTACTAGCACTGAAGATGTTACCAATTTAGGTAATGAAACGTCTACAAGAAAACAACCAAGCTCAGAGAGCACCAAGGACTCCTCAAACAGATTTCAATTGGGCATTAGCCAGAATTTTCTAATAGAAGAGCTGTCCAACCACAGAACAAACTGCCTTGACAAGAGGTAGACTTTACCTTTGCTGGAAATATTTAAACAAAGACTGGATAACCACTAGCCATGGATGCTATAGTAGGCGATTCCTATACCAAAAAAAGATTTGGGCTACATGATCTCACAGTTCCCTTACATTTCACATTTTGTTTGGTTTTAATGTTGTTTATAATAATTAAAATTATGTATGATAATGTTTAATTTTTTGAAAAATTAAAGACAGAAGAAATATACTTTAGAAAGTTGATTGTTGTCTGGACTTATGAGAAAAATCGATTCCAAAAGTGCACAACAGTTGAACTGGAACTAGTTCAGTTCTAATTATTTCAGGTTTTTTAGTTATTTGATATAATTATACATAGCTCAATTTTGTTTAAAATCCATACAAAAAGGAAACTAAATAATTTCTTTAAATAATATGTAGCTCCTAAAAATAAGTCTGCTCTGTGTGAGTACTACCGTATTTTTCGAACTATAAGACGCACCGGTGTATAAGACGCAGCAAGTTTTCGAAGAGGTAAGTAAGAAAAAAAAAGTTTTTGCCCTCCCCCAGCCCCCAAGAGCACTCTGCAGACCTCCCAAACCCTCTGCCCACCCCGTATTTGTGAAAAACGGGCCATTTTTTGCCCATTTTTCACAAAAACAGGGGCGTTTTTGCCCTCCCCCAGCCCCCCAGGAGCACTCTGCAGACCTCCCAAACCCTCTGCCCACCCCATTTTTGTGAAAAAGGGCCGTTTTTTGCCCATTTTTTGCAAAAATGGGGACGTTTTTGCCCTCCCCGAGCCCCCAGAAGCACTCTGCAGACCTCCCAAACCCTCTGCGCACCCGTTTTTGCACAGGGCGGAGCTTCAGGAGGCCAAAAATGGCTGTATTCAGTGTACAAGACGCACCAACATTTCCACCCTCTTTTGGGGGGGGGAAGTGCGTCTTATACTCCGAAAAATATGGTAAATAAAATATATTCCTGTTGTAAATATATTCCTGTTGCACTTTTACTATAAATGATTACTGTGTAGAACAGGGGTGTCAAACTCGATTTCATTGAGGGCCGCATGAGGGTTATGTTTGATCTCGGCGGGAGGACGTGGCTGGGTTGGGCGTGGCCAGCTTAACATCATTCGTATCGGCGCCTGTGGTGGCCCGAGCGCTCTGCCAGCGAAAACAGGCTCCCAAGCTCCATTTTCACTGGCAGAGGGTTGCAGGAGGCCATTGCAGCCGAAAACGGATCTCAGGAGCCCGTTTTCACTGGCAGAGGCACTGCAGGCCGGTCCTTCACTGTTTCCAGGGCAGCCCCACAGGCCAGATCTAAGCACCCTGCAGGCCGGATCTGGCCCGCAGGCCTTGAGTTTGACACCCCTGGTGTAGAACATGGATTCCCAACTCCCGGGCCACGCAAGCAGCAGGCAAGTGTGCGAAGTTCCATTTGCATGAGCAGCGGGTGTATGTTTGAAACTATCCCCCTCCCCCCCCTGCAACTAATGCTGGTACGCAATGCCAGAAAGATTGGGGACCACTGGTATAGAATATTCCTAACTGGCAAAGAAACGGTTTAAATCATTGACTCCTCTTGATTAAATTAAATTGATTTTATTTAAATCAATTTAAAATAAAACCTTAACCCATTCTAAAGTTACACCTTTCTTTATTTTTATTTCTGATGAAGAATTAGAAACTACCTCTTTAATTATATAAACAATCATTTTAATGTAACTTCTATTTAGCACACCCGAAAAAAACATCATTCTGGTGACAAACTGATCTTATCTACATGGACATTATATGACTTCATTTATAATACATTAGGATGGGTGAACTGCAGGTTTATCAAGCTTTCTATCACATTCCCTATCATAAATAAAATTCTGTATCATATTGTGTTATTTTTATTCAAAAGCATCTAGCTACTATTCACTTATGGGATTTCTGCAGCATTAAACTGATTTTTTTAATAAAATGTGAAAAGACATGACTTCTACCCACATCTCTATATCTTTTGAATTAATAAAGAGGAAACAATCATTCTACAATGATCATTTGAAAAGGCTGTTGTGTACAGATTTTAGATTTAAATCATACACCAAAAAGCACATCACAGACATTGATATGAAAGAGGGATAGTGATCAAATCAGGAGCACTACTTAATCATCTTATTTCTTTTGGACAGCAGGAGAATTGTAAGGAGAAGCACTTGTTTGAAAGGAGGGAATCCAATTATATTGGAATAGTTTGCCTAACCTGTGAACAATTGAATCCTCAAAATAAAATTGCTATCGCTAACATCAGTATTAACAAAATCAGCTGTACCACCAATTGCATGGGGGTGGAAGAGACTTTTTCCCCACAATAAAATATCGGAAATGAATTACGTAAAGCATCTGGCATTTTGTTTATCAGATAATTTTGCAAAAACATAGCAGAAACTTTGTTTCTGGAATAGAGAGAGATGTTAACAAAAGGAAGATCAATAGTGAATATGGGCTGAATATCTCAGTCATTAGGGGATTCTTCCTTTCCTTCTTTGAATCTTTGGACTTTTCCTTTTCATGGGAAGGGAAAAGATTGTGAAACCCCCCTGGACTGCAGCTGTGGCACTTATGCAATCATTGATCGCCTTCAGCCTTTTTAGACCAAAAACAATAGACCTATGTATATATAAACCATAATATGCCACCCAGAGTCCCTCGGGAGTTGGGCGGCATAGAAATTTAAATAAGAAATAAATAAATAATAAATATCAATTTTCTGAAAAAGAAATGTTAGAGAAAGTGTACAAACAGAAATACCGGTAGTAAGCAAAAGAAATTAAATATATAGAATATATATAGAAAAAGATATAAAGATATACAGTATATAACATGTTTTATTATATAAATATTATATTTTGTGTGTGTGTGTGTGTGTATAGTATATATTATATTTTATATATATAGTATAGATATATAAAAAGATATTTCTATATAAAGATATAGAAAAGGGAATATAGCTAAATTTAGCTTACACCATTCACTGTGCATCTCCATACCCTTCTGTCTTAGAAACCATTCTTGCTTCAATCACACCACATGATGCTTCATAAATGGTTTTTGTCATCTCTCTTTCTGAAAAACTCATCGAGTCATTCAGCCATAACTTTGTTTTTTCTCTTAACCCTTTCACTCTTTCTTTATATATTTATCTTGCACATTAATCCTTATTATCACATTTCTACTACATCCTATTTCACCCTAGTTTATTTCTACTCTACCATTCTCATATCTATGAATGCCTTTTATAAAAGTTCAGTCTTGAATTATGTCCAAAACAACAGCAAATATCCATTTGAGGGGCTGTTTCAAAGCATCAGCACTGGCACAGTAGCACCTTCTAGCTTCAGCCTCCTGAACCTCTCAGAATATCAAACTATAAACCGTGAGTCCAGAAGGACCCAAGTCACTGGTAATGTTCCCTGTCTAGTTTATCTGGGAAGGTTGACATGACCAGAACTACTTTTGTTTTCCAATCATGTCCCTAAGCATGCTGGAAGACCTGATGCCAGCTAGACAGATTTTCAGTAAGGCACATTGTTGCCTTCACCAAGCCATTTCCTGCCCCATTCAACACTAAGTCATGAATAATGAAGATGATCTTATTGCAAACAGATCTGGCATTAACCATCAGCACCTTGAGTCTAGTGGCACAGTCTCTTTTAAGATCAAATAACCACTATGTGCTTCTATTGCACTGTTCACTCCCTTTTATATTCTACTGGTAAACCAAGATACCAATTGAACCAATCCCCCACAAGAGTCTACTTAGGGGCAATAAAATCTAGTGCTTAATTCAACTCCCACTGCCAACTGCTTACCAGGCTCTGAACAGAACTGTTCAGAAGATTAAGAAATTCCCTAAGTGCCATTTAAAAATTAATTGGATCCATAAGGCTCAAAGGGTCGATTGTCAAATAGGTGCCACCATACCACAGAGGTCCCAAGTGGCTTCTAATTGCAAGGGTGCAGGTTGTAATCTGATAATAACAATCCCTATTTATTTAACACTTATCCATTCTCGACTTCGTATTTTCTTGTTTTTCTACAAATTCCCACTACATTAAACATACTTTAATTCTTCTCCCATACTCAACTTTCATTTCCATATAGCAACAACAAAAAAGAAACATGCACTTCTCAGTCATTTTTTTCTTTGAATGTTTTTCCTTCCACGAGACAACATACAGCCTACTATTCATTATTTGAACATATTAAAAAGTGTCCATCCATTTTCACATTTTGAGTACACCTTCTATCAAAATACACAAATAAGCATTTGATTAGAGACAAGGTTTAATTTCACCTCATGTCCCCCATAAATGCAAACAATTGTTTTCATTTGATTTCTTTTATGATCTGCTATTTTTTTTTAAAAAAATCATTTATTTATTTAAAGGTTAATGTTCTCATAGAAAACTAAGCTTAATTTCTGGCATCACAGGATTTGTTTGGTTGGAGAAAGAAAAGAAAGCCACTTTTTCCTAGAGTTTCTGGTTTTATTTTAAAACTCCTGACAATTATACAATTATAGTCTTTAGTGAACCTCTAATTCAAGTTTCTTCTTCCTCTAATTGTTCCTAAAGGACAACCTTATGCTCTTATGTATTTTCTACTTGGAAGAGCCCTAAATGCTTCCATAGCTGGTTTCTGTGCCACCCAAATTCTAAGGCACCTGTTCTCCATCTTTCTAATTTATTTTTGTTTTCTATTGAGGACTATTTCTAGTATGCATTGCCCTTCTTTGCTGTTTTCTGATTTCTCACTTTCCATGATTTATGACGTGAAACAAGTGGGAAGAAATTTCAAAATATTTTAAGTCTGTGTATTTGCAGATCTTTCTTTACTAGCTACATCAGAACCTATAAGAGCAATTCATCTTATTTCTTAAATTCAAGGAGAAAGCAACAGAAAAAGGCTTAGCAATTGCTTACAGTGAGAAATCTTAGAAAGTGTCATGTGAAACCAAAGTTGAGCTCACAAACCGTCTCTGCTTAGCTTTCAGGAGTTTCCAATGTCACTTTCTCCAGGGTTTTTGATGTGATCTCCACAGCTATGGGATCAACTGAACAGGAGAACCACGGGGATGGAGTCAAGTAAGACAGAGAAGACATAGGCACATACTAGGTAAAAGTAAGAATCCTTTAAGTTTTGAGTATGGCCATTACAACAGGTATATTACAGTAATCTCTATAATATATTAATTAAAATACATTAATATATTTAATTAATTAAAAATTAAATGCATCATTAGATGGAATATGACTGCTTTCTATGAAAATACTGCATATTAAAAAATACCATAAGAATCTTGGAGGATCATGGAACATCCTCATTGAGGTTATCCATGAAAGCTGCAAATCTTTACTTCTCTATCTAGATTGTAGAGTATATATCGCTGGTTTAGCATAACAGTTGCTATAAGAAACCAGTCAACAAATATTCAGAATCTTTAATATGTATTTTAATTAATACTAATAAGCTGTTCAATAAATAAGAACTATTCTGTTTTGTCAGATA
The DNA here is from genome assembly GCA_003457575.1 of Thermophis baileyi. Lineage (NCBI taxonomy): Eukaryota > Metazoa > Chordata > Lepidosauria > Squamata > Dipsadidae > Thermophis > Thermophis baileyi. Next base: position 433,389 of record QLTV01002276.1, read on the forward strand.
TAAGGATAGTTGGCTAAATTGAGTTTTAAGTAGTAGCATTCTGAATAGCATTTCTTTCTCCAGGGGCCGAAGGAAAAGTAGGAGATTCCAGTTGATAAGGAGTAAAAAGACATGAAAATGTACTGTTTATGTCAGGGGTGTCAAACTCGATTTCATTGAGGGCCACATCAGGGTTGTGTTTGACCTCAGGGGGGGGGTGGGGGGAGGTGGCCTGCTCGACATCACTCGTGTTGGAGGTGCCTGTGGTGGCCCGAGCGCTCTGCCAGCGAAAACAGGCTCCAGAGCTCCATTTCTGGCTGTGATGGCCTCCTGCAACCCTCTGCCAGCAAAAACGGAGCCCTTTGGTCCTTCACTGTTTCCAGGGTGGCCCTGCGGGCCTGATCTAAGCACCCACCTTGAGTTTGACACCCCTCGTTTATCTGGCATATGGTTACCATTAATATATCCTTAAAAGTTTCAATTTCCATGAAATTCAAGTTGTTTGCACACTTCAATAAACATTATAAACATTTATTCTTACTGCTGCTGGTACTAGTACTAGGGAGACATAACATTGATCTCAAAAGATTATTTATTTATTTATTTATTTATTTATTTATTTATTATTTTTTATTTATTTATTATTTATTATTTAAATTTCTATGCTGCCCAACTCCCGAGGGATTCTGGGCGGCTTACAACAGAAATATAAAAAAAACATTAAAAAAAATTATAAAAACATTTAAAAAACAATTTAAAAACCCATGCACACCATTCATGGCCGGATCTCGCAGGATTACAACAGCGAGATCAACAGCCCCAGGCCTGCCGGAAAAGCCAGGTCTTCCCTGCTTTCTGGAAGGCCAATAGGGTGGGGGTAGTACGGATCTCGGGGGGAAGTTGGTTCCACAGAGTCGGAGTGGTAGAAGGTGGTCTCGAAGATAGCCTGGTCCTGAGCCATATAGGGCTTTAAAGTAATAACCAACACCTTGAATTGTGCTCGGAGACCAATAAGGAGCCCGTGCAGCTCGCAGAGAATTGGTGTAATATGGGTGTACCTAGGTGTACCCATAACAGCTCGCGCAGCTGCATTCTGGACCAACTGTAGTCTCCTACACTCTTCAAGGGTAGCCCCATGTAGAGTGCATTGCAATAATCTAAACGTGAGGTGACAAGGGCATGAGTGACTGTGAGGAGAGCTTCTTGATCCAAGTAGGGTCGCAATTGATGCACCAAGCGAACCTGTGCAAAGGTCCCCATTATAAATTTAGATTGTTCAAATAATTTAATGATGCAATATATAAGTGCCATATGGCCAATTAGATTCCTAAGAGGCATTGTAGAAGTTAAGCCATCTTAGTCTATGGTAGACAAAAAACAGGAGTCTGGTAATTCTTTTTCAGACTATAGCAAATCATAACTTCATCCCGATGATGTAGAAGTGGTAATGCTGATGTAAGTTAAATGTGAAATAGATTGTTACTATCATATCAATTAGAAATGGTAATGTATTTCAAATCCATTATTTGTTAAGACTTTCTGAAATAGTTGAAACCTTTGATGTGAGTTAAGCAATCTCTCATTCAAACCTGTTGGTGTAGTTTCACTGTTCCAGAACAGTTACCTTGAGATCTTGAATGTCCTGGGTTAAAATGTCCCAGCATTATTTTATCCTCGTTTTGAATGTCGATGTCAAACTTGTGGGAATTTGTTATTGTGTGCAAAATTTGGGCTGTTTGTTCAACACAAAAAAAGAGGGTGGCTTTTTTTGGCAAATAGTGGAATATATCAGATTAAAGGAAGAACATATAAACTTATCTCTGATCTTGTGTATAAAGTCTTTGGGTCTGTGATGTACTGTTTGCATAAATGTGAGGCAAAATTGACATTTGATTTGTTACCAGTGATGTTCCATACTGTCTGTCGTTTGTATTGCTTGCGAAAATCTGTTTAAGGTTGGGTGATTGACAATATTGAAACATGGGTCTGATATCCAGAGCAGATAATGGACTGGGAATAGAAAATGCAGTGTCATTGTACGATATGGGTTGTAGCTTATTAGTAATATGTTTCAGTGGCTTCAGCTAAGTTGTAGATGACAACCAACAGTGTTCTATTGCTTTGTTTTTGTGGCCTTTTAATAGGTTTCCCCCTGGGAATTGATCCCAACAAGGTTCATTCATTACACTGGTGTTTTGTCTTTTTTTTTTTTTTTCATTTTAAGGCCAGTGATATTATAGTAAATATAACTCACGCATAGAACAGAATCTCTGCCACTAAATGCTAAAGCTTTTTTTCTTCCTCTGAAAAAGACCATAATTTTTATAATTGAGATGGGGACAAATAGTTTTAAGGTTTAAGTAATTGTTGATAAAGTAGCTTTCCAATTATCACAGCCCTGCCAGGAAAAGCAGGAATGCATTGTTTGTTAATGATCACAACCAGGGGTCCATGCTTAACTCTTTTGTCAGAACTACAGCAGATCCTCCCTGCAGCTTCACCATTAACATGCCTGTTTCCTGTCAGCCTACTCAGAGATAATGTCATTTATCTCAAGGGGGCACAAGACCAGTCATTAGCTTCAATAACAGACTTCAAACAAAGGCCGGATGATGTTTTATCCAAGGTGCATGATCAACAGTCAAGAATCTTACTGCTTAAGAATTAAGAAATTTAGAGCTTCCATTAAAAAAAAACAATTGTTTTCACATAATATATCAATAATTTTACTTAACATTTTTAAAGAGTTCGTTTCTTGGAAATGTAAGTGGACAGCTTTTATCACATATGATTTGATAAATGGTATTAACTCACTAAATTTATCCTTTGGGAGATTTCCCTCTCTCTTCCAAGTTCCTTTTTTCTTTTTTGCCTCTGGGAAAAAAATTGATGGAATAATTCAACCACTTGCTAAGTAATGAGTCTTTTGAAATACTGACCCTCATTGTGGTTGCCTGCTGGAGTCGATTATGTGTATTCTCAATTATTCAGTGTCAAACTAACCTTTCATTAAAAATATGGGTTGCTATAATATATATATATCATCCCTGGGTTGTTGTTTTTATTTTAGCAATTTATGATTATTCTATAAAGTTACAGTGAAACATTTGAAATTTAAAAACAAAGGTCAGCCAATCAGTTTATTCATCTCTGTTTTACTCTGGAAACTAGAAGTAGCATAGCATACATTCCACTTTACTTGGAATTTTGTTATTAAACACCTCTGTGGTTATATGATATTTATGCTTGGCAGCTTTAACATTCTTTTCAATTACTGAACCATGAAATGCTGCTTTACAAAAATAGTACTTATATAGCTATCATTAAAAAGGGCTTAAAGGAAAACTTCTTAAAATAAAGAGAATAAATTTAATCTCAATATAGCTTTACATTTTTTTTTCAACTGGGTATTTATGAAATTATTTATAATGGTAAAATTTTCTGCTATCTCGTGTCAAATCAATTTGTTTTTCCCATTTGTTCACAATGAGGAAATCTCTTTAAATGTTCTGCTGTATAAATATTTCTCACCATTCTCTACTGTTTCAGTGTTACTTTAACCTTACTGAGGAATTCAATACAGAATGGACCTTGTCTGAGGTTCACAAAGAAAGCTTTCGTCAGCCTAAAGACAGCATCTCTTCACCTCCACTCTCCCCACCAAATGTGGTCACACTACTAGACAACCCTATATAGAACATTAAGAACTCTGAACTGAGCTCATTGTTAAGCACCCAGTAGTTATCAGTGTTTTCAACAGCTAAATCTCTTATGTAGCTTTCAAAACTGTTTGCTGTCAAATCACAATGGACTTTGTTCTTAGCTACAACCCGTGACCTTTCTGCCCCTTCTCTCACTCAACAATGAATAAATGAGTCCCAAATCCTAGCATTCATGGGCATATTTAAATACAAACAACATATACTTCCATAACCTCATGAAGTCAAAACATTTTCAAAATGTTCACAATCATTCAACATTAAAGGAAACATGAAAAAGCTCAGGATATGTACTACAACCAGTTACAAGTTTCATGTACATGAATACAGAGAAGCAACCTAATTACAACAGAGAATTGCTCTGCATGCTGATAAAACAGTGAACAGCCCATCCTCTACTTCTTCTTCTAAAGAACAGCCAATTAACAACACACATCCTACTTAAATGCATTAAGTTATATTATACACATTATATAACATTACATATGAAGTTATATAAAATTATCATGCAAAGTGTTCGATGAACCCGCAGAAGAACAGTAGGAAAAATATCAAAAACCTCCAGAGAGCAAAATCTTAGGTTGATTAAATTTTTCTGTAACTTGATAGTTGAAATTTGGCAATGTTGAAATGGAGCAGGTTTTAACATTCCAGCCCCTCCTGTCACATCCTGGCAACCAAATCTTTTCCTTTGTTTTACTCACTGAAACATGTAATTGGTATGCTAAATACCAAAAGGGTTGAACAAGCGCATAACCTCTGACATTTTGCAAACTTAAAAGAAATAGTTAGCGGATGCCAAAAGATTCCACTGAACATATTTTCACATGGCTTCAACAGACAAACAGAAGAAACCTAAAATTGGCAATTCAGCAATATATAAAAAAATAAATAGGAATCACACCATTAAGGAAGCAGCTTTTATGCTTTAACTGTCTTTTTGTTATTGTTGTTGTTAAAAAAAGCTCCATTCCAAGAAAGAAACCTCAGAGTTTAAATGTTCAGAGATTGCTTAATTTAAAAAAGAAACAAGTTAAAAGACATTCAGATTTAAGTGTATAAACTGATTCAGTCACCCACTGTTGCCAGATCCATGCTGAAGCCAAGAAAGATTTTATTTTGGGCTCTTCACCAATTTGTCTCTCAATAAAGGCCAATTTAATTTTCAGGGTGTTTTTTTTTTTCAAACAAGGCTGCCCTTGAATGTTTGTTTGTTTTTAAATCTTGTTTGAAAAACAGCCATATTCTTAGTTTTACATTCACATGACTTGATTAAAAGGAATTTCCCTCAATAGTAAAAGAAAAAAAAACCTCAGGATGTTTAAGACAGTAAGCCAACATCCTCCTTCCAGAGACAATGGGCAGCTCTGCAGGGCTCTAACAAGTGAAGCCATTAAAGTCAATATAAGGCAGCAGCAGTGGGTGTTACTAGTAATTCAAGCTCTACCAATTCTATACAGACAAGAACTGAAATGAGAAGTGTTCTTTTGGCAAAAAGCTACTCCAGACTGGTTGGTTCCTAGTTTACACATTACCTCATTTACATTACACTGGCTGAAATGTACTTGCTTGTGTATGAATTCATTCCTCATATAATTTCCTGTGCGACTAGTATGAAAAGGAACACAAAAACTGGAGAAAACCACACCACTCTCTAATCTCTTGTTGCCATGACAGCAGCCTTTGAGATACTGAAATGTTCAGATTGCCAGCTAAACAAAATTGTTGAATGTGAACATTTGGCTGAAAGATTAAAAGGCTAAGGGGGTTACAAAAGGGCAGCACCTCCCACATTCCAGGCATCCACTGAATCCAATCAAATGGCTCTGACTCTTTAACCACAACTATTGTGAAGACTGGATTAGGGCAATTTATTTAGATAGTTAAAGCAGATTAGAGAACTACAATTTGAAGACTATTGGCAACAAAAGCAAATGCCTACTGTACTAAGTTAATTAAAAAAAACAAGCATGGGATTTTAGGATAGTTTTCAGACCAAGGAGAAACACTGCACTAACCCAGAAGACAAACCAAATTTAGGATGTAAACTGAGCTAGTTTTTTTTTTCAATTGGCTGAAGGTAGCAGCAGGGGACAGGGGGAGGGGGAAGAGAGAGTGTAACACAGACCATTCAAAGCCCTAGCTTGCAGGCTTATAACTAGAATTAAATTTTATATATTAAATAAGGTTTATGTGCTCCAAATTAATTACCTCCGCGATCATTTTTTAAACCACACAATTTTTTGCAGCAAACAATTTACTGATGAGGAGTTACAGGAGCCTAATATTTACTGAAGTATTTTATGCAAATTCACCAAACGTCTTTTAAATAGCACATCTTCACAGTTCTTTAAGCTGTAGTGTACTAAATAAGCCAGCTAAAAACTTTCTCACTTTTGGACATTAGGCTGGGAATTGTAAAGAGGAATAATGTCAAGACAATTGTATACAGTCATGTTGCAAGTGATTACTCTGCATGGGAATAGGGAGGGGTTGCCTTTTGTTTAAACAACCTGTGGAATTAATTTGAGTCTTAATTATAACGCAACAATAGCTCCCTGGATGACAAAGAAACCTTCTGTCTTCTGGATACAGAACAATTGGTGCTTACCCCAAACCCTGCCCCAATGAGCAGCCAAGAGAAATCAGTAGCTTCCACTTCCCCTCACAATGCAAGGCCATTTATCCTTAACAGAGCACATTCTTCAGACTTTAGTGAAGAGGAAGAAAAACACACACATTTTTCAGCTATTCAACAAACAGGCAGTGCACATCCAGGAACTCTCTGAGAATGTAGATAAGAAAAAAAGAGAGACTTCTGGACAGAGGACAAAGTGTTCATCTATATTTGGAGATAAAGGTTGTACACACAGATTTCAGGACAGTGTGGGCTCCCCTCCCCCACTGGACTTGCACCAAACAGCTTCTAAGCACACGGCATGCCTGCTGACAAAGCATGCCTTATGGCAGTTTCTGAATTATGTAGAGCATCTTGGCTTTTGTACAAGAGGCAATAACTCTCTAACAATCCCTTCCCCCCACACCCACACCAAGATTATCTCTCTAATTCAAGGAGCTAAAGGAATCAAGAACATGTTTAATCGTTCTTCCTTGTAAGCAAAGGATGGTGCAAGTTATTCAGATACCTGGAGACAGAACACACACACACACACACACACACACACACACACACACACACACACACACACACGCCCTCCAACAGACACCACCAGGATTTCAATGTAGGATGCACACAAAAGACTTCATTCCAAACAGCAATGACAACAACCTCCCAACTTGCAAGATAAAACACAATGAAGACAAAACCCATCAAAGTGACAATTTAGATATCTTTTCCTAAAAACCAAACACTCCAGTCAGATAACATATAACCCCAGGCCATAGGTAGGCAATTGAGAAAATTAATCATAAAGAAATACTGGACAATATACAAACAGAAGCAGAGTTGTTCGAAGTTTATCAAACGATGAATGGTGAATTACTCCTACCTTTTCTGTTTTCAGCTTTTTTATTCTCCTGTGGCTTTCCTCTTCTTCCTCTTCTTTCTTTACCAAAATAGAGTTCCCCATTAACCCTGAATCTGGAGCACTTTTGTTCGCATCCCCAGCTGTGGAGGAGGAGGTACAATTGAAAGGGATGTTGCTCCCAGCACAACCTCCCTTGGCCCCAAAACTGTACAAGTGCCCAGGAGCAGTTTGGCTAGAGTTATTTGAGGGTCCTTGTTGTAGATCAAGTTGCCGGTCTTTCCTGGATTTCCCTCCATCTTTATCCCGCTTGGAGCCTCTGCTGGCTTGTGTTTTACCTGTTTTCTCCTCCTTATTTTTCCCACAAGAGGCAAGAGTGTTGTTATTGATGCTGGTGGTACTATTATTGCCATTTGGGCTGCTGTTCATACTTTGACCCAGTGCTGAATTCATGCCACCTGCCTCGCTTGGGCGCCCTTGGACTTCCTGCCTCTTGCCAGCACTGATTTCAGGAATTCCATACAAGGCAGCAGAAGGCAGAGATTTACTAGCATCCTTCGAAGTTTTACTCCTTTTCACTTTTGATTTGCTAGTTTCTTTGTGTGAGGAATTCCCCTGAGAAGCAGGGGGCTGAACAGAAGAAAATTTTAGGCCATCAGCTAAGGCTGAGGTAGGATTAACTCCACTAGAAGCAAGACTCCCACAATCCTTGGAATTGGTAGAATTATTCATCTCAAACTTTTGTCTGTCTTTCTCCAAATCTGCATCCAAATCAATTATTAAATTCCCAACCCCGATTTCCCAGTCATCACCACTGTCATAGGTATCAACTGTGTTTGGATCCACACCTTTGCCAGCAGTGGAAGTGTTCAATGACATCCTGAAGATGAGAACTCTTGAGTAAAAATCAGAGGAACTTTCCTTTGTAGATGAGGGGACATTCGTTTATCTCCGTGGGACTTTTTAAAGTGTAACTCTTCTTGCTTTCCTCCCCCAGGTATATCTGGGTATATACCCTGAAGTCCAGGTCCACCTTTTCCTGTGAGGAAGGGGAAAAGTCGAATATTTCTTGGCTAGGTCTTATCAGAATACAGTCAAACTGATATTAGAGGCACATAAGAAAAGACACTCCATATATTAATTTTTGAGATGTCTGTAAAACCGAAGCCTTTGATAAATAAGCCTCTTTTCTACGGTTGCATCCCATCATCCATGATAATTTCTTAAAATGCCATGTGCCCAAAAAACAAGCCAACCAAAAAACCCCAAGCCCAAAATAATCATACTCTTAAATTCCAGCATTTAATTCCACAAAATTCAAAAATATCAAATGTGATTCTGTATCATTTAAGCACAATGAGGAAACTTCTCTCTCTAAAACCCATTTTCCCCGTTATTGGGGGGGGGGGGAGAATCACCACCCCCTTCAAGTTCTGTATCTGTTCCCTAGACTGAATTAGCTTGTTTCTGTAAGGAAGAATCTCTGAGAACAACAAAACAATAAAAGTACATTCATTCTAAGATTTTAATCTGAGGGAAGGGAATGCACCATTTATATTTAAAATGCATTTAAGATAACACATCTCAAAGTGGTTCTAATGTCCACTTAGGTCACCTACTCCTCAGACTGTTAAATATAGTATTACTCACTGTACAGGAAACTGATTAAGACATACACTTTAAACGCTCTACACCAAGGTGGCCTCTAACCGCAAGAGAGTGTGTGCTTGACACAGCTTAGCTAAAATTATTTTAAAAGGAATCTTTTTTTCTCTTAATGACCATGTCCAAATATTTAGATATATATTATGTACATTGCTTACCTTTAATCCTTTATCATTTTTAAAATTAAGCCAGAGAAATCAAAATTCTGTTCTTGCTGGTCTCAGCAAGAACTCAATATCCCACTTCATTTTACTTAAAGAGCAAGTAATCAAGAAGTAAAAACCAACTAACATTTCGGGCAGAGTAATCGTCAAGAAACATATTTCCTTCCTTTTTGGCACACGAAAGAGGTTCTTTCCTCCCACCTTTTTTTTTTTTTTTGGAAAAAAAAATATGGTTTTCCTTCTTAAGTATTTTGTTCCTCACAACTTCACAGGCTGAAAGATAGTATTTCACATTCAAAACACCAGAAGCCACAAGCACCAAAAAAATATTTTTTTCTTCTTTCCTTGTACAAGCACCAAGATGTGATTGTAATAAAGAAATAAAAATTGCAAAATGTTTTCCGCAAGTTCACATCCAGTCTTCAGTTCCAGCTTCTGTAGCCATCCTGATCAGTAAGTAATGATTCCATGAAACAAACCTACAGGCGTCCGGTTGTTACAAGGCAGAATGTGCTAACATCGAGGAAAATTAGTGAAGGGGGGGGGGGGGAGAAAGGACTGAAAATCTGGGCTGGATTCCGCCTGTTAGTTGGGAAGTGGGGTTTTTTTTCCCCCTCCCGTGCTCACAGATCTGACTTCTTGAACTAACTTGAGGGGGGGGAATGGAAGGGAGAAGAGGGAGGGAATAAAATCAGGGTCTGATGAACCAGTTATCAAAACATCTGATGGAGTGTTGAAAAAAGAGAATCTGAAAATGAAGCAAATATTCCTAAACAGAGGAAATGATTGAAAGTTTTTGAGGGAATAGGTCTTTTTTTTTCCCAATTAAATACCAGTTCCTGGAGAGGAGAGGTAGTTTTAAAACAAACAGATCATAGAATAAGCCATTCTGTAATTAAGAATCCGAAGAGATAAAATATGTGTCATTATTTTTAGAACAGAGATTTTGTTTGGTCCTCCCTTCTACTCTCGAAAAATGTTTCAGCCAACGCTGGTTCATCTTTCACATTTCCTTCTTCCCTCCTCGCCTTTTGGAGCTTGGCTTTAGTATTTTTAATTAGCTGGTGTTTGGAAGATAAAAAAAACTGTAATGAATTGTTGATAGATTGGAAACTGCAGAGTCGGTTCGCTGGAAATGTATCAGGGAGAAAACAGAAGAGGGAGGCAGGGAGGGAGGGGGATGGGCGGGTTAGTAGCAACCAACCACCTAAAAGGAGCGATTTTGTTACAGTTCAAGCTTTTCACATCACGTGAGGATCAAGGGCTCAATTGGTTGTCGTGAGAACAAAAAATGGGTGACAACCGTATCAAGAAAATACTGATCTGGTCTTTAAAAGGGGGGGGGGGGAGAATCTATTTCCTCTCTTCCTTCATCCTCTCTTCCCCCGTCCCTACCTACTGGGGCTGGCGCAGCTACAAGTTATGCATCTGAAACATTGCTCCCGAGAAGTGACTGCTCCCGAGATAAGAGGTGAAATGAGCACCCCAGGTTTGCAAACCGTCTGTTGCAGAGGGAGGAGGGCGATCGGCCCCTTTCTCGCCCTTTCCTTGAATTCGGTGCCATCAGGAATTCGCCATGAGGATGGCGGCTTCGTGGCGGGTTTTTAAATGCCTCTTTTCTCTTTCCAGCACAACGAAACATTCCGTGGCATTCAAATTAGTATTTTCTTTATTGGATCATGGCAGTTCTGTGGTATATATATATATATTGCTATGGGCGGGGGAGGGGAACCGGAGCAGCTTTTTAAGGGTGGTAGAAAAATATTCACTGCACCCACAACACACGGGCATCCTCCTCCTGCCCCACTTTTAACAGCAGATTGTTTATTTGCATGTGACAGAAGACAATCTCCCCCTTCCAAAGGATCTTAAATTCGATTTTCTTTATCAAGCTCTTGGATTGCTTTAGGGTTGATCTTGAAGCAAGGGACAAGGCGATACGCAGGCTGATTTTTAAGTCTCGGTTGTTGTTTTTTTTATTTCCCCCACTTGGTCAGTTAAACCCCAAAAGGTAATACGCTTTAGCGCGCTCCCTCCCCCTGCTGTTCCCCTCAAGTGCACTTTCAGGATGATTTGTGTGAGAAATTGCAATGCTTTCACCCTCTCCTACCTACCCTTTGGTGTATTTTAGTTTTAAACCCACCTACACCAAGCTTTCTTTGCAACGCACACATTTCTTAACGCTCGCTCCCCTTTTCATATGAAAGAGAGACAGATAAGAGAGATAAGATAACTCTAGATATCCCCTCTAAGTGCTATCGATACACCACGCAGTCGTACTTACTGTATCGAATCGAGTTGACCTTTTCCTTCTACAAGTGCAATGAGTGTGTTTTGTTGCAGCCGATTATTATTTTTTTTATTTTTGGAAAAAAAATTAATTTCCTCGACAGATTAAGGGGGGGCTTTTTGAAGAAAAGAGCACCAGATTTCGTGAATTATTAAAGGCTTTTCTAAATTGAAATAAAAAAAAAACTTGAAAATATAGCGCCTTTCATTCTCTCACATGAGCTCGCTCTCTTACACACACTGCATAAATCAAGCTGCCTTTACTGCACTACTGAACAGCAGAAATCAGAACTGGAGAGAAGCGAGAGTGTGAAGCAAGCCTAGACTCCTGTACCTGAAAGGGACTTTTCTTTGTTCCCAATGCCCTTTCCCTTCTGTCCAATCAGAGGCCAGCTTTTATGAAACCGAGCCGTCTCATTGGATGGTGGCTCCTCATAGCTGCCGGAGGGTGTGAGAAATGCGCGCACACCCACATACAGACAGTCTTGTATTTTGCAATCTTCAGCCTATAGGAGTCCTCCATTAGGCAGTCTCTTGCTACAGCAAGATACAAATATGTTTCCTATTTCAATTACGGCATTAGCCTATACGTTTTATTTAAATGAAAGGATCAGGTAAGGAGGGGGGGGGGTAAGACTGCACCATATATCCCGGAGACGGAATATGGGAGACTCCCTCGTTTATACCATTTCAGCGTCTAAGATTTGCGTCTGCATGCAAAGCCACAATTAATGGCTTCCTTGTGTGCCTTTTCCAAGAACCAATTGAAAAAATCTTACCGTTTCTCCGAGTGCTTTTTTTGCCCCCCACTGAATATCTGTACCATTTGACTCTGTACGTAGGTCTTTTCTCATATTGATGTGTGCTTTCCAGAGCAGAAGGGGGGGGGGGGAGGGAGAGATATTTTCCCAAAGGAAAACAGTTCCTTTCTCCTTCCCCCATCCTCCCTGCTTTGCAGGGGTATTCAGCCGACATGCTGCGCGATCGCTTTTTCTCACCCTTCTCCCTTCGTTTTTCCACACTTTATTTTCTGCTCATTTTTACAATATGACTTAAGTAGGGCATTTCGATTTTTATTATGGAGAGGAGTAACCCTTTTGTTTCCAGCCTGCTGATTTACTGCTGCAAGCAGTGAACTGGAATAGCAAGAAACCACTTACCAACCGCGTGAACACATGAGAGAGAATGCAATTATTTTCTGGTCGCCCTTCCCCCAGTTAACCTCTTTCCAGTGAAGCACTTCATCAAGAATTATATTTTGTTGTAGATGTACAACCAAGAATGTACTAAAGCTGTACATACTAATTCTGGTGTCAGAAAATTGCAAAGTCTGCATTGGCCGAACCTAACTCGGCAGCCCTTCCCCCACTCTTTCTGTACAGAGTATGTTATTTTGTTCCAGACAGCCTATTTTACATACTTAAGTAAAACCTGAAATAATCAAAACGTCCAGTTATTGGAAGATAGTGCTCTCAGAGGTCATGCCTAATAAACCATTAAGCATGTGTATGATAGTTAATAGCAGCCATTGTTTAGATGGACATATGTGTTTTATAGCTTCTTTAAAACCTTTTGGTTTTGCTGTTATCTTTCATCAGTGGGAATCAAGAATGTGTTTTTTAAAGAAATACTTGAACAGATAAAGAGTAATTTTTTTCCAAATGTTAAAAGTATAAAATTTGAAGTATGGGGTTTCAAATTATAACAGCTTGCAACCAATTGTGTGGTTTGATATTTTGATACCTAAAAGCTATTTTGTACTCAGTTCAATATTTGGTGCTAAATCTCTGGATGAATAAATACGATGAGCCTCCTTAAAACAATATATTTGCCCGGCAGGAATTGCATTTGATCAAACCTAGGGTTGAGCCACTTTGTGTGCTTACCACTGCTGTTGAGGTCAAAAAGACTTACAAGTGTAGCCAATGTACACAATGCCCAGTTATTCTTGCTCACATCTTACATATTTGCCAGTTGCCCTAAAATTCTTCTGCAAAAAGCTTCCATAATTGAGTTTCTTTTTTAATGAGTTAACAATGGCTGGAACAGTTCTGCAGTGCCACTAAAATTTGGTACAGTTGTGAATGCAGCCAACAAATGTATTGAAGGAAGGGTATTGGTTACAAACACACCAATCATCAAATAGTCACATATGTCACTACATTATTAGGTGATTTTGTTGGATTTAGTTTAACTTATAACCCAGTCATGTAGTTTATATGTTATTTTTTAATATATTTATGGCACAGAATTCTTTGTGATCCCAGCCATTGTGGCTTATTCAACAAAACTTAACAAAATCATTAGTGCAATGTGTGAGCTGTAGTATAGTCTAATGACAGTAATGCAAGACTATATTTGTGTAGAAATAAATTCTGCTTTGTTCAGTTATGCACTTTGCGGTTATGATGATGTAGACCATATGAAGCACAGAGTAGTCATGAATTGAGTCTAACCCATGCCAACAATTCGTTGTTAACTTGTAAAAAAAAGCTCACAATTTCTAATGCATATCTTAAAATTATAACTCTGATACTGCCTGCTAAAAGTAAGAACTTGCATCTGTAGATTCAGTTGTAAAATGTGAACCCTCCAGCAAGGCAAACTGGATACTTGTTTGGGAAATCTTGAATGCAACAAGAACAACTCTGTTAATTTTTGGTTCTGCAACATAATTCAGTGCAAGACCTATTTCACAGACAAAAGCCAGGAAAAGCTCCAGGCCCAGACAAGATAACTCCTTCTTGCTTAAAAGTCTGCTGACCAATTGGCCCCCATCTTCACCCGAATCTTCAATAAATCGCTAGAGATGTGCTATGTTGCTTCTTGCTTCAAACGCTCTACTATCATCCCAATGCCGAAGAAGCCCACCATCAAGGAACTGAACGACTACAGACCAGTTGCTCTAACATCTGTAGTTATGAAAACCTTTGAAAGGCTAGTACTGTCCCACTTGAAAACCATCACGGATCCACTGTTCGACCCCCTGCAATTTGCATACCGAGCAAATAGATCGACAGATGATGCTGTTAATATGGCTCTGCACTACATCCTACAACATCTTGAATCTCCAAAGACCTACGCAAGGGTCCTCTTTGTAGACTTTAGTTCAGCATTCAATACCATCATTCCAGACACTCTTCTAACTAAGCTGAACCAGCTAGCGGTACCTGAACACACTTGTAAGTGGATCATAAGCTTCCTAACAAACAGGAAGCAGCAGGTGAAGATAAGCAGAATCACATCAGATACCAGTACAATTAGCACAGGGCCCCCCCAAGGCTGCATGCTCTCTCCCCTTCCCTCTCTACACCAATGACTGCATCTCTAACCATC